>JABTTQ020000362.1:25-600025 GCA_016081115.2 Rehmannia glutinosa
ATAATGGAGCATTCAGTTGGGAGACCTTGTGGGAAACGCTTAGAATCAGTACAGTAGTTGTAAATCATGTAGTTCTTTTGCACCCATTTTATTCTCTCTTCGCCTGTACTGTCTAGTGACTGTGAAACCAAGAGCGGCAGATGAATTTTTTGGAGCAAGAATCGGACGCAGGTGCAAGCCAGTGCGTTGGAAGTTCGTGTAAGAGGCCGTGAATGAGGCTTGACTCCAATCAGTTTTGACAAGCCCCCTCTGTTGCCCAATCATCGGTATCCCACAGGCTTAAAAATCCACATAGGCTGGTTTTGGGATAGGCTATCCCTTTGGATTCTAGGTTCTTGAATTGTCTGATAGGAGTTCCATCTACTGAGAATCTGTTCATGTCACAAACATAAGTTCAGTTTCAATATAGGAACTTAAGGTCATATGTTTAGTAAAAATAGAAGGTAAATTACAAAAACTACCCTTGAGGTTTGGTCTATTAAGGAAAATCCCAGCTATCTTTCATAATTACAAATACATAACCCATTGACATTTGTTTAATCATAATTTAACTTTATTTGTTAAGCAAATACAAACATCAAGGGGGTTCTGGTAATTTGAAGATAACTGGAGCTTTTTATAATTAGGGGTAGTTTTTGTAGTTCACCCAAAACAATAGAACAGTGAGTATTGTGGTTTAGTTACTTACATGATGCTTTGAGGGTTCCATAGGATGGAGTAAGTGTGATAGTCTTTAGTCGGGTCAAACCATAGATAAAACTGTTGCTCTCTATCACCTTTTGCCTTGCGTGAATACATTGGTATGAAGAATGTGTGATCCCCACTTAGGTTACCGAGAAATTCAAGTCAATTTCGTTGTGATTCGATCAGCGAAGAAAACTGCAAAAAAATTAATTAACAAGATTAGTTTGTATGCGTACAGTTGAAAATATTAATCACAGTATATATTTCATTCATGTTGACTTACATAATAGGCAGTAACTGTGCGGCAGAAATTACCAGGAACAAGCTTTATCTGCAAGTCAATCTTCCCAAACAAGTACTGGTTTTGGACCTAAATCCAGAACCAGAAGTCTTATCCTAAGGACAGTGTAAGTAGCTTCCACGTCGTTAAGTATTTTCGCCCGCCCGTCTCCCCAGGTAATGTCGAATCTTGGTTGAAATTGCTTTACTAAAAGCAGCCATAACGAGACTAGTACCAAAAAAATAATATATATCCTCATCTGTGATGATATAAACTTAAAGAGCTTTTGTGTAGTTGATATGTATATTCTTGTTTCTTGGATTGAAAGCTAAATGGAAATTTGGTGGTGTGCATGAATATGGGGAAGGGTTTTATATAGGGTGGGAAAGGATGCATGCGTGTGGGAAGGAATAAAGAGGGAAGTGATATTTGTGTTGACTTGGCTATGGTGGTATGGAAAGAAGAGGGACCAGAGACAGCTAATTATGCAAATTGCAATGACGTGAGAGTTATCAGGTTTACTTGCATGCAAATGATAAATATAGGATAGTTACCAAAAAAAAAAAAAAAACCCGAGGTTTGGAATAAATATAAAAAAAACCCAGAAAAAGATTTAAAATTATAGAAACCACTTCAGTTTTGATTTTGGCTTAAATGTAAAGACATGTAAGGAGGTCATTGTAATATTTCCACAAGTGTATGGATTATTTGAAATATTTTTAGCTTATGAAGGCGTAAACCGGGATCAAACCACAATGGGATCTGTAAATTTGAAATTTCTTTGGGTTTTTCGTAATTATCCTAAACCTCTTTTTTGTTTTGTCTGTAATTATCCTTAATATATATGTTTATTTAGTGTTTTTTCCCTATACATGATGGGAGTTGGGAGAAAATATCAAGAAAATGTGTGAAGTTTAGGTGGTTTTGTGGGGTGGGGACTGGGGTAGCCTCTATAACACAGCTGGCTGGATGTAACCATACTACTATTGGTGATGATTGGTTTGATTTTTCAGACCTAAAAAAAGATAGAATCAGCAGCTGGACATTATTGGCTTATATAAAGTTTACACTACTCTACAAAATAAGTTTATGTTAGGTTTGTGCTTCTACAGGCAAAGCATGCTGCATGCTTTAATATGCAGCTTCGCAATAGGTTGATGAAAAGTATTAGATAAAAGAACTAAAATTGAACTTTTTAGTACAATGAAGGATGATGTGACACACAAACACTTATATGGGATCAAACCCAGCCACACGTAATCCCATAAAGGTTATATTTTGAATTTACTTCAAATATAAATTATCACCAACCTCTCCCTAAAAAAGAGTAGTTACACAAGTGACATACCTCAAATTAGTGAGGTATGGGGGATTTAGGGCCAACCATTATTACTTAATTAAAGCCTGTTTGTTAGATAGGACCAATTAGCCACCTATTTTTCATGGTTTAATTAATTGGCTAGTTAGGCAATTTCAACTTCTTGTCAAATAATGAAGCACCCGACTGGACACCAATAATTAACCATTTTTCACTTGGAGAAGGGTCCTGCAACATGTCCTTTTCAGGTCTTTGAGCAAGCACTCTTTTGATAAAGCTATATTCAAATCACTTATTTGGAAATTATATGATATATATTTTATATATATATTGATGAACGTTGAACAAAGACATGCATATATTAATTCAGCAGGAATTCTATCTAAATAAAGGTTGTTTTATTGTTTAGATCAGACCTACTACAGCTGTAGAAGTTGGTGGATATAATTGTTATGTGATCGGTCCTTACTTCTTCTTAGAGGCCAAAACTGGAAGACAATCCAGGTGGAGCGTACGATGATAAGTCTGGGCTAGGGCTGTGATACTATAAGCCGAAAAGAAACATACATATTTGGCGCTCGACCCATTACGCCCAAAATCCTTGGACCTCGGTCCGACTTTGCATGCATATTTTCATGGGTTGGGCCATGTTTGAGCCTCCAAAATGATGCCCGATGGAATTTCGATCGATCCAACTCGATTTTCTCTTTGGCCCGGCTGCACTAGCACTCACCTGGCCCATTTGACAGCTTTAGGATCCTTACTAGGTTGATTAATATATAGGGGAAATTACACAAAATACCCTCAATTTTGATCGAATCCAAAAAATACCAACACATCTCATTTATACCTTTTTTATTACTCTTTTACGGTCTTTTTTTAAATTTTCCCCTAAAATACGTTGTGCGGTCTTTTCGTCTCAAGCCATCATTTTTCTCTCTTTGTCTCTTCATCTCGACTCTTGAGTTCCCTCTGCATGTCCCGCTATTTGGCGAGCTTGGTTTGTGATTCTGGCAACTGCTTGGTTAACTTCCCCGTAATCATCGCCAAAAACCATCTGTCTGCTACGTTTTTTAAACATGGCGATGGTGTTGGAAACAAGTTGTCAAGGCAAAATCTCCTAAAAAGAAGGGCTGTTGGTTTTAGAGGATTGGACGTTCTGAGGGTATGTTATTTTCATCTTTATTTTCTTTGGATCTATTTTTGTTATTTTAGTGTTGTATGATTTTTGTTTCCTTTTTGTTTCTTTTTTTGTTTCTGTGTTGTTTCTTGTATGTTTCTATTTTGTTGATCGATGTTTTTTACTTTTCAAATTTTTCTGTACAAGATATATTTATTTATTTGTTTGTTCTTTGTTGTGTCTTTCTTGTTTTTAGGGCTATGAGACGTGGAATTTTTATCCTATTTGAAAATGAATGAAACATCGTTGAAACAATTCCCATGCAGAGGGGGGGAAGCATGGGCGTGGCGATTTCCGGCAGTCTGCGATCAGGAAATTTTTCGTTTCGGCAGGGTGAATGTCTAACTAATATTTGAAAAAATTGAAAACAAGACAAATAAGAAGGTTGTATCTTGCAGTAACAATTCTTTGCGAATGTTCATAATTTCCAATTACGGTTCTGCAGAATGAACTTTTTGGATGGGTGATTTATCCAAAAATATATTCTAAAATTACCACCAAACAACTAATATTATTATGAAATAGACTTTTCAATACAAAAATTCATTTAAAAAATATAAAAGAAAAAATGTTCATTATCAAGTTTGGAACATATATATACGTATATAACAAACAATTGCATGACAATCATTTTATCCACTCATATACCTTAATTTGAATAGGTAATTCTTACTATTTTAGGCTAAGACAATAAGGTTTATTGACTTTTAAATTTAACTCGATTTTTTTTTATATGAATTAGACCGAAATTTTTCGTGCGGTCCAGCTTAAATTAACGAGAGTCACTCAGAGATCGTCTTGATCCGACTTTGCACTCGTCTATCTAGCTCGTCCATGAGGGGAAGCAATAAAAGCTTCCATGTTAATATATACACTTTTGAAACAACGATGAAACAACAATGAAACAATTATCTAAATGATTGCATGCAATTTTTTTGAGATTGAGACATTTTGATGTGTAGATTTTCATGATAATCAAAACTTTTTAGGATGTTGTATTAAGTTTGAACAAAATAAGCATTTTTATCGAGTAATTAAGCATTGTTTTTCGAGATTGGTGTTTTAAGTACTTTGTTTTTGTTACGCTTTCTTCTTTATTTACTATTTGCGAGTTCGATTCTTCTTCCTTTGTTGCTACTGATGCGTCTTGTTTGTTCTTCTCCTTCGCAAGAGTGTTTTGCGCACTTGTTTTCAGCTTTCCAGCTGCGATGTGGATCCGCAACTGTTTTGGTGGTTATTTTTATATGCAACGTATTATATTGTGTGGGAATGTGTTGGCTTTGGCGTATTTGTTGGTATTAGAATGCATTCAACGTATTGTTAGGTAATTTTGGAAAAATCTCAAGTATTTTTTAGCTACCGGTCATAAATAGGTCGGCGTTTGTCTATTTTCCTAATATATAATTGAACTTAGAGGCCCAGAGTGTGACTGTGTTTAGTAGTTTCCTATTGAGCAATTATTTTGGGATTTAGGAAGATAAGGATTTCAATATTTCGATTTCAAACAAGTAGTTGTTGGCAAATAATTAACCTTCCACGTCAAGTTATAGACTCAGGCTCAATCAAAATTAATCCCACTTGACCACGTTTTTCGTTTTTTTTAAATCGGCGATCCAAAGTTTGATTGGTGTTTAAGAGTTTTAAGACAACAAGGGTTCAACAATAGTCATCCATTCAGCTGGTCTTTCATGAACTTGTCCTTATTAGTAGCAGTTGTAATAATAATCCCATGCATTTTCACTGATCCAATCACAAACTTGATCAAATGCAATGATTTTATCCAAGAACTGTCCATTGATATGCATAAAAACAGGGTAAATTGCAATTTTAGTCCTATAACTTTGGGGTAGTTGCAATTTTAGTCCTTTATCTTTAAAAGTTACATTTTTTGTCCTGGACAATTTTGCCCTTCTAGCTAAATAGCATTTTTGGTCCTTTAATTTATCTTTCTAAGGTTAGTAATTTTATAGGGATGGCGGGGCGGGGCGGGTTGGGCGGGACCCCAGACCAACCCGAGTTCCTAGAACAAGGCGAGGTGGGTCACCTGTTCTGTCCATTTTAAATTAAATTAAATTAAAAAAAAAATGAAAAAAATATATATTTATAAAATATTATTTACAAAATTTATTATTATCAATTTATA
Source organism: Rehmannia glutinosa (assembly GCA_016081115.2). NCBI lineage: Eukaryota > Viridiplantae > Streptophyta > Magnoliopsida > Lamiales > Orobanchaceae > Rehmannia > Rehmannia glutinosa. Next base: position 5,631 of record JABTTQ020000362.1, read on the forward strand.
AATATTAAATATAATATAAGAATGCATAAATATTATATTAAAATATATTTTAAAACTAAAAATTTTAGACTAAGGCGAGTACTCGCGAGGCGAAAGTGATACCGGATAATATGTTGCTTGTTTTTTAGCATTGTCTCAAGGTTTCCTATCGCTCCTGTGATTTTTTTTCAACATATTGATTATTCTTAATACGTTATCTTTATCTTAGTGTTTTTGTCATACATTTCAAAATTTGATGATATCTCCGTAGGTATACATCTTGAACACTTGTCAGGATTCATTATCTCGAAAAATTTTCCTTACCAATTGTAAATTATATAACATAATAAATATAACTTATAGTTAATAAACCCTACGCCCGATACCATCTGATACCATTTTAGGCAAAACACTTAGTCAAATAAGCCAAGGTATTCTTGGTATTTTGAAAATATCAAATAACCCCATGGGACCAATTTTGCAACAACTTGAAACTTATGGGACCGAAAATCACAGTATAAAACATATAGGACCAATTTTGCAAAAACTTTCAAACTTACAAGACTAATTTTGTAAACTTAATAGTTATAGGATCGAAATTGAAACTACTTATAGTTATAGGACCAATTTTGCAATTTTTCCCATAAAAACAATTGCATCCCATTCAATTAATTAAGAGCCAACCCCCTCCCAAAAAAAGAAATAGTTAACAAACAAAATAAATATTCAGATCTCTCACGTCTTTATATTATCCTTTTAAGATTCTCATCTACTTCACCTACGTCATAGAGAAGATGAGAAGAAACAAGAAACTTTATTTTGTGAACAAGTAGGCTTCGCAATATTCATGGGCTTCCTATGGGCTATGGGCTCAACTCAAAGGCTGTCATGTGTAAACAAAAAAAAAATAAATTTTGTAAAAAGTCTTGCGATTGGATATCTTTCATTTTGGATTTTTTTTTTTGTTAGAGAATAGTAGAAACAATATTTAGAAGAACAAAACGAAGTTTAAGAGTATGATTAGATATAAGAGAAAATATAATGATGAAAGTTGATTTGATTTAAAAAAGTGTAAAATAATGATGAGATATGATTGATAGTTAGAAATGTGTGAGTGGGTGAATAGTGAAATTCGTGGAGAGAATGTAATATCGATTAGTTTTTTATGAAAAAAATGTTTAAATGTTATTGGTAAGAGTAAAAACGAGAAAAAGTGAGAGTGAAAGAATAATATGTTTTCTGAAAATTTTCATAAACAATCATATTTTTGGTTAAAAAAAAATTATCCAACGGAACGAAAATGAATGACCTTTCGTACCCAATTGCAGCCTTGATTGCTGAACTAACTATTATAAATCGAAAGCACAAAGACATGCTGTAATTCACAAAACCATAAAAGCATGCAACAACCGATCTACCATGATAATCTGAGAAAGAGAAGAGATTAATCCTAATCGCGAAAACGTACATGAATCCATTAGGGTTTGTGAGAAATCTTGATCGGGTTTTGGCCTTCCAGACGAGCGGTTCTTTTGAGAGTTCTGTATCTTACGTTCTGTAAGGGAGACAAACGTTTTTGCTTTTAAGAACCATCGTAGATGACCAAACTGCATTTTGGATAAGATCCCTTTATTTTCTATTTAGTCCATCAACAAATAGAAAATCACCTAATAATATCTACACATTTAATTCCATAATAATTTGATACCCTTTTAATCCAAAATTAAAACCTTATTAGATCACTTTAATTGGATTAAACCGTAAGACAATTATGCACATTTAATTAACATATGTAAGTCTAAATTAAATATTTCCAACACTAACATCAAATTATTCAAATGCTTAATGGATAAGAATAAACAAAAAAAAAAAAAAAAAGAAATCAATGATGGCAAAAATGATGAAATCGTTTAAGTAAACCATTTCTTGAAGTCATTACTTAACAGCAGCTTTATCAAACCTTGAAGTATGATTTTTAATTGGACTTAATGGATATCTATATAGAAACTTTTAGACATATTCTTTTTTAAAACGATTCTTCGTGTAGTATGGACAAATTTGTTTTATTCTGAAATTGTTAATCATTTTTATTAGTTATTTTTATATTTATTTTTAAAAACATTGAAATAAAGATATGATTTGGATAAACTTTAAATGAAAAAAATCAGAAATCTTAAAATGACAAAGATAACATCATATTTACAATGTTACGAAAGAGATTGAATCTGATACATCTTACATAATAAAGTTTATAATTGCCCCAAATTTTTCATTTTTTTCTTTTTACGGGCGTAAATGAAAGTGGATGGATTGAAAGACAATCAACCACAACCTAAAAACCTGTTAATTCCACTCAATCCTCTAGTATTTGACAATAATATTAGCACTAGACCAAATATATTATTTATTGATATTTGAATATATGAGGTACTTATTGAAAGATAAAATTTATATGATCATCCCCATTGCATATACGGATATACCCCAACTAGCGTAGCCATGGCAAAGTCGTAGTTATGAGTAGGTTCAAGGACAGACGTGTCATTTGACACTCTCTGCCAAGCAAATTTAAACCCTTAACCCTAGGGTTTCATTTCCGCCCCAATTGACAAACGATTACAGCTCCTCCCTGCTCAAAGTGTGATCGCCCAAGTAATTAACAATCCACCAATCAAGACCACATAGAAAAATGGGAGTTTTTACATTCGTCTGCAAGGGATCCGGCAGCCAGTGGTCCGCTAAGCAGCTCAACGGCGATCTCGAGGCTTCAGCCGACGGCACTTTCGACCTTCAGCGTAAGCTCGTCCAAGTCGCTCTCTCAGCCGACTCCTCTGGCGGCGTTCAGTCTTCTTTCTCATATGTCACGCCTTCATCCGCCGTTTTCCAGGTTCCTAAAGTTCGCGATTTGATGTATAAAATAATTTTATATTTATCTTTTCTTTTACTTATGGATTCTGTGATTAACGATATAGTACATTTCTGATAGGAGTATGTTTAGCTTCCGAATAATGTGCCTTTGTTTGTCATGTATATATACGTCTTGCATAAAGACATGATTTTTTTTTTCTTGGTTTTATCATGTTAAGAAGTGAATATTTCTCTTTTGGGGAGCATTATTGAGGAAGTATGCAATATAGATAAAGAAATAGAAATCTTAAGAATTGGAGTTAGAGATATTTTATGTTCAAATTTGAATAAGTTTTGGTCACTTTCAATTTAATGAGTCCAAGTAGATGGTTCAAAACTAGTGAATTTGCTCCTATTTCTGAAATGCTGATTTAGTCATGTTATTTCATTAGTATTTTTGTGCACAATGCAGGTGATTGTTGGTGGCAGTGTAGGTGGTGGGGATTCATTGGAGGGGGTGCAGCTTCAGCACCTGCAGCTTCTGGTGGTGGTGCGGCTTCTGAGGCACCTCCCGTTGAGGAGAAGAAGGAAGAGAAAGAGGAGAGTGATGATGACATGGGATTCTCACTTTTTGATTAGGTTGATTAATTGTTCATTTGCTTTATATTGTTGAGTAGTTATCAATGTAACTGCCTTTGTGAAAACTGAAGTTTTGATAGTATCGGATTATGGTTTTTTTGAGTTTAGAGGTTCGATTGTCTTTGAATTGGCTTGCATTTACGAGTACTCAATATCTATGCTTGAAATTTCAGTTGGATTCCAATGTTTGTTTGTGAATTTTGAGTATAACTTGGGTGAACAAGTTCTATTGGAGTAAGTTGGACTAACAAATCTGCCAGTAGAAATAGATTATATTAGATGGAGCTGCATCAATGATAGCACAAGAAAGTTTCTGGTGCAAAATTATTGAGACTTCAACTATTTGATTATAGTTTTGTGTCAATCTAATGTTGGTTTAGAGCTACGGGTTTCAAATCAATACCGTATGGGAAAAACAAGGGGATTTGAATTTTCCTAGTTCCATTTGGATTGTTGGATTTGGAGCTAGGGTTTCAAATCCGTAATAACAAACCATTGAGCTTGTTTAGATGATATCATTTTACAACGAATTTCTAATCTCTTAAATCCTATTTTGAGTAATTTTTTGAGTATAGATTTCAAATCGATCTCATTTGGAGTCATTTGAAATCTTTTATACAAATTCTCTTCTCAGAACCAAAGCAATCAATTCAAATGGAGCCTTAAAGCATTGAAGAAACTGCCTAACTTATAAAAATGGGTACTAGACATTTGTAGCTTTAACTGGATCTTGAACTGCAAAAACAAGCCAATCACCCACAAAATATTTGTTAAACTTTCTTTTTATTTTCTGCAACTATTATTCAACCCCATGAAAGAGTATTACAAAGCCAAAAGGTAAAGGAAAGGAGAAAAAAGAGAATTTAGGAATCATCACGTCATAGGATCGAAAATTTCGATAGAATTTCCAAATATAAGAAGTCTGTCACTGGAATTTAATAAAAGTGTCTACATCTTTCAGGATCCAACAACCTATATAAATACATATTGTGCAGCAGAACATATGTACCTTGTACATTTTCTAAACTATACATATTGTAGTAATGTACAGCAGAATGTCGAAAGTGGAACTTCAACAGATAAATTGAGCACCAGTTAGAAGACTTTTGAATGTTGAAGGAATCACTTTTGAAGAATTCAAGCCCTTTGAATGTCGAAGCAACCACAGCAGCCGTAGAGTTATTCTTCTCCTCGCTCTACAATCCTGACGTTTGAATTTCTGATCGTAATATTTTTGGAGAAGATCAATTATATCCAAGGACTGCAGAAACCGTGGTACTTAATTATAGGGTTAATTACAAAAAATACCCTTGAGGTTTAGTCTAATTACATAAAAACCTAGTTATCTTTTAAAATAACAAATATCCCTTGAAATTTATTTCTTTTTCAAACTGCACCTATTGAGGGGGTATTTGTAAAAGAAAAAACACTTCAAGGGCATGTATTTGTAATTTTGAAAGGACAGGTTATTTTATAAACCTCAAAGCTAAAATAAGATTAAGATGAAAAATCACAGAAAGAGTGAATAACTAACCAGCTCCGTATAGCTGTTCAAATCGAGCAGCAATGTGTTTTCCATACGTATATTTCTTTAAAGCGGTAAGATGGTTCCTTATCTGACCGAGCAATAATTCCCGATGATCATTTGAACATTTATCTAGAATCTTCTGGATGACATAATTTGCATACTGGTCTTTCATCATAATCTAGAGTATAAATCAGAAGAGAAAACAAGTTGACAAAAAATGATGGTACAACCATATGGTAAAGTAGGAAGCCAAAAGCAGATCATACAAAAACATTATTTTATCACTATCACATCATGAAAATTTGAAACGAAGAATTTAAAAGCTGGTATCAGAGACCATAGAAAAGGCCAAAAATAAGATAATAACCTATCATATGCAATACTTTCTCCATCCACATATGAATGCTCTCATCTCATATGGTAAAGTTATTTTAAGGGAGATCTGATAGGTGGGATATACGCATCTTTACATCTTTATCCTTGACAATAATGTCTAAAAAGACTTTATAAACATATTATGCACTTTACATGTTGTATAATAGTATGCTTTGAGCAGAATAAATATTCAAATTAAATAACTCGAGCATGAGAATAGATTTAGCTTAAAGGGCACAACGGGTACACAATCACATGCATACCTAATTCCCACATTTAATCTCTCAGTCCCACAAGTCCATTACGAGTAAGAATAAAGGAGGACAAATACAAAGTAACTCAAGACTCCCAACTTATTAAAAAAATTTACCACGCAGGCTTGTAGCTCAAGTGGTGTCGCTCACCCTTTGTAAGGGTGTTGACCGTGGCTCGAACCCTGTATCTTTGATTTATTTGAAATTTATCCCCCCTCCAACCACTACTCCCGACTTATTAAAAAAATACAAAGTAACCTCGGGAGGATCAAAGGTTTGTTCAAGTAATAGATAAGTAGGCTGCATGTAGCTTACAACCTATTTTGCCAGATATTTGGGAAATGAATTCAAAGATGAAAAACATGAGTTGCGTAAGAGGGCCTTTCAAACTTAAATAGACCTTTTGTGCCAGAATGAAATGGTAGTGATACATATTGAATAGGTGTAAATAGGTTGGCATATAAAATGATCAAAAAGTTTATTAAGGTTATCGAGCATTTGCTGAAAGACGAGAAGAAATGGCATGGGATTAATTTGTAAATTCTTTAAGAAAGAAGAATAATGAAAATGCAAACCTCAGAAATTAACACACACACATATTAGATTGTGTAGCTAGCAAAATCTTAATCAACAATAATAAATCACCTCACATGTTTGCCCATGCTTATTTAAATTTAGAAGGCCCCATATCAGCTGTTAATCATTAGTTTTAAGCTTCAGATTGACTTACCAATAAATTATCATTCTTATCATCGTCACCGATAATCTCCTTTATTAGCACTCCTCTTGCAGTAGAATCACTATACTCCAGACATTTTTCGACAACATTAGATGCAAATTTGTGCTGGCTCAGTTGTACTATAGATCCAGCTAATTTTTCAATGATTTGACTCCTTTCATGAGGCTTCCCCCTCTCCAAGACATGCTGTCAATTGTCAAACTGAAAATTAGCATCCAAAGTAACACCTTGCAACAACTAAAGTTCAAATTGTATCGTTCACTATCATTCGATCCTTGAAGTAGATAATGAGAATTTATTTACTATTTATACACCCCAAAAGAGGGGGAATAGAGAAAAGAGAAGGATGAAAAAATGAAGATACACGGAGAAACAATATGGAAACAATTGAAAGTAGAAAATAGAAACTAACCTGCGTAACATAGTTGCCATACTGGTCTTGAGCGAGCGAGCAAACTGAATCCAAAATCTCATCCACTATGAACTGTGTATGTACATCGTCATTACAATGCTCCAGGAATCTCTATTAGCCCAAAAAATATAAAATGTTTTAGGTTTCTATACAAAAACCAAAGAACTGAACCAAATGATAAACAAGAAGGTGCCTTCCTGCATGCTACAGATGCAAAATTACCTGTATGACACGGCAACCGTAAGGATGCATTGAGAGTGTGGCAACTTGGCCTGCTAAAAGACGAAATTATGAAATGAATTTTTCTGTGGGAATACTCTCTATGCATTTTTGTATAACATGATTCCCATTTTGATCACGAACATCTCATTATGTGTCCATCCAGCTCTCTTACAAGCCTTGCCTTTTGTTCTAAATCAATAACATCAAGAGCCTACAGCAGATATCGACTGAAAGATCAGAAACCATTTTCCTGTTGATATGATATCTCAAAGAGAAAGATTGAATGGAGCTCAAACAATAGGCACGCCATATATCTATGAACTATTATGGTAAACTATTTAGATAACCATACAAAATGCAGACTGTGTGCGCAGGAGATGAAACAGAGGAAGAAAATGCTCGGGGGATGGGGATATACGAATGGAGCTGCCAACAGGTAAAACATGATGGCAACGCTGGTTTGAAGCTGCACAAACGTGCAAATAAAAAATCAAGAGCAGTGACATACTCAAAGGCAGGGCATATACCTTTTGAATTACACGACACCCATACATTTGAAAACTTAATGGCAGGATTTGACCTTCCAGTTGATTTGCAAGGTACATCCTTTGCTCCGGGTTCCATATTCAAAAAGCTGAACAATATTATCATCAAGAAAATATGCAATTATATGAGCTGGGGTGAAGATATAAAGTAAAAATTAACCAGACATCAAGAAATTCGACCACACCTTCTGAACAACATAGTTTCCAAAAACATCAGTGATTAGTTTGGAAGCATGAGGGACAACTTCCTGAAAAACAGATGCTTTCTCTTCAACACTGCAAGTCTCCAACTTCTGCTGAATGAATCTACTTCCGTGTTGATCAACGCTGAAGTGGAAATCACAAAATAACACATTATTCCATCAGTAATTAGTGCTTTCAGAGAACAAAAATAGGGTCCGCAAAACACTAGCCTGAATTCAACAATATATCCTGCTATATCAGACAGCTCCAATCTTTGACCTTTACCAGATTTCAACTCTTCAAGAAAAGAATGAGAATTCATGACATTCCAGGTCTGACTTTGTCCATTAGTTTTACTAGCGGTACCACTAGAAGAGTGAGAAAGGCTCATGTTATATCGCCCGCCAGGAAAGTTGGTGTCTGACGAGGTTTTGACTGCACAACTGGACTAACAATGGATGCAGCGGAAACTGCCTTAAAGAACTAACATTTGTTGGGCTTCCAAAATAATAATGACTTGACATATTCCCACTTTTGAGATTCAAATTGTTATAGCCTGCACCCGCTAAATGTTGAGGTTTTGATAAGCCAACAAGCTCTGAACCCTTTTTGAGTCATAAGAATTCACTTGGTTCACAAAAGCACCATCTCGTGGAGGTTGGTGATCAAAATGACTATATGAGCCATAGGGATCTCTCAAAGCTGGTTGGAAGTACTGCATATGAAAAGGAGATTGTAAAGGAACTCCAACTCGACCATAAAACTTCAGCAGATTTTGTAGATCATATGCATGAACACTTCCTGCATTTGAAACTCCGGGAGTGGGAAAAGAAGCACCATCAAATGCGAGAGGAACAGCACCTTGATGTGGATATCCAGTTAGATATGAGGGTAAAACAGCAGAGTTCAAATTGTACCCACCCATGCCGTATGGTAGAGTGAAGAAGCCAGCTGGCGGCAGATTAGGATAAAATTGACTAGGTGAAGTCATATAAGCAGCTGCAGTGGCATAAAGTGGAGGCGTGAATCCAGATGACTGGAGCGTTGGTTGAATCTCTGCCATTGAAACACTTGAAGAATTATAATTAAACTGGTTCAACCCACCGCACGCGTGACTTATTCCTGGATAAGTAATCTGAGCGTAAGAGTCCTTAACTCGAGAAGTACTGCATTCTTGTGGAGCAGCTTGCTGATGCAGCATATTATTTTGGGGATGATTTGCTCTTTCTTATGAAGTTTGTGTGAGTCTGAATTTGAAGCACTATATACATTGACACTCTTTACAACCTGAATATGAGCACGATCTGCACAACCAGAACCTGCAGTTGAGAGATTATCCTGCGGATCAACTTTACGGCATTGAAATCTCTTTCATGTACAGGTGGCTAACTAGTATGCCCATTGTGCTATCAAGTGACGAGATTTGTTTTGTATCAACCGAGCAGGGAGCATTTGAACCACCAGATGATATGCTAACAGAGGAATACTGATCATATGTAGGTGATGAAGTTTGGTCCTGCAACTTGATGCTTTTAGTTTACAACTGACAATTACTATAGAAGAGCATGCAAAAATGCTGTGTCACGCATCTAACAACAGCACATGTCTGGCTGTTGTACATTAACAATTGTAAATTTTTGGCAATAAATCGACTTAAATCCTAACAAAAGCAACAATGTAGAGAAACCAGGTTATTCTTTTCCTTTGAGTTATATATATCTGAAAACGCAGACAAGGCTGGGTGCCGATTTTACATCCTTCACAGAAACATGATTGATATTACTGCAAAAATTGATCCTAAACGCATGACTAAAATACTTTTTCCTTCTTAACAGGAAGCACAGTTTACCTGCGTTGAGTCCAAGGAATGACTATGGTAGCCCAACAAACCGACTTTCTCTACAGGCACAGACGAACTCTGTTCAGATGATTGATCATCCTCGGACTCTTCCTCATGAGCAGGAAGGCTGTTCCTAGGCAATCCTAAAGAACCATCAGCACATTTAGCATGAACCATCTTCCCACTGCCAGTACTACCAATAGGTTGAAATATATGATGGCCTTCCATCGAGCCGAGAGGCCAAGTGAACCTTCGGTCCAAATTGGCATCAGTATCATGGTATGACGAAGATGGATCGGCACGAAACTGCACTTCACTCTCATGGTTAATGGCAGAGATGTTCGGGTATATTGAAACAGGATTTAATGCTGATTTCCGGTTGGGAAAGATATTTTCCATTGCCGCTATAGAACCTTCCATGCTTGGGGGTGCACTTTCACTCCGGCTTGGTATCACATCCTTTTCGGGGATTTGACACCTTTGATCTTTCAGGAACAAACCCAGACCCTCGATGGCCATCTTGGCAGATGATGGTCCGTACCTGGTAGGCTGCTTCACAGTTCGCCATCTGTCTGTCCCTTCCAATATCCTAATGGGACTTTCAGTTGCCATTACAGAAGAGATGATTCTTGTACAATCTTATCAGCAAATGCATCTAAGTATTCTGAGAGACATGGCAATCCATTGAGTCAATTTTAAAATTGAATGAGGCACAAAAAGATGGATATGGATACATAGTAAGACATATAACAGAGAAATATAATTTACATGCAAGTATGTGGTACATTAGTGAGCGATGATAAGGTTAGTACTCTTGGACAATATTCCACAATCTGGAAAAGAATGCAAGCTTTAATATGTAAGATTTGAAGATCTGATATTACTACATAGGAATTTAAATGCTTTTTCCCAATTATACGAGCCAACTATATATTTGTTCGAGTGAATTGGATCAAATCAAAGGTAAAACAGATACCTAGAAGACATAGCATTTTTAACAAATCATAGAGAACTTTCATTTCCTTGCATTTAAATTGAGAAATAAATATATGAGAAAGTGCATTCTCAATAAGTTCCTATAATTTTAGAAAAAATTATGCTATACCTGCAACTACCACTTACTAAATCTATGAATAAGGCCATATCTCACAGTTTACGGTTTCAGGATTGCATTATTCATCTCTTAATTGGAGTGATAAAGCTATTAAACCCAGACAGCTAACAGTAATAACCCAATGTGCATCCAATGGGCAATCGGGAACTGATGGTCTTTTGCTTCGTCCTCAACACCTTTGGGCAATTGTTCAGCCAACCACTCTTTTGATCAACAGTAATCCGTAGACTTTCATATGTCGTAAACTTTGACTAAAGGACTGGTCATACATGCTAAATAAGAAAGTGATCGAAAGGTTCTTGGAGGGTGAATTTAACAGCAGGTGAGGAATACTCTTGCCACACAAAACAGAAAAGTTGGGTTGATGCAGGGATCCTAATCTGATTTATTCTACGTACAGAGGATCCCTGAATGAAAATTCCAAAACAAAAGAAGTTGAGCACATTTTTGGTGTATAGACAACAAAATCGTAGAGTTGAAGCATAAACTCCCTCCTTAGTATTTATCTGTTGCATCATAATAGTATGCTTGTTTATACCAGGACACTCCACACATTCTCTAGACAAATTTTCTCTTTCTTTTGTGGAAGCAAGTTTGCGAATGACGAGCACTGAACATTCCGCGTGTATAGAATTTCTATTTCTGACCCGCAAATACACCCCCATATATATACCTAAAGATTATTTAGGACAAACATCTGATAATAGAGAATGTCACCACAAAAATACAGTAGATAACGCTGCTCCCAAGAGAAGTATCATTCCAAGCTCCACAGGCAATTGCAATCTATTGAACTAGTGAAAAGCGAAGGATGATAAACTGACGACTAAAATATCAGTAGTCACAGGATACAGAAAATTACTGCAGATTCTGGTGTGATATAATTTGTCTTTTTGTGCATCAACTCTCTTACAAAACAATCCACGAAAGGGTTGAGAATCTCAGGAAAGTGTTTTAGATTCAAACGACAAAATTATAATTCAACAGAAGCAATGATGGACTTTTCCAAGACTAATGATCAAACAGTCGAACTTTGACTCGGCAAAAGAAACTTAAAATTAATATAGTTCATGTTATGAATGTAGAAAGCCCATTGTGCCAAGTTGCATAGAGTTGGAGGAGCACCATCTCTTATTCTGTCAATGTGAAGCCAGGCACTTAAGTTACATTATGTTCTTGCATGTCTTGGGAGCTAGTCTGTTAATCAAGGCCTAAAAATAATAGAAAGCCTTCCATTCAAAAAACTGTTGTGGGTTTACAATTTACATGTGGTATAAATTATGTAATTAGTGTGTCAACCTCAATACCCCACCCCCACCCCGAAACCCTCACCCTCACTTCGTTAATTTTAAAAATGTTCCTCTCAGACCCACAGTTTTCTCCTGATTTTCTTCCAAAAAGGGCTATTCCAAGTAATTCTTAACAAATTCGAGTAAATAAATGTAAGTTACACTACACCTTAGAGTATGACTTATAGTTGAGGATCTGATAAGCCCTGCTCTATTTCTTCGATAATACTACCATATATAGAATTTAAGAGACATATCACAAATACATGGTTAATTGGCCACACCCTCCAATCCTCAATGTAAATTGAAATATTAAACTCATTTTGCCAATAACAGAATCACATATTAATCATTTCCTAAAAGATTAAATATGAACAGTTAGCTTTTCGTCTTTTCAGTTCAGAAATCTTTTAAAGAATTTACCTTTCACCCAACCTTGTGGAAATGAAACCTATCCTACGTATTTGCACCCATACATTAAAACTTCAATCAATCAGCATAAAAGGATCAAACTATTTGTTCTACTCAAACTTTAAACACCAACATTCGGGCTCCAGTAGCTCAGCAAAATATAAGCACCTCTCTTAGTTGACTATAATCCCTTTCACTCAATCTAATAACAAAAATCTCGAGCATCGTGTTTCTCTGTAAAAGTTTTCACGGCACCTGAATGGAAATTTAAGCTCTCCAATTCTAAGTCAAACTGCAATCAAGCCCATTTCACCTCAAAGCAAAATCCATAAACCCACAAAATTAATTCAGTCACTTTAGAATAAATCAACAAAAGCAATCATCCACGCAAACAACAAAGTCAACCGTTGAGCAATTCTACCATGACACAATAAACACAATAAACCTCGAAAAAGATTCAATCTTTTCCCATTTTAATGCAATTGAGACAACATAGAGTTATCCAAAGAATCCCTAAATCAAATAACCAAAAAAATAAAATAAAGGAACTTCCTTTTTTCATTCTAACATCACAAAGAGTCGAGAGATTCCATAAAGAATCTTACCCAGATACTCTCTGCTACACAGCACAGTTCCCAGTACAAATCCACCCTTGATTTTTTTTCCACAATAAGAGACGAATAATCCAACGAAAAAGAGTGTTATGTTATGCTTGTTTTGGGGGATGCTGATGAAAATGAGAGGAGGTGGGGATTGTTTGACAAGTGAAGTCGGGGAGTACAAAAAGACAAATTGGGGGGTTTTGCTAAGAAAAGTGAAAAAGTGCTATTTCCAGAAGTTCTTGATTTGGGACAAATTCTTGGCAGGTTTTATGGATAAAGGCATATTATCACTATTCAATAATATATAGTACTACTTTTTTAGTGTAGCAGAAGATTTTTGTCAGGGATAAAGGAGTGCTGCCTAAAATGGGCACAATAAACAATTTAGATAAAGTATTGGGATGCTGACATAAATAAATGTACAAATAAATGAAGAATTTGAGATTACATAGATATTGTTGATGCAGAGGGATTTAAAGGTCAAAATTAGGACTTTATAGTTCCCTGCAGGATAAGTAATATATTTGGTTTTTGTCATAATTAGTTGATCTGCGAGAGATTATTTTGGACAAAGATGTTTTTGAGCAATGTATTGGGAATATTATTAGTATGCTTGATTTTTTTTTTCTTTCTTTTTTTAGAGTGTAATTTATAGATAAGATTAGGATGCTTTTTGCAAACATCCTACAGGAAAAGTATATGTTTTTAAAAACAATGCAAATTCAAACAATTTCAAAGGGATGGAGGGAAGGGAATAAGTCAAAATGGTTATTAAATATTTAAAAATCTATAACTAAAAATTCATACAAATACAAGAAATTTGTCTTATAGACTCAAAATCCATCAATGATACAACTAAAAGATAACTTTGTTAACTTGCGGATAGATATAAAAAGTGTGGGGAAAAACAGCAACTTACAAATTCAATGTTCACTATAAGAAAAATTAGTTTACTTATAGAAAAATTTATAAATAAGTATTAAAATGATTTGTAAAGTGTAGGTAAAATCGTTATAAGTAATATTATTGTAGATAAATATTTACAATTAAACTAAATCGTTGTTTAATTGTTGTAGGTAAACTTAAAAATTGTCGGTGATCGTCGCAACTTGTAGGTATAATTTGGGGAAAAATAATATTTTTTTATTATGTAGGTATCTTGTAAGTAATTGTAAAATTTAATAACAAAATCGTCGATAAATTCTTGGTAAATTGGAATTTTCTTACAGTAAATTAGTGATTGGCTTACTAGTTTACGGTGAAAAATGCGAATTGACTCTTTCTGTGAACTACTACCCAATTCCACGAGATTAGGAGTTGGAATAGTGTTATTCGATTAGTTTTAAATATATTTTGGAAAAAATTGTAGCCATTCTAATAGTGGAAAATCCATCATAAAAACAAATACAAGATCAACAGATTTGATTTATTCAACAGTTGCGGCTGGATTAAAAAGCGTAACCTCTCTGCTGATCATGTTATCTAATATTGATTAAAGTAACTAATTCAATTAGTATTTGATATCCCATAGGTGAATGCAACAATTATTTATGGAAAGAGCTTAACTTCATCATGAAATTTGCATTTTGTTATAAGTAATCAATTTCACCTTGCCTAAGTAATCAATTTTTTTAAAAAAAAGTTAATTTTCAGCTTTTTCATTAAAGGAAAAAGTTTGTCAAATTTAATACATATATGTGTTTTATAGTTAACTAAGTGAACTATTTAGTAACAAGAAATTTTGTATAAGTTTAATCAAGTCTCTTAATCTATGTGCATTTGGTGTGCGTCTATCATCCATTTAACACGTGTCAATAGTTTTTTTGAGTACAATAGAGGATAGTAGGGGAGGGGACTCATGCATTCGTATATAATCGAATCCTGGTCAATCGTCCTAACAACACAAGACTCTACCACTGAAACACAAAATTAATCTCACACGCGCCAATCTATATTTGTGTATGTTATAAATAGAGGATGAACACACATATAATGCACAATTGCACACCAATGGTATATGACATTTATAGTGATATAAAGAGTAACAATCAGTTTACAATAGCCCCTCCTCCTCTTCTTGCTCTATACCGAAATAATCTCTTCTCCTCCTCATTCCACCATGGGAGGAGGGGATAATAGTTTCTTTTATTATTTTTTTCTTGTTTTTCCATATTCTCCCTTGGTGGGAGTTGATTTCTCCAACTGTGGGAGCATATTTTTATTTTCCTATTGGAGTAGGTTACTCCCATCAATGGAAGTTGATTTGCTTTTCTTCGTTTGTTTTTTATTTTCATTGTTTTTTCCCTTATTAGTAAATATATTCTTCTAGGGCCTTATTCGAGGTTTTCATAAGTTTTGGCCGGATTTGCATTAGAAAGAAACCTGGTGTGGATCGGCCCAAACCTTGATTGGAAGTACAAACAATTACTCATCCAACCACAAATCACAATCCACGAGTTGTAATCTAATGTTTTATGATCTATTTTTTTTTTGTTTGGAGGAAATTTTATGATCTATTTGATCTGTTTACTTTAATTTTTGTTGCGTCCCCCTTTTCTCTTGTTTGAATGGTGGAATTTATTTGGGTTTCCGTCGGATTTCGGGATTTCGTATCTTGGTTATTTTATATTGTTTAATAAAAATGTAATTTATTTCATTGTTGTCACAAAAAAATCAATTTACAATACAAAAATGATATCATAACTATCAGTTTGGAATTTCCAAAATTCTTTAATTAATATGGTGTTGATAATGCCAGAGTGGAATCCCCAATGCCAGAGCAATATTTGGCCTAGATCTCCTTTATGCCCTTGTCATTCAATTGACCAACTCATAATTATTCCATTCTAATTTTGCCTAGCCATTTTTCAAGATATGGCCCCAAGCTCCCACTACCAAATTTATTTGGATACTATATTTTGGAAGGATAATTTCAATTTTGATACCCAATCTATGCCCCAATTTCCTTTCAATACCCCTGTTTTCAACTTAATCAAGATTGATACCTAATGTTCATAAGATTAATCACTTTTGGTACTTTTCCGTTATCACTAACAGTTTAACTTTGTTATAACATGTTTCAAACATAGAACAACCTATTCAATTTCAAGTACCTAATGTTTGATAATGAATCTCTTCGAGACCAAACTTTACTTATGCTACAATAATGGAGATAGTCCATTACGATCATATCGAGCCCAACATGCTTCCGTAAAATTAATAAATCCCTTAAAATTCATACCTTCTTTGGCCAGGAACAACACCGGGTGAGATGGCTCGCAACACCACCAAATCGAAAAATTCATCGCCCTAAATCGTTTGACAAAATGGCTTGACTCCTCACTGTTCAACCTCACCCTCGGGGGAAGATGATGCGCAAGTTATCCGACTCCTTCAAAGAATCGTTTCAAAGACAACCTTGGTTCGTTTCCTACTACGGGCGTATAAGTAATTCTTAAACGGAACATTATGAAGACATGTTGAAGTAGAAAGCCCCTTTTATTAAGAACTTATTAAAATATTTATTACATTAGTAATCTCCTTTGGGAGGAGAATACTTGTTTAGCCTCTCATACCGAGGCTTGCACTCGAAAATACATAAAACTTAAAACTAAAACACTTAAACTTATTACAAATTTTTCTCTCAGATTTTATTGTAAGAAAACTAAGGAAAATGTTCGATGTCCTCGCCTTCCTTCAAATCCTGCATTTTATAGAGGTAAGTCAGGATGTTGGACCTCTGGGCCGCTACCCGGATTGACGATGCCCCCACAAACCAACACGAGTCTTTTCTAAGCGCACTTTGTCCTCACTCACGCGCACTCGGAAAACTTCCTGGGGGTCACCCATCCCATGTCTACTCGAGGCCAAGCACGCTTAACCTCGAGTTTCTATATAATGGGCACCGAGAAAAGAAGATGCATCGTTGGTATAGGTAGTCCAAATCATATCCTTTAAGCTATCCTTTAACTATGCAATTCGGCGCTCACGAGTTCGAATCGCAGGCCGCGTCTCGCGCCTCTTTTAAAGCCCATTGCGGCGGAGATCTTGGACCAAAGCCCAACAATCCTCCCAAAGACTGCCAAAGCATCTTAGCTCCGGTCTTGGCAACTCCATTGCCCGCCAAACCGCCGATTCTAACGCCAACTTCTTTAGTTCAAGTGTCGCGTCACGCCTTGACCTCTCGATTCGGCCACCCAACAATCTACACGCTTGATTTCGATCTGTTTACCTCGATTCCGCCATCCGCAACCTACTCTTGATTTGGTCCACCCAAAGAACCTACACCTTGATTCGATCTGTTTTTACCTAAGTTCGGCCACCGGCAACCTACCCTTGATTCGGTGACACCCAAAGAACCTACATCTTGATTCGATGCTTTTTTACCTTAGTTACGCCACCTGGCAACCTACCCTTGATTCCGTCCGTTTACCTATCTTTGCGCCCAAAGATCTCGTCCACCGCTCCTGGCAACCTCCACTGCGGCGTGCTTCCAAGGAATTCGAACTCGTGACCTGCTCGATACCGATTGTTGGACCTCTAGCGCTACCCGGATTGACGGTGTCCCCACAAACCAACACGAGTCTTTTCTAGTGCGCTTTGTCCTCACTCACGCGCACACGGAAAACTTCCCAGCGGGTCACCCATCCCATGTCTACTCCAGGCCAAACACGCTTAACCTCGGAGTTTCTATGTAATGGGCACGAGAAAAGAAGATGCATATGTTGGTATAGGTAGTCCAAATCATATCCTTTAAGCTATACTTTAACTATGCAATTCGGGCGCTCACGAGTTCGAATCGCGAGCCGTGTCTCGCGCCTCTTTTAAAGCCCATTGCGGCGTGGATGTTGGACCAAAGCCCAACACCGGACTTCAAAGCGGACTTCAAATCTTGCCGATATCTATGACGCGTCCGCGCTACGACATATCCCACATTATTACCTCGCCCATTTGTTTTTTTCTTTTTCTTCCGCATGACTCAACCCATGTGATGTTTGTCGGGGAATCTTTTAAAAATTTGGTTTGCGTGGTCCCCGAGGATAACGCGTCTTGTGAGCTGGGTCCTTGTCCTTTCTAGTTGCATGATCTTATCGGTCGGGTTTAAGTCGAATCCTTTCCCAAACTCGGGTTCCTTCATTGGGGGGCATGCTTGTGGACCGGTCGATCCAACGGCCAACATGCGCCATGTTATAGAATTTCCGATAAGTTTCTTTGCTCGCCGAAATCTTGTTCTCCCAGAGAATTATTCTCTTTGTCTCGAAAAGATCTTCTGCGAATCCTGTTGTTGATCTAGTCATTGAATTCAGTAGGAAAGATCCATTTGCTGAATTCTGGAAAAACTTAAACGGATATTTGACTTTGTCCATTTACATTAGACAAACCCAAAGACCCCATGCTCGTCGTGTAGAAGCTTCGTATTCGGAAATTGCTCCTACTAACATTGGTTTTCTTTCGGTGAAGTTTGCCTTGATATATTTTAAGGCATTTCCATCCGGTCTTCTTAGCTTGATGAAATGAAAAGCTTCATTAAAGCCTTTCTTCATTTGGTTGGGAGAGGACCGATATAACATGCAGTTCCAAAATATCTCCGGCCAAATGTGGATTATTGACCCAAGTCTCATAAATCGCTTCCCCAATCCATTTCGGTAATTTAAATTTTCGGGAATCCGGGTGATACTGAGATAAATTGAAGCTAAAGCTTCAAAAGTATGCCATTCTTAACTTCATTTGGATGACTTCTGGTTTCATCCAAACTCGGGATACTTGCCGAGATATCAATTATTTTTTTTTTTTCGGGTTGATACCTCTTTTTGTAACCAATTTCTTCCATTTTCTTTAATAAACATGCATTGGAGAAATCTTAATTTCGTCGATTTGGACCTTAGATTTGTCTATATCGTGGCCTAAGATCCAACTCTCCCTCGTTTACCCCGCAGGTGTTGGGTTGACTTGAAGACTCGGGTTGTGACAGGAGCTTCAACATTAAATTCTGATTTGTACACCTCGGGGATGCATCACCCTGCAACACTTGTGATTATGGTACTTGAATCCATAACCTCGGGTTAGAGCCCCGTTCTCTATTCGCCCCTTTTTGCATCGTAGGAGATGCGACCTGGAGGAGAGGCCCTTTGCAACGCTAAGAACACTTGTCCTTCGAGCAACCGCCACGCTCGTATTTGACTAGAAAGGAGTTTGGTCGGCTGTTGAAGTTGTCCCGCAACACGCATTGAGACATAACGCCCCAAAATCTCGTTCTAGACTCTCCGGGTTTCCCCGAGATGTCTTACTCGTTTAAGGACCTCGTCGAACGCGCGTCCTTCCATCTCGTGTCAAAAAATCGCAAGAATATTTTCATGAGATTTTATAATGACAATGTCATAATCATAATATTGACATTGACTTGCCATCTAAGTAATCGAGCCTTTTCGGTTTTGATTCAATTTTGTTTTCAGAAGAAAAGCCTTGACACTTGAATTATCAATTTTTAAAGTAAACTTTTAGCGGTAAAAATAGAGGCCATTTTTAAAAGCCTTTTCACCGCAAATAATTCTTTCGTTGATATGCCATCCGGTTACTTCACCGGGTGTAAATAAACCGTCGCAAAGATTATACATTAGATAAATATTTTTATCAAGATTTTGATGATTTTAGTTAAATAAGTTTTTATACCAAAACGATGTTTTTATATGTTGTCCAAATACTCCTAAATGATTTAAAATGTTTTTACTAATTTTTTGGAGTATTTCTTAGAGTTTTTTAATTTGATAAAAATTGGACAACACTTTTGATGGTTTTGTTTAAATTGGTTTTACACCAAAACTATGTTTATAAATGTTGTCCAAATACTCCAAAATGATTTAAAATGTTTTTACTAATTTTTTGAGTATTTCTTGAAGTTTATTTTTGAAAAAATCGGACAACATTTTAAATTGGAGGTTTTCCACGCCCCCAAATGGTCGAACTGTGCACAAGAAAAGAAAATACGAAACAGAACATGCGGGTCTTAAAAAAATAGGGAGGGGACCGGTCGAGGGGGAGGGCCGACCGGTCGCGCCCGCAGGCGCACCGGTCGACCCCTCCGACCGTCGGGCCGCACCCCTCCAACCCCTACTGGATCCCACTATTTTTTTCAAACGGTCGTAATCTTCAACAAAGGGCAATCGGTCGCTCTATGCTATTTTGTGACAAATGACAAAATTATCTTTGTTTGAAATTCTTGTGACAAGATTTACTTTTGATTTTTGTACAATATTTCTACATCTTGTGATCTTCTTTTTGTAGACAAAAGTGAAGATAGAGGAGCCTATGTTGGGAGCCTATGTTGGTGAAGATTTCCTATAAATAGAGGATGAATTGAAGACACAAGACACAACACACACAAGCAAAATACATAACAAGAAATCGCAAATTGTTCAAGCTTTCATTTTTACATTCTTGTTGTAATAGCCTAAGTAATTTCACTTGCACATCTTTGAGGTCTAGGCTTTTGATTCTTGATTACACTTGCACTCAATCTTTGTATTGGTTTCATAGAGTTGTAATCTTGAATTTTTGTCCATCATTCAACACAAGACATGTTAGGAATTCTATTGTTTAGATTTTGATGAATGCCATGTAAAACTTAGAATAGAAAGTTGGCTCCCAATTCTTGCTTTGAAATGTATTGTAACAATTAGAGGAAATTTGAGTTAAGTCGCTACGCTCCAACTTGCAAGAAGACAAGCGAAGGCTTGAAGGAAAACTCTGCTTTGTGAGGCAGTGAGTACAACAAAGAAAAATGACAGAACTCGATGAAGAAGCGGTGAGATGCGGTGAGTGGAACATCGTCA
Organism: Rehmannia glutinosa; assembly: GCA_016081115.2. Classification (NCBI taxonomy): domain Eukaryota; kingdom Viridiplantae; phylum Streptophyta; class Magnoliopsida; order Lamiales; family Orobanchaceae; genus Rehmannia; species Rehmannia glutinosa. Next base: position 26,439 of record JABTTQ020000362.1, read on the forward strand.
AGTCAACTCAAAAAGAAGCCAAGTCTCAGGTGAAGTGACGAGAAGAGTCATCCAATGATTGGAAGTCGACTCTAAGTCACCTGGGGAAAGCGAGGAAATGCGTCAAGTCGAGATAATCGTAAAAGAACCGTTGCCTGAGAAATCAAGAGATTTACTTAAACAAGTAATATCTCCATACTACCTTTCTTGGAGTGCTCAATCCCGAAGCGTGCAAAAGAAATGAACCAATGGGAAGCACTACACCGTGTCGAACTCTGAAAAAGGTGATAAAACATTTCATACGAGGAAATGGCAATTCAAGAATCGCACACCAACGACCGCAAAGTGATTTTCAAAAATGAGCCTATCTCTTCAACGGGCAAATTTTTGAAAGTTCACTATAAAAGGCGAGGAGTTTGATTGAGAAGAATGATGCGTGAATGAATGACACACGTGAGATATACAAGCTTATCAATAATGAAATATTCTCAATCCTCAAGCCTACATCTCAAGTACATCAATCCAACACTTACCCTGTGAAGGAAGAGAACTTCAATCGGTTGAAGAGGAAAATCACGAAAACAAGGGGTCTACATTCCAAGAAGGATTGTAGAAAGGTTCAAGGTGAACCAAGTCTTAAGCTTTTGGAGGGCTTCGTGATCAAATCCAAAGTGCTTGAGCAAGTGAGTCAGTAGCAAAGCAAGTTTTGCCTGTGAGAAGAAGGCTCGAGTCGTCGAGAAGCGGTGAGTGATCAAGGCGTCTCGCATCGAGTCCCAAAGGATCAAGTCAATTTGTTGTGATCAAGACTTGTATACGGACTGTTACCACTTTGTAAACCGATCATTACTTAGTGGATTCCTCCGGGGAGTTGGAGAAGAGAGGAGTAGAAGAATTACCCCATCTTGAACCTCTATAAAAACTTTCTTTGTGTCATTTACATTTCGACATTTAAATTTCTGCACTTTTAATTGCTTATATCTGTGATAAATTTGCTATCCATTTGATAATCTATAAGTACTAAATCAAAGTGTAAAAACTTGCTTAATCAAACTTAAGGGTGTTAAGTCTTGTTGAAAACAAAACCACGGTGAGTAAAATTATAGCCAATGGTGAGTTACTCTATTAATGTACTTCATTTGAGTCTGTTGAGAGATTAACTCTCTTGAGGGACTAATTCGATTGTCCATCAAGGACACGGTGTGTAGAACTCGTAGATTTAAAGGCCTAAATCGAAAATTTGGTAAGGTTTATTCAACCCCCTTCTAAACCTTACACTTACACCCCCAGGACCTACAAGTGGTATCGGGCGGTTGGTTCATTGAACCCTCCGACCGTTGATTCTTGAACTAGATCTCCAATCTTTTCAAAAGTCCGCTTTAGTACTTATCTTTCAAAACTCTTTTCTATCATTAAAAACTATTATCATGGAAGCAAATCTAACACGCATTCCTATGTTCACTATTGAAGAATTTGATGATTGGAAAATTCGTATGTGAGCTCATCTATCAAAGATTACATGATGAGATGTGGATAGTGATAGAAGATGGGCCTCTGCAAATATTAAAGGTGAACACAATTTGTCACGAAGAGTTCGCAAATTTGAAGGGGAAAAGATCACGACACGGACCGGTCATGGTTGAAAAACCAAGAACCGAGTGGACAAATGATATGAAAAAGATACAACCTGGACAATGTAGCGAGGACATTCTTTACAAAACCTTGGATAAAGCCATGTTCAACAAAGTCAAATCTTGCAAAACGGCTAAGGAAATGCAGGACAAGTTGACTTTGATTTGTGAAGGTTGAGCAAATCAAAGAAAACAAATTATCGATGGTATTTAAGTTTGAAAATTTCAAAATGATCTCGGAGAGAACCTGGACCAACTAGGCTCGATTCTGAAATCACAAATGACTACGAAGAAGAAGCTTTGACCGCTTAATGGCCAAAGAACAAGATCAAGAAGATGAGGTACAATCTAACTCAACAAGCTCGGACACTAGTGATAGTGACTGTGACACACACACTTCATCACCTTGTGATCTTTATGATTCATTAGGCAAAATGATGAAAGATTTTGAGCACATTAAAACCTCACACACACTATTGAATGAGGAAAACAGCCTACTCAAAAATCAAAACTCAAAGTCGACTAAGGAGCCGAGTACTCTAAGTCAAATAGCGATGAGAATACAAGTTTAAAAAGTGAAAATGCTAAATTAATAGCGAGAAATTGCCGCTATAGAAAAGAGGAGAACGACCTCAAAAATGTTATTGCCTCATTCACTAAGGCATCTAAATCATTGGATGATCTTATTATGAGTCAAAGAGAATGTGGAGACAAGACAGGGCTTAGGATTTAATTCCTTTGTGCCATGTCAAACCTCAAGAGTAATTTTGGAAAAAGGATCTTCAAGTCATGAAGAGTCCGAAAAATCCAAAACTCTAAATAATGCACACACTTTCAATCCAAAGCACAATACTAAGCAAACTGGCCTTGGTTACAAAGGAAAAGGAAAACGGCCGATTGAGAGTCTTTGAAAGGACGGTGAAAAGATTCGGCCGAGTCCTCTCCGAGACTCCAAGCAGAAAATACTCTTGTAAAGAAGAAGCGAGCTACCAAAAATCCAGAAAACTCATAAAAGAAATACATATGATGGGAATGGTAGAAAATATCCAAGCCAAGCCGATGGAATAATGTGAACTACCGGCTAGACTTATGGAATACAAGCCCAAATGGCAAAGGCCTAGAACTCAACAAAGGCCATTCCAAAAGCATAAGAGCTTTCATCAAAGACACATATGCACTAGGCACTACACTCAAAGACACCACAATTACCCAAGAAAGGCAATTGCTAAAACACATATGCAGGCATACGGACAAAAGAGACAATCGTATGAACTGGACTCCCAAGCAATTTGCCAGGATTGATTATGATTATGGCACCGATAGATGGCAACCTCTTGAGTCAAATCATTTGGCTATAGGTTGGTTGGATCATCTTATAATTCTAACCCCTCGGGACCCGGACAAGAATGGGTACCTAAAACTTAATTTCCTTGATTGCGGGTTCAAGGAGCAGTGAGTGCCAAGGAACTGGTACATACGGATGTGGTCGTTCCGGACACATGACAGGAAATAAGAGAAATCTGTCAAAATTCAAGGAAGTCAAAGGAGCAAAAGTCATATTTGGAGGAAATGAAGCTCCTGGTGAAATAAGAGGTACTAGATCCATCAAAAGGAATGGTTTAGAAATCACAGATGTTGCATATGTTGAAGGACTAAACTTCAATTTACTAAGCATCATCAACTCTGCGACAAGGGCTACAATGTTGGATTCAACATGGGAATATGCCAAATCAAAAATGTTGAATCTAATGAAGTTGTCTTTGCAAGGATGTAAGAGAAGAATATGTATGTAGTGGATTGGTCAACCGCAACACCCAAAGACCGTCTACTAGCAAAGACACAATTTGAATCAAGTTGGCCGTGGCACAAAAAGCTGAGTCACCTGAACTTCAAAACAATTAATAAGCTAGCAAGAAGTCATCTTGTAGAAGGACTTCCCGGACTCGATATCTGAAGGAAAGTATATGTGATGCATGTCGAAGGAAAACAAATCAAGTCGTCATTCAAAGAAAAAGACATGCCCATCCTCAACAAGAATATTGCATCCGCTTCATATGGATCTATTTGGTGAGTGGAACCAAAGCAAGCATAAGTGGAAAGAAATACACCTTGGTGGTAGTAGATGACTACTCAAGATATACATGGACAATATTCATGTGCAAGAAGAAAGAAACTCTACAAAAGCTACCCACGGTGATGAAGAAAATACAAAATGAGAAGAGTCAAACCATTATCAAAATAAGATCGGATAGAGGAACCGAGTTTGTCAATGGAATAATAACTCAAGATCTTTGTATTGAGAATGGTATTGGTCATGAACTATCACCGCAAGGACTCCCTGTGAGAATGGAGTTGCGAAAGAAGGAAGCAGAACCCTCAAGGAAGCGGCAAGGACCATGTTAGAGACGGGGGGTTACCAAAAGATTTTGGGTGAATCAATCAATTTTGACTTGCTACACCCAAAACAGATGTATGATAAATAGGCGGTGACAAAGACTCCCTATGAGATCCTGGATTTGGAAGAAAACCAAATGTTGCATATTTGAGGATATTTGGATGTAAATGCTTCATCCACAATAATGGCAAAGACAACCTAAAGGCTTTTGATGCTAAAGGCGATGAAGGTATCTTCTTAGGATACTCGAAAGCAAAGCTACTGAGAATACTCAACAAAAGAACTATGGTTACGTGGGGAAGAATCCATTCATGTAGTATTCGATGAGCCAAACATAAATGGAAAAGATATTGAAAGAGTGGTGATAAGTGAAACATCCAATCTCACGGAAGAATCCTATCAAGGCCGCGGGGATTATCAATTCGAAGAAGAAGAGATATTTGAATCTCAAAAGCATTTGGAAAATCTGCGGCGAGTGATCACGAGAGAGGCGACCATAGCAACACGGTACCGCAAGTCGATCAGAATCCGGCTAACTTACTTCAACTTTGACGTAAGATGGTGAGAGACCATCCACGAGATCTTGTCATTAGAGACATGAGAGAAGGTGTCAAGACAAGATCGAGAACTCAACAAGAAGCAATGTTCACATGCTTCATCTCGCAGAATAGAGCCCAAAGATGTGTCACAAGCATTGGATGACACTCATTGGATTCAAGCTATGCAAGAAAGAGTGAATCGAGTTTGAGAGAAATAAAGTATGGGAATTAGTACAAAGACCCATACATCAAAATGTTATTGGAACCAAATGGGTATTGAAATAAGATGAAGCGAGGAAGGTTCGTGGTAAGAAACAAAGCAAGATTGGTAGCCAAAGGATATTGCCAAGAAGAAGGAATAGATTTTGATGAAACATTTGCTCTGTAGCAAGATTGGAAGCTATAAGGATGTTTCTTGCCTATGCGACTCACAAAAACTTCATTGTATATCAAATGGATGTAAAAGTGCATTCCTAAATGGATTATTGGAAGAAGAAGTGTATGTTGAACAACCTCCAGGATTTGAGCGGAAGACTCTTGGAGACAAAGTGTACAAACTCAAGAAAGCCCTGTATGGATTGAAACAGGCACCAGGAGCATGGTATGATACCTGTCACAATTCCTAAGCGAAAATGGATTCACTAAAGGAAAAGTAGATAGAACACTTTTCTTTAATTCAAGACAAGAAGAGTATCTTGCTTGTTCAAATATATGTGGATGACATCATTTTTGGATCCACTAACAAAAAGAGTGTGTGAAAAATTCTCAAACCTCATGCAAAGTAAATTTGAAATGAGCATGATGGGAGAGCCGACATTCTTTCTTGGACTTCAAGTGAAAGCATTTGAAGGATGGAACCTTCATAAGCCAAACAAAATACACCGAGAGATTTAATGAAGAAATTTGGTATGGAGGAGAAGTCTTCTGTAAAAATACCAATGAACACATCGATCAAAATGGACATGGATGCTGAGATGGCAAGCACTGTAGATCAAACAATCTGAGCACTTATTGGATCATGCTCTATCTCACGGCTAGCGGGCGGACATCACCTTTTTGTAGGTGTATGTGCAAGATTTCAATCTGCTCCAAAAGAGAGCCATATGACTGACTAAGAGAATATTGAGATACTTAAAAGGAAATCAAGAAGTAGGCTATGGTATCCAAAGGAAGGTGGATTCAAGCTAATTGGCTATTGAGACTCGACTATCTTGGATGCAGAGTGGGACAGAAAAAGTACTTGAGGCACATGTCAAATGCTTGAACATTAATTTCTGGTTTAGCAAGCAAAACTCAATAGCCACTTCTACAAAGGCGAGAATACATAGATGCGGGCATTTGTTTGCCCAAGTCCTATGGATGAGACAAGCGGTGAGAGATTATGAAATTGAAGAAAAAGAAGTTCCAATCATGTGTGATAACACAAGTGCAATTGCAATCACTCAAAATCTGTGTTGCACTCAAGAACAAAACATATAGATGTCGGATATCATTTCATAAGAGATCATGTTGAAAAGAAGGACATTATCTTGGAATATATCTCAATCGATAAGCAACTAGCCGACATCTTCACAAAACCATTATGTGAGTCAAGATTTGAAGAACTCAAACATGAGTTGGGGCTAATTGAGCTAAATTTGAGACACGAGAAGAGTCAAAGAAACGAAATGGAACAGGAAAGAAGGAGAAAAAAGAGTGAAAACAAAAATTAGCTCAACAAATCACCAGATTTGTATCGGAAAAGTCGGCTATACCAAGTCGGTGATAATGAGTCACTAAGAGAAATGTGAGAAGCGAGTTAAATCGGCTAAGTGATAATTTGAATAACTTATGAGCAAAATGACAAAAACGCATCGTTTGACTAAGCGGGAATGTTTTAAGGAACACGTCGGATAATGATGATGTGTACGGACATAAAGCCGCACACCAAGCTTATGATTGGATATAAATGTTGCCGCATTAAATACGAGACATGAATCGCTCAATATCGTGCGAAATCAAGCCGTTGATTTCGATCACGATTCAAAAAACCGTCTGCACGCCCTTTCATAACCCATATTTAAACCATTTTTCGTCCGTTTCTCTCACACTTCTAAAAGCTGTTCAATCTCTCTCTCTCAAAAGCAAAGGCAAATACTCTAAACCCTATCAACCTTCAAATCAAATTTCTGAATTTTTTCCTTGAAATTATTCTCGAGAAATGGCACCAACGTATAACTTTACCAAGTTGGGAAAACAAATCCACACCGGTTTGACCGTGGATTTCGACGGAATGGTGAAGCGAGGGTAAAGCGACACCCTGGTGAAGAAAATCGCGGAGAAGTTAGAAACGCCGGGGATCGAAACCGTTTCTAACACTGGAGTATCCTATGACCTATGTGGAGGAGGTCGCACAATTCTACGTGAATCGAGATTCACGATGAAGGAATCAAGTCATCATTCACGGAAGCGGTGACTATCACGCGAGGATTTGGTGAATCTTGCTCACTACCGGGAGAGGAGCATACGAGATCAAAGAGGCTGATGTAAACTTGGTGGACGCATGGAAAGAAATAGCCAAGTCGACGTTCTTGATAAAATAATATACACACTGAAACAAGAGATCTTTGAAGGAGGACTATCACAAATTGTTGAATATTGTTGCCAAGTGTATCGACATCAAATTTGGCTTTGACCAAGTCAAAGGCAAAATTGATTGTGATGGCTGCAATAATCGAAGAAAAAGAAGATAAAGGCCGCTGAGTTTATCTACTGCCAGACATCTGCCGAACGTGGGAACAAGTCCTTCAAAGAAGATGGGTCATTTGGAGGATCTACGGGATATGGCACAGTGATTGGCGGCTATTGGAGGTGAAAGAAGGAGTACCTCTTAGACATGGGAAGGCCTTCCATGTTAACAAGAGGATGTTGAGCTAATCTCTCGGTGCTCGAAGCGCGTGCGTACGCCAAGAGAGCGACACCGGTGAGGGGAATCGGTGACCGAAGACACACAACAATTCTTCCTCTCCAACAGAAGAAAGCGCCCTGACTACCAAAAAAATCTCTTTGCCCCTGCGCAAAGAAAGAAAACCAAACATGCTCCGCCCGCAAAGTGAGTCACTGCCCTGCAGCGAGTCACTGCCCAAGCGCCGTGTGTCACCTGCCCACTGCGGCGGTCGAGAAGGACTCACAAATTCCTTCTCTCGATCGTCAAAAAGAGAGGAGAACCGACAAGCCAGACGGCCGGCTCCTCGTAAACAAACACAAGACTGCCCCCGCTCAAGACTCGAGAGGACACCGCCTCGAACCGAAATTCCCTGGTAGTACAAACCAGGAGCGAAGAAGACTCGTCAAGCGGACCGAACAAGAGAAACCGGTGAGTCGGCTACTCGGCCTGAAGCACAGATCTGGAGACTCTTTGGAGAAGTAGAGTCTCGGATGTAATTGATGAACAAAACAGCCAAGTCTGCTTGAAGGTGATCACAGAGGCAACCAAGACACAATTGTAGTTCATACAAACAAAACTCAAGAAGAACCACCAATGCGAGATAGTGATGTAATGATCCTATCTCCACCTTACCCGGACATCCAAAATCGTCTGCGTGAGTGGAGAAAATGAAAAGCAAAGTCGAGGAACAGTTCCAACGGCTGAATTCATAGAAGAAGAAGAATGCTAAATTTCCTTGGATTATCTCTTGTGCTCCCGGCTCTAGATGAAGACAAATCGCATGGATATTCGCGAGATCTACAAGGACAAGGAGAGAGAGAAAAGCAAGAAGAAGCCGAAGCACGCGAAAAGGCAAGTACCACCTCTATCTCCGTGCCTGAGTAACACTTCCATCCTCTCCTTGATGTCTTCTCCGAAAGTGATGAGGAACTCGAGAAGAATGCCCCGCACGGAAAAATTGAGATGCAGCAAGCATTGCATGAATCAAGAATCCTTCACGAGCAAAGAGCGATGGAGGGACCGGGAGAGTCCTCCGAACACGGTGAAATCGATCCAATGGGAGTGGTTCAGCAAATAGCCACCGATATTCTGCTACCACTTTGACTCACTCACGAAGAAGGCAATAAGGAAGATGGCGATGAAACGGGCTAATGGGGACCCGGTCAGCCAACCCCTATGAAGGTGTGCCACCACCGCCCAACCAGCTGAACCATCAATTGCAACAAGCAGGAGTTTGGAGACGAGTAACCCCACTCCAAGTCACTCATTGGTGCGCCAACCGAGGGGGAAACTCCCTCCATTTGCGCAGGAGGTCGGAGGATCTTTGCAGATGACTCCACAAAGAATATAGGAGGCGAAGCAAAGAACACTCAAACACGAGAAGAATGACAAGTTGCCATCAACGAAGCTCAGGCGATTGAGCTGTCTCGGTGAGGTGCCAACTACGAAGGCTAATGACGCCGCGATGCGATCGAGGCACGAGGAAGGAACAACCCTGGGAGTTAACACTGCAGGCGATGAAAGCGCAATCCATGGGGTTGAGACTCCAATGGATGCCATTGTAGAAGACCCTAAGACAGGTGACACATCGAAAGGGAAGGCAATGCCTCGCAGCCAGAGATTTCTTGGAGGAAATGAAGGCCACGGGAGGTTGAGACTTTGGGGTAACACAACAAGTAGAGAACATCCCTCCCGCAACCATCGATCCATCCGAGAAGGAGAGAGCGCACTTCATGATTCCCAGGACAACCACGATGTCACCTTTCTGCGGGGATCGGAAAGCGTTGTTCGAGTCAACCCCATGACAAATCCAAAAGACTCAGTGCGGATGTTCAGGCACGAGCAAGTCTAATCCCAAGACTACTTTCGTCGACCTTTAATTTTGATGATGAGCCACCAATGGAAATCTCATCATCGTCCGATGACGCCGATAAGATGCCGAGCCGAGGACGGTCCACTAAAAGGAGAAATCGAGATGTTTGAGACCCGAAGGTAATTAAGGCAGTGAGCTCGGCAAGCCGGAGTCTCATCGCACCACAAAACCCGGTGAACCGGCGATCACTGCTCCGACTCCTCAAGCTCGGTGGATCGATTCCCAAAAGAACTTCACGCCCACCGCTTATCATCGAACAAATCCCGGATGGCGGTGATGAATCCTTTGAGAATCTTTCCTTTCTCACTTTGGAGATACGAGAACTCCACGAAGAGTCGAGAAAATGAGCAAGCACGCTATCACGGACCGGCTCTGTTTTTCACTCAGGCACCATTGTTCGGCCGATTTCGATTTCGGATTTGACAGTATGGCCATCACCGGTGAATGAAGAATCATTTGAAAGCACGAGAAGTGTTCAAGGCACTCTTTCTTTGAAGTTGAAAAGATGGAGAGGCATCGGCCTCCTTGGATATGCGCTGGACAATGAGAGATGCCAACCTTACGGTGACTTGAGAGGCATCGGTCGAGGGTAAGGAATGGTGGCAACGACAATCAATGCGTGTGGAGCAGGTGAGATACTTCGACAATTATTCAAAAAGCCTGGTGTGGAGAGTGAAAATGTTGATGCGAAAACAAAGTCGGGAACACATTGAACATATGCACGAAGCTCACACTTTGCCGAGATCAAGGCTGCTGCGTGAGCGTAATGCAAATGATATACTGACGTTTGGAAGAACACATGACAAGAAAATTCAGCCTTCTCATGGCTGAGATGAAGCCGATTTATTGAGAATCCACGCTACTCGATGGCTCAATTCCGCGGCAAAGATACAACGCAGAGACTTGAAGCAAAATTCAACCATCGGAGACTCGACTTCATGCTTGCAGCATGTTCCCTGGGGTTCTCTATCCTTTGATGATGCCAAAAAGGGGGAAGAGGAATACCTTAAAGCAAAAGAAAATCAAGTTGAAAAAGAAAGGAGCGGTGACAAAGGAACAAAGGTGAGAAGGAAAATCGGTGAGGAAATTTTGAAATCAAGAAAGGAAAATCATTTGAGGGGGAAGGATCAAAGAATGTGACCTTGATGATTGCACAAACCCCCAACAGGGTCTGTCACATCACGGTGACATTATAAGCGACAAACTCCCCGTGACTGCGCCACTCCAACACTCTGTATCTATGGCCGAGAAGAGAAAAGAAATTGAAGCGGGGATGAAGGAGGTGGAAGGAAGAATGGATGCCGGGGTGATGAACATTTTGAAAGAACACGGAGGCATTCCGATTAACGAGACACGTATGCCATTTCGGATGTCGGGGACAGAGCCAAGATCGGTTGACGAATTCAAAACGCTCGAATCGAAGGTTATTTTGCAAATATGTCCTTGGCTCAAGCTTGGGACTGATCTTGGGAAAAGGGTCTCACATTATGTGAAGAAAGCCTGATTGAGGCAATGAGACAACAAGCGATCGCTCTGCTGGTCACTCCGCCTGGCACTCAATTTGGAAAGAAGAAGGCCCCGACAAAGATACGCCCAGAGGTAGAGGAAGAAGCGGCAGTGATGGAGGAAGAAGCTTGGACCCTGAGGCCTCGCCCAAGAATATTGAATCACGTAGATCCGGGGAAAGAAAGGAGGGATCTCTTTGGTCTGGGCTTGACCATGTGGCGAACTTGCAAGTGGCTAAAACCAACGCCGAGTATGCAAAAAGGATAGAAGAAGAAAACAAGAGACAAACTCGGCTATGGCGGGAGAGAGGGAAAGAATAAGGAAAGATGAAGCTGCCGGAAGGCATATGAGAAGAAAAAAAAGCGGTGATGATGAGAAAAGAAGAGAAGAAGAGAAAGAAGATCTTTGATCAAGATGAAAGAAGGAGGCAAATGAAGGAGATGAAGTGTTCTTTGTCAACCCTTCGTGTATTTTATATGTAAATACATACAATGTAAGTCTTCCGTAATAATGCAAATTTTTTTATACTACGATACACCCTTGATTGTGTTAAGTACAAGAATGATATGATCAATAAAAAGATTGATTATGCGCATACATTCTATGTCAATACACTATCTCGTATGTATCTGTATTATTTGCATCTTTGTATGATTTAAGTTTTGGCATCATCAAAAAGGGGGAAATTGTTAGGAATTCTATTGTTTAGATTTTGATGAATGCCATGTAAAACTTAGAATAGAAAGTTGGCTCCCAATTCTTGCTTTGAGATGTATTGTAACAATTAGAGTGGCCGAGCCGAGTTAAGTCACTACGCTCCAACTTGCAAGAAGACAATCAAGGCTTGAAGGAAAACTCGTTGTGAGACAGTGAGTACAACAAAGAAGAGAGACAGGAACTCGATGAAGAAGCGGTGAGATGCGGTGAGTGGAACATCATCAAGTCAACTCAAAAGAAGCCAAGTCTCAGAAGTGATGAAGAGTCATCCGATGATTGGAAGTCGACTCTAAGTCACCGGGGAAAGCGAGGAAATGCGGTCAAGTCGAGATAATCGTAAAAGAACCGTTCACGACGTAAATCAAGAGATTTACTTAAACAAGTAATATCTCCATACTACCTTTCTTGGAGTGCTCAATCCCGAGCGTGCAAAAGAAATGAACCAATGGGAAGCACTACACCGTGTCGAACTACGAAAAGGTGATAAAACATTTCATACGAGGAAATGGCAATTCCAAGAATCGCACACCAACGATCGCAAAGTGATTTTCAAAAATGAGCCTATCTCTTCAACGGGCAAATTTTTGAAAGTTCACTATAAAAGGCTGAGGAGTTTGATTGAGAAGAATGATGCGTGAATGAATGACACACGTGAGATATACAAGCTTATCAATAAGCTGAAATATTCTCAATCCTCAAGCCTACATCTCAAGTACATCAATCCAACACTTACCTCGTGAAGGAAAGAGAACTTCAATCAGTTGAAGAGGAAAATCTGAAAACAAGGGGTCTACATTCCAAGAAGGATTGTAGAAAGGTTCAAGGTGAACCAAGTCTTAAGCTTTTGGAGGGCTTCGTGATCAAATCCAAAGTGCTTGAGCAAGTGAGTCATGAGTAGCAAGGCAGCTTTGCCTGTGAAGAAGCTTCGAGTCGCACGAAGCCAGTGAGTGATCAAGGCGTCTCAGATCGAGTCCCAAAGGATCAAGTCGGCTGTTGTGATCAAGACTTATACGGATTACCACTTTGTAAACCGATCATTACTTAGTGGATTCCTCCAGGAGTTGGAGAAGAGAGGAGTAGAAGAATTACCCCATCTTCGAACCTCTATAAAAACTTTCTTGTGTCATTTACATTTCAAAGCATTTAAATTTGCACTTTTAATTGCTTATATCCACGATAAATTTGCTATCCATTTGATAATCTATAAGTACTAAATCAAGTCTGTAAAAACTTGCTTAATCAAACTTAAGGGTGTTAAGTCTTCCATGAAAAACAAAACCACAAGTGAGTAAAATTATAGCCAACATTTGAGTTACTCTATTAATAAGCTCATTTGAATGTTGAGAGATTAACTCTCTGCGAGGGACTAATTGACTGTCCATCAAGGACACATTTGTGTAGAACTCTGTAGATTTAAAAGGCCTAAATCGAAAATTTGGTAAGGTTTATTCAACCCCCTTATAAACCTTACACTTACACCCCTTGGGACCTACAAGACATCCTTGTGAGTATTCTTGTGGTAAGAATACACTGGGTGATCTAGGTGATAGGTGTTTGAAGAATGTGGTACTCTTCAAAGGTGGTGAAGGAAGATTTTGGTAATCTCCTTGAAGGTGTTGTAAGAGGATTGTGGTGATCCTCAAGGTGTTGTATTAATTGTGGTAATTAATAAAATCTTTTTTCCTTTTTGAAATCCATCCCGGAGATACTGGGGTGGTAGTAGATTAGGCCCTAGGTGGGTTGAACTACTATAAATCATCGAGTGTTGTTTAATTTCCGCATTTACATTAGTGTCAATTACTTGTTCATTTAAAAAGAGGGCGATTTGCGAAAAATCGGCATAATCTATTCACCCCCCCTCTAGATTATCGTAGCCACTTGGACTAACAAGTGGTATCAGAGCCAAACTCTTTGGCTAGCTCGTTCCGAGTAAAGAGGAAAGATTCATGGCTACGAATGAAGCTTATCTCACCACCGGCGCATCCACCAACAAGCCACCACTATTCGACGCCAACAAGTACGCATTTTGGAAAGACCGCATGGAGTGCTTTCTACAAAGTGCGGATTTGATATTTGGAATGTGGTTATTGAAGGAGTTGCTCAACCAACAACAAAATTGGAGGATGGTACCACGACTCCCAAGCCGTTCAAGGAATATGATGAAAATGACAAGAAGGCTTTCTCTTTAAACGGTAAGGCCTTAAACATTTTACATTGCTCTCTTACCGCCACCGAATATAATCGCATAAGAGGCATACGGTCGGCACATGAAGTTTGGGAAAAATTAGAAACCATCTATGAGGGCACAAAGAAAGTGAAGCAAGCAAGAAAAACAATGCTTGTGAAAGACTTTGAAAATTTCAATATGCATGATGGTGAAAGCATATCAAAAATGGTGGAAAGGCTTGACAACATTGTCAATCCTCTTGTGGCTCTTGGAAAGGTCATCTCGAAGAAGATAAGGTGACCAAAGTCTTAAATGCCCTTCCCGGCTCATGGTCCGAAAAGGTGACGGCAATCACGAAAGCTCAAAATCTTGAGACACTCAAGTTTGATGAGCTCATTGGGAATCTCCTCATCTATGAAGTATATCTCAAGAGGAGAGGAAAAATTCTCAACCATCCACCTCTAAACCGGCACGCAAAATATTATTAAAGGCTTAACATCTTCTTCTAATAATGTTTATTATGCTAGTGATGAGGATGATGAAGAAACGGCGACTCTTGTTAGAAAATTTGCAAAATTTGTAAACAAAAATAAAGCAAGAAAGCCAAGAGACAATTCTTGCTTCAAATGCGGAAAATACGGGCACTACATAGCCGATTGCCCAAAATTAGCGGAAGAGGAACAAAAGAAGAAAAAGCCTTTTCCGAAAAAGAAGGCGTTAAATGCGACGTCAAAACTTGGGATGAATTACTTGAAACAACCGATGAGGAAGGAGAATCCGAACATGGTCTTATGGCTATAGACGATGAAAATATCGAGGTACGCTCTAATGCTTCATCTTCTTCCCTAGTTGATGAATTACAATGTGATTTTGATGAATTGCAAAATGAGTTTCAAAATTTGATTATTAAATACAAGAATTTGAAAAAGGAGCATAAAGAGCTTAAACTAGAAAAAGATAAATTATTTACTTCTTATGACTCTCTTGATAAAGCTCATGTTATTACTCTTACTATGGTCCGTACACTTGAAACCGAAAAACAAACGCTCACAAATGATATTGAAAATTTGAAAAAGGATGTGCATCGATTCAATTTAAGTACGGATAAAGTCACAAAAATTTTAGATGCACAAAGAGGTGAGCATTCTAAATTAGGACTTGGTTACAAACCTTTTCAAAATGCTTTTAAGAAAAAAAGATCAAGGTCCAACCTTTGTACGTGCTAGTAGTCCTCGTATTATTACTTGTTTTTATTGTGGTAAAAATGGACACTATGCTAGCAATTGTAAATTGAAGAATAATTTTAGCTATTATTGGAGACCTAAAGGTCTCAAGGCTAACCCCCATGGACCCCAAAATTATAGGGTACCTAAAAATAATTCCTTTGTAGGTTATAGGGGCTATAACAACAATGGAAGATTCAAAATGGCTCGTGGACAACGGATGTTCACGCCATATGACCGGAAAGAGAGAACTTTTTACCAACATCAAGCTCCAAGAAGAGGGTATGGTCATGTTCGACAATGGCAAAGGAAGAATTCTTGGAAATGGAGAAATTGGTAAATCTTCTTTCTCTCTTAGTAATGTTCTTTTAGTAGAAGGGCTTAAGTTCAATTTTATAAGTGTTAGCCAACTTTGTGATTCAAATTATAATGTTGTTTTTAATAAAGAAAAATGCCTTATTTCCAAAAATGATAAAATTATTTGTGAAGCAATTAGAAAATGCAATCTTTACAAAATTTGTACAAGTGATTTGGTTAGTCAAAATGTTTCTTGTCTTGTCGCCAATAATGATTTAACTAGTTTATGGCATAGGCGACTTGGTCATGTTGGATACAAAAATTTTCAAAATATTTACAAAAACCAACATGTAAAAGGACTACCCAAATTGAATTTTGAAAATCTTGGCTTATGTGACACTTGTCAAAAGAACAAATTAGTTAAGAGTAGTTTTAAGCCTAAAAATGAAATTTCCACTACCAAACCCCTACAAATGCTTCATCTTGATTTGTATGGGGATATTGGTACGGCTAGTCTAAGTGGAAAACATTACACTTTTGTTATAGTTGATGATTTTTCTAGATATACTTGGGCTCTATTTCTTACAAATAAAAGCGATGCCGTTAATGAGTTTGTTAAGTTGTGTAGACTTATTGAAAATGAAAAGGAAGATACTATTAAGTCTATTCGAAGTGATCGAGGTGGAGAATTTGATGGCGAATTTAGAGTCTTTTGTGAAACCAAGGATATAGTTATAATTTTTCGGCTCCAAGGACACCTCAACAAAATGGAGTAGCGAAAGGAAGAATCGGACACTTCAAGAAATAAGTCGGTCCATGCTCAATGAATTTTCACTTCCAAAATATTTTTGGGCGAAGCCGTAAGTACCGCTTGCTATGTCATTAATCGAGTTTATATTCGTCTAAAATGAATAAAACTCCATATGAGCTTTGGAAAGGAAGAACTCCAAATATTAGTTATTTCAAAATATTTGGATGTAAATGTTTTATTTTGAATACTAAGGATCAATTAGACAAACTTGATCCTAAGGCCGATGAAGGAATATTTATGGGGTATTCAACCAAGAGCAAAGCATATCGGGTTTACAATAAGACTAGTGGGGTTGTGGAAGAATCCATCCATGTCAAATTCAATGAAGCTTTGGGTGTTGAAAGGATACCCAATGATGAAAGTGATGAAGAGGATATTGTTGAACCCATTGTTCAAGATGAAACTCAAAATGATCAACCTTAGCTCAAATGTTCCTCAAGAAGATAAAGGTGATACTTCGAATCTCCCCGTAGCATTGAAATTTAAGGGAGATCACCCAAAAGATCTTATTATTGGTGATCCCCTTGATAAAGTAATGACTCGAAGAAATTTTGCCGAGAAAGCTCTTATATCTCAAAAAGAGCCTAAAAATGCTACGGAAGCTATTGAAGATGAGGATTGGTTTTTAGAGATGCAAGAGGAGTTGAATCAATTTGAAAGGAATGATGTATGGGAATTAGTACCTTGTCCTCCATCTCAAACAATTATTGGTACAAAATGGGTATTTCGGAACAAGCTCGATGACCAAGGCAATATTGTTCGAAACAAAGCAAGGTTAGTAGCTCAATGTTATTGTCAAGAAGAAGGTATTGATTATGATGAAACATTTGCACCCATAGCACGTTTAGAAGCTATTCGTATTTTACTTGCCTATTCTTGTTTTAAAAATTTCAAGCTTTACCAAATGGATGTAAAATCCGCATTTTTAAATGGTATTATTCAAGAAGAAGTCTATGTAAAACAACCTCCGGGGTTTGAAAATTTTTCTAGGCCTAATGATGTTTATAGGCTTAAAAAGGCCTTATATGGTTTGAAACAAGCACCCCGTGCATGGTATGATAGACTTAGCTCTTTTCTTTTGCAAAATGGTTTTACAAGAGGTAAAGTTGACACTACTCTCTTTGTTTTTGAAAAAGGGCAAGATTGCTTATTAGTGCAAATTTATGTTGATGATATTATTTTTGGTGCTACTAATGAATCCTTGTGCAAGAAATTTTCTAAGTTAATGCAAGGTGAATTTGAAATGAGCATGATGGGGGAGCTCAACTTCTTCCTTGGACTTCAAATTAAGCAATGCAAAGAAGGAATTTATATTTTTCAATCAAAATATACAAATGAGCTTTTGAAGAAATTTGGCATTGAAGAAGGAAGAACGCCTCAACCCCAATGGCAACAAACGTCAAGATTGACAAAGATGAAAAAGGCAAGTCGGTTGATTAATCCAAATATCGAGGTATGATTGGTAGTTTACTTTATTTAACCGCAAGTAGACCGGATATTCTTCATGCCGTATGCCTATGTTCTCGTTTTCAAAGCAATCCCAAAGAATCTCATATGAGTGCCGTTAAAAGGATTTTTCGATATTTGAAAGGCACTATTCAATATGGTTTATTCTATCCAAAGAATGAAATTTTTCTCTTAAAGGCTATAGTGATTCGGATTATGCGGGAAATATTGATGATCGGAAAAGTACTTAGGATCATGTCAATTTCTAGGTGATTGCCTAGTTTCTTGGTTTTCAAAGAAACAAAATTGTGTTTCACTTTCAACGGTCGGGGCGAATATATTTCCGCGGCATTTTGTTGTACACAACTTCTTTGGATGAAACAAATCTTAGCGGATTATAAATGTTCTTTTGAAAGTGTTCCTATCTTTTGTGATAATATATCCGCTATAAATATTGCTCAAAACCCGGTTCATCATAACCATACTAAACATATTGAGATTTGACATCATTTTCTAAGGGATTGTGTATCAAAACGAAAAATTGAGATATCTTTTATACCATCTCAAGATCAATTAGCGGACATTTTTACTAAACCGCTAACTTCCGAGACTTTTGCATCAATACGAGCTCGGTTAGGCATAATGCATATTGAATGAGGTCTATGATTGCATTTTACACGTTTTTAAAACTTAGGGGCGAAAAATCGGATTTTTGGTTCAAACTTCGGAATTTCCAAAACAGAAAGAACATCAAAATTGGCCGATGGGGTAAGGCGCCGATTCTGTTACCCATGCCGCCGGTCGGTCGCCTAGCCCCCAACCGGTCGCCCTCACTATTTTTTGGTTAAAATCGTTTGCTTTTTGATTTACCATCTTGGCTTATTTTGTCCATTTTTTTGTCCCCTTCGCATTTTGCACACAAATTTCACTTCAAATTTGTTTTTGTGCTACATTTTACATTTTGGACTCCATTAAGCTCGATTATCATCATTGTTGCTCATCCTCACCGATCAAATGGTAAGAATTTCTCTTTTTAATCTCAATTGGGTTGAACCCTTGAAAATGTGCTTGTATATTGTTATTTTGATGAAATTATTGTATTAGTATGTTGTATATGATGATTGTTGTTGAATGAATATTGTTGTATTGCATTTGGTGATGAAATTTTTTGGCTTAAACGAATCGCAAAGGCGTTATATTCTTCTAGTTTTATTCAACGCACGCCAAGTGTTCGACGAAATGTTTCAATGAAAAATTCATCACCTACATGATTCTCTCGATTTGAAAAGTCTTATAAGTATATAGAGATCATGTTTTATCAATCAAATGAGCTTTTACAAGTCAATTGATCAACTTTTCCCTTTTATTTGGAATTTAAGCTTAAATTTTCAAAAAAAAGCTCGATAAATCGATAAATTTGCGCACTTTGATTTGAATATATGATGTTTTTATCGTGCTAACATTCTTTTTGATGATTCCAAAGGGGAGAAACAGGAAAAAATGCTCATACGCTCAAAGAAGCGAAAATAAGCTTGCAAGAAAAGCTATAAACTAGGGCTCTTAAAAGCCATGCATTTGTGAATATTCGTAGTCCATTTGATGTATTGTGGACTTTTATGCTTGACTAATGATGTCTTGTGATAGGGGAGCTTTTAAGCTCATATAATTCAAGCTTAAGTTGTAAAAGCTAAGCTTTTAGCTTTTAGTTGGTTGCTTTAATGCTTGTTCTTTATATGCATGTTGATAGGGGAGCTTGTGCAAAAATGATTACGAAAAATCTTTGCTCCTACTCTTGTGTGTTGTACTTATGATAAATCTTGCTTGTAATGGATTGTTGTTTTAAGACCAAAAAATTTGGTTTGTTTTAAAATCGACCTTCTAAAATTGTTTTTGTTTGTAATCATCAAAAGGGGAAGTTTGTTAGATAAATGTTTTTATCAAGATTTTGATGATTTTAGTTAAATAAGTTTTTATACCAAAACAATGTTTTTATATGTTGTCCAAATACTCCTAAATGATTTAAAATGTTTTTACTAATTTTTTGGAGTATTTCTTAGAATTTTATAATTTGATAAAAATTGGACAACACTTTTGATGGTTTTGTTTAAATTGGTTTTTACACCAAAACTATGTTTATAAATGTTGTCCAAATACTCCCAAATGATTTAAAATGTTTTTACTAATTTTTGGAGTATTTCTTGAAGTTTATTTTTGAAAAACATCGGACAACATTTCAAATTGGAGGTCGGCCAGGTCGCCCAAATGGTCGACCTGTGCCTGAAGAAAAGAAAACACGAAATGAGAACATGTAGGTCTTAAAAAAAGAGGAGGGGGACCGGTCCGGGGAGGGCCGACTGTCGCCGCCCCGGGCGGCCGGTCAACCCCTCCGACCGGTCGCACCCCCGCAACCCCTACCTCGGATCACACTATTTTTTTCAAACGATTGAAATCTTCAACAGGCAACCGGTCGCCCTATGCTATTTTGTGACAAACAAAATTATGTCATTTTTTGAAATTCTTGACAACAAGATTTACTTTTGATTTTTGTACAATATTTCTACATCTTGTGATCTTCTTTTTGTAGACAAAAGTGAAGATAGAGGAGCCTATGTTGGGAGCCTATGTTGGTGAAGACTTCCCTATAAATAGAGGATGAATTGAAGACACAAGACACAACACACACAAGCAAAATACACAACAAGAAATCTGCAAATTGTTCAAGCTTTCATTTTTACATTCTTGTTGTAATAGCCTAAGTACTTTCACTTGCACATCTTTGAGGTCTAGGCTTTTTGATTCTTGATTACACTTGCACTCAATCTTTGTATTGGTTTCATAGAGTTGTAATCTTGAATTTTTGTCCATCATTCAACACAAGACATCCTTGTGAGTATTCTTGTGGTAAGAATACACTTGGGTGATCTAGGTGATAGGTGTTTGAAGAGTGTGGTACTCTTCAAAGGTGGTGAAGGAAGATTTTGGTAATCTCCTTGAAGGTGTTGTAAGAGGATTGTGGTGATCCTCAAGGTGTTGTATTAATTGTGGTAATTAATAAAATCTTTTTCCTTTTTGAAATTCATCCCAGGAGATACTTGGGGTGGTAATAGATTAGGCCCTAGGTGGGTTGAACTACTATAAATCATCGAGTCTTTGTTTAATTTCCGCATTTACATTAGTGTCAATTACTTGTTCATTTAAAAAGAGGGCGATTTGCGAAAAATCGGCATAATCTATTCACCCCCTCTAGATTATCGTAGCCACTTGGACTAACAAAGTATCTACATGGCACTTCTTCATTTGGTGTGACCTTAGTAAGAAGCTGCCGCCCACCAATCATCACTAGCATCTATATAAAGAACAGTTCATCCTCGTCTTGGGAATTGCAAGCTTTGGAATCTTTTTACAAACTTCTTTAAGTTGCTTAATTCTTCTTGATGTTCATCTTCCCATTTGAAAACTGCATCTTTTTTAAGCAATGGGCTAAACACCTTTCCTCGTAGTATGCGGATTGTTAATGAACATTCCAAAGAAAATTAACAACTCCAAGAAAACTCAAGTCGCTTCTTGTCTTTCAGTGTATCTGGAAATCCCTGTATCTTTTCCATAATATGGCTTTGTAGAATAATTCCAGATTCATCGATTTCAATTCCGAGGAATTCAATCTGTGTTGTTGCGATCACTGCCTTCTTTTCTGAAAGCACTAATCCTTCATTGTGACAAACATCTGAGAATATTTCCAAATGTTTGAGAAGCTCCTCCATATTCTTTGAAGCAATAAGAATATCATCGATGTATACGAACATGAAACTGAAATAATCTTTGAAGAGATTATCCATCTTTCTTTGATATATTTGGGGTGCGTTAGCCAATCCCATAGGCATCATGTTCCAAATATAGTGTCCCCGTGGTGTAGAAAAAGTCTGTAAACTTCTTACTTTCTTCCTCCATCTTAAATCGGTAGAATCCGGACTTGCAATCGAACTTTGAAAATATCTAGGCACCTTTGATACTGATTAACCAAATATTTTCTCGCTTGGGATATAGTATCCGTTAAATTCCAAAATGTTATTAATCCCTTTGTAATTAATAACAAGTCTTGACATTCCTCTTTTGATTTCTCCATGGTTTTACGACTAAGAATCTCGGATCGCTATATGGAGAAACTCCGGTGAAATTAACTTAAGGTCAAGATGTTCCTAAAGTATTTTTCTGCATATCCTCACGGTCATCCTGGTTCGAAGGATTGGTTTCAATCTTACGAACTCGTACTCTTTCCTCGGGTTTAACCCTTAAGGATGCTTTGAGTTCATTCTTGTCCCACCATGCCAAAGGATCTTCATTATAATTCCTTTGGATTTTTCTCTTGATATCCTCGAGTGATATTTGTTCTTCATTGGTTACGCTCTCTGGATTCTCCATTAGGCTCACCATCAATTGTTCGCCTTGTTTTTAGCTCACGCAAGTGTACGGTATACGTTATAGAAAAGGGTAGCAATGTCGTATCCATGGAGACTAATAAATTAATATGCTAAGTGTTGAAGAAGATAGCCTTATTTTTATTTAGACGGTCGTAAGATGATGGTTGTTGTGATATTAAAACAATTAGGACTACTAAAAACACAAGATTAAGACAATGCAATTAATAGAAATATGAAGATGATGAAATGGATTCCGAGTTAAGGTTTCGATTAATATCCCTCTTGTTGTCCGATGTAATCAAAGTCAAGTTATTATCAATATTCCTATAAGATGATCACGAAAATATTTTATCCTCCCTCTCGGGATGCATATAAAACGTAGATTGAAATACCTATGCTAGCATCTCTACTCAACATGAAGTATTTAACTCCCAAAAGTTTAAAAGATCAAATGTCCCCATAAATATTTACAAACCTCAAGATTCATGCAAATATTTGTGTCGAGTACTCAAGATCTAATATTGAAACACATATCTCGAATTATGAATCAATATATCAAATAAATTAAATCATTGATCAAGTGATAAAACAAGAATAAGCTCAAAGTACTCAAATAGGCTTCAAGACAATAACTTCAACTAAGATTAAAACATTCCACAAGAGTTCACTAATCTACTTCCAAAACCCGGAAATCTAAAGAGTTTAGCTACACATGATGTCTAAACAACTCATAAACAAATTGTTCAAAGTCATGACAAACTAAAATGAAAGATTAAAACTACAAGAGAAGCAAGAAAAACTTAGGAAAGTCGACAATCTCTCGATGTATCTCCGTTCCTTGAGCTCCGATACAACCCAATTGTCTCCTTGATATCTTTTTCCAAGAATAGACCTTTGTCTTGTGTGCTATAGCCAAAAATGTCAGAATGTCCCTTGGTGTGCGCCCCAAAAAGTGCTTATATACCTTTTAGAAAGTTTTAGGGCACATTGCTGTCATGGTATCGAAGAAGGGCCGGACGCACGTGCGTGGGCGCGCACGGGTTACCCGGCGTCATGCCAGAAAGCCAAACTCGCTTTTCACCAACCTAAAGACACGGGTAAATGCGTCGACGCAGAGTTACCCGTGCGCATTGCCGTAGGCAACTTCCAAGTCTTCAATGGCGCACGGGTGGTGCGTGTGCGCACGGGCTACCCGTGCGCATTGCCGTACTCTCAATAATCCATTCCCAGGGGCGCACAGGTCGCGCTCAGGCGCGCGTCCCGCCGTCGCCCGCTATTTTGCCTCATTTGTGGTATTTCTTCTTCGCTATGCTCGTATTTGTCTCCAAATTACTTCAGATATCATTAAATTCCTTCAAAATGAGCAAAGCATAATATCTTTCCCACAAAGAGTGAATACGAACCATTTCATATGAGTTTATGCATGTTTAATCACCATTTTTGTCAATATTAAACCTTAAAAGACATGCAAAACTCACACCTATCAAAACCCCCAAACTTAGATCGTTGACCATCCCGATCAACTAGTTTGAAAACAAGATAAAGCACAACAGGAGTAATGAATGACAATAAGCGCACACAACAACTCAAAAAGGAAATTCATATTGTTCGTTATGGATGTCAAGCAACAAGTCGATCAAGCCTCAAATATCTGATCATGGAGCATGTATCAAACAAAACATGGTGAATGCTCTGAATCACATCTCTCAAGATCAAGTGTATGCTCTCATCTCACATGAATATAGGACGTTTTTACGCTCAAATCAATTCAATGTTGCAAAATTACCATAGCTTGCAATTCGTCTCATATCTCCGCCACTAGAATGTATGCAATTTGTGAATCAAAAAGGACTTTCTCATTTGGTTGTAATGAAGGCTCTTTGGTTAGGGTAGGAAATTTTGGATAAAGTGACTCAAACTCGAGCATATAGACTGATGAGAATATTAATCATCTACATTACAATCCCATATGCTACCCCAATCATCCCTTATTTTCATCAATTTTACTCATCTCCATCTCCTTTCTTTTGTAAACATTATCACCTCACATTACAATTCCTAGCCTCCAAGTTCATTCAATGAAAACTCACATCATAAAGTCGATTTTTTTTTTCCGACTCTTTTATGAATTTTACATTTCTTTTCAACTCCTTTTCTTCCTCTTCTGTTCCAATCAACCAAATATGCCGAATTATCCAATTTTTCAATTCCCACTCGTTCAACCTCATTAACTCCCTTTACTCAATGTTATACACTCGAGTTTAGGGTAATGAGATATATCAAGTTCAAGTTAAATTTGTGGTTATCAAAGAAATAGGCAATAGGCTTAAATTGGCTAACTAGGAATTTCAACATCGTTAGGTAAACAAAAAAGGCTTGAAAGGCTAACAAAGATGGCCTTTAATCACTTTCACAATTCGCATACAATATGTGGCCTTGTGAGATACCCGAGCAAGTTCTAGAATTTTAACAACATGAATGATACACTCAAATCACAACAAGACCGCATAAGATGTAAGATAAGAAAGGCTCAAAAGCTCACAGGCTTGTAAATATGTAATTCAAAGCATCAAACCAAGTATTCCATATCCACATGCTCAATGTTATTTATTCAAGGCTCAATCAACTCATACCCAACATCCAATCCCAACAATACAAATTTTCAATCAACACAAAAGAAAAAAAAACAAGATGCATCATGCCCGGTCAACTCACTCTCTAACATCTATGAAAGCAATAAATATGCTAAAACCGTAAACGTGCTTCTAAAGAATGCAACCTAGAATGCTCTACATGAAACTATATGAAAACACACAAAAATGCAAGATATGTTTTTTGGTTTTTATCATCTACACTTTTCGTATATCAAAATACTACCTCTCCCCCAAACTTGAATGAAATTGTATTTTTTTTCGGAAGGGGAAAAATAGAATTTCAATAGTAAAAAGTGGAGATATACGAATCATCGGAGGTGGCGGTGGGAAGTGGCCTGTGAGATGTGCCACATTTGTAATGTTGAAGTACTTGCCACGTCGCCTCGGATCTCCGATCATAGTCCTCTCGGAATGCAAGAAAATCAACCCGATGTTGTTGCTGCAAGGCTTCCCTCTGTTGACGCAAGTCCTCCCTTTGATGACGCAAGTCCTCCCCCAAATGCGTAAAGCATGTCATAGAATTTATTTCCGCATTGGGACTCGCCGCCATAAGAAGTGTTGGGACGATCCCCGCTATGTGAGGGTCAGGGTGATCTTCTCCTCATGAGGACCCGGGAATGTTGTACCCAATTTGAGGGTGATGGGGTTCGATTCCCATTTCTTGTCTGTTTATTTCCTCTTCTTCCGCCACCATATCCTCGACATCCGGGAAACCTTCAACTCGACGCCTCTTCCTTGTATTGATAACATCCGTAACTATGGTATGTGCTTGAGTTAAGCAGGAAGTTGGTTGTGTCCGCTAAGGTATCTACCGTGGTCTATCTCGGTCGGGCAATGGAAATGCGACACCTTCTTACGTAGAAGAACCAACACACCATCTTCATTGGCAATAAATTTCTTGTGGTGCAACGACACCATATTGACCCGAGTCTTTGCCGGTATAGGCTCCAAGCCTCGAAAATCGACATTGAAGTGTCGGGCAATAGGGGTAATCAAGCCCCTATAGAAATAGCACCACCTCCCCGCTTTGCTAAATGATCTACTTGCTCAATGAAATATGCGGCCGTGTTGTAGGGTGTACTCGTTAGCATACACCAAAGAAAATATAGCTCTCTCTCGACCGTCATTCCCCAATATTCTCTCTCTCGCAAAACAGAGTCCGACGTGACTTTGTATGTACCGGGAACACCGGATTCTCGATCCAAGAAGATTTCGCATGCGGGCCTCGTATAACATGGGACCCGTTTCTAGCATTTGGAAAAGGAGGCACCAAAAATCATATTGGTCGTATCGGTATCTTTGGTCGGGCGCGTCGTGGGAACCTCAAATATGGCATTCAACTCTGCGTGGATAATTGTCGCTCCACATTCCCCAACTGAAAAGTTACCCCAATGATCTCTCCACCTATATTTTTAATCATCTTTACTGTGCTCAAAAATTCGAGCGTGAGTTTCTTGTAACTAGGCCATTTTCTCCTCATAAAATTAGTCCAACCGACCCTTTCGAATAACCGCCACACATCCCGTGTATCCCAAGAAGTTGGGTACAATCGTCGTCGGTGTATTTTTTGAGGGAGCCATCGTTCGAACGACTAGCTTATTCCATCGCTCTAGAGCATCCGCATTTGTTAGTACAACTCCAAAGGCCGTCGGGCTATCGGGTTGTACTTCTTGTGGTGGTTCCGCCCGAGGACGTCTTCTCCTTCCTTGAGGGTTTTGTCTATTCACCATTACTTGTGAATGGGTACCTGGAATAACATGTATTAGCAACCCAAAATAAACCAAATACAAACACAAGTAAGATGAATGTAGGCAAACAAGTTACATGGGGCATAATGGTTCTCATATGTCAATTTGACTGATCAATTAAGCTCCAAGCAATTAACTAATATGGCAAATATAGAGAATCATTATCTAAAAGCCCTAGCAATTAAAGCTCATGCCCAATTCATCATCAATTCATCCAAATATGTCTCAATTCACATGTTCACAAGGTGTTTGATAATTTGCCTTAAAGAAGAATTCATCCAAAACATAGCAAAAATATCAACACAAGCACCCAACATAATTCCTAATACATAATTCTCAAGAAATTCACAAGAAAAACGAAGTTCTTACCGGAATTTTCGAAATTTAGCAAAAGGGGAAAACTTGGAACCCTAGGTGCCTTTCACCCAATTCTTTAATTCAAACTCGAATTTGATGCACTTTGTGAGTGTATTATGATAAGAATATGGATTATATGAACAAATTTTGAAGAAAATCAGGAATTTGGAGCAATGTGGGAGGAATGACGATTTTTCTCGTTTTGAAAAAGAATGAGTTTTTGAAGAAACAGAGTCTGCAGGACTCCTTTTAACATTCGGCGAGATGACGCACAGGCCGTGCGTTAGCGCACGGGAAACCCGTGCGTCATGCCATAAGGGAGAGATTATTTCCTCCAGTGCGCACGGTCGTGTGTGGGTGCACGGGTTACCCGTGCACATTGCCGTAGCTCGACTTGTTCCCTCTCCAGGTACGCACTGGTGGTGTGCATAAGCATGGGTTACTCGTGCGTCCCTGGGCAGCAATACTCAGGTATTTTCAAAAATTATTATTATTATTATTTTTTCCCACAAAAATCACGCAAAATTAAAACAAAACACACACACAAAAAATGAAATCCACACAAAAACCGTTGGGTTGCCTCCCAACAAGCGCTATATTTAACGTCTTTAGCTTGCGCTTTGTTTTTGTTCGTCACGGGTCTCGCAAGGTGATGAATGTCACCTCTCTTCGTTACCTCGGTGGAAGTAATGCTTAATCCTCGGCCGTTTACCATGAAAGTCTCACCGTCTTTTGTTAACAATTCCACGACTCCGGGAGGATTCAATACTTTCTTTATCACGAATGGCCCCGACCACCTAGATTTGAGTTTTCCCGGGAAATGTTTTAGGCGTGAATTGTACAAGAGAACTGGTTTCCCCGGTAAAAACTCTCGTTTCTTAATCATTTTGTCATGCCACCTTTTGGTTCTTTCTTTGTAAATTTGGGCATTTTCGTAAGCTTCATCCCGAAATTCTTCCATCTCATTTAGATGGAGCAACCTCTCTTCACCGGCCTTTTTAAAATCCAGATTTAGTTTCTTGACCGCCCAAAATGCCTTGTGCTCCAACTCTACCGGCAAGTGGCACGACTTCCCAAAAACAAGTTGATATGGAGATGTGCCCAACGGTGTCTTATATGCAGTCCGGTATGCCCATAGAGCATCATCCAATTTCAATGCCCAATCCTTATGGTTGATGTTCACCGTCTTCTCAAGAATCTGTTTGATCTCCCGGTTGGCCACTTCGGCTTGCCCATTGGCTTGAGGATGATATGCCAATGAAACTTTATGTTTCACCCCATGTTTTGCCAACAAGTTGCTCATCAATTTACAAAATGTGACCCTCCATCACTAATTAAAGCTCTTGGAGTGCCGAATCGAGTAAATATATTTTTCTTGAGGAAGCGCATCACAACAGGCGTCGATTGTTTGTGAAGGAATCGCCTCGCCCAACGGGACACATACTCTACCACAAGTAGAATATATTAATAGCCCGAAGATGATGGAAATGGGCCCATAAAATCAATCCCCACACATCGAACAATTCAACTTCAATTACATTTGTCATCGGCATCTCGTGTCTCCGGAAATATTTCCCATCCCTCGACACTGTCACATTGTTGCACATAAAAATAACAATCGTTAAATAAAGTGGGCGAGTACAACCCACTTTGCAATACCTTCGCCCGTGTGAGTCGGACCAAAATGTCCTCCAGAGGGTGAGGAATGACACTGTTGTAGGACTCCCTCCCATTCTTCTTGAGGTACGCATCTTCGATGATTTTATCCGCGCACCTCTTAAAAGAGTAGGGGGGTCCCCACATATAGAATTTGACATCGTGGAAGAACTTCTTCTTTTTGTATGACGATAGATTTGGAGGTAAAACTCCCATGACCAAATAATTGACAAAATCCGCGTACCACGGAATTTTGCTTCTACCATGAGTAACCGTTCGCCTGGGAAATTCCTCCTTTATTAATTCCGTACCTCTTTTCGCCTCCTCTTGATTTTCAATCCTAGACAAGTGGTCTCCGCCACCACATTTTCACATCCCTTCCGGCCCCCGATTTCCACGTTGAACTCTTGAAATAATAGGATCCACCTAATCAACCTTGGTTTCACATCCTTCTTATCAAAAAGATATTTGATGGGCGCATGGTCGGTGTGAACAATCGTTTTGCGTCCAATCAAATATGATCGAAATTTATCAAATACGAAAACAATCGCCAACATCTCTTTCTTGGTGGTGGTGTAATTCTCGTTGAGCAATCGGCCCAACATTCTACTAGCATAGTAGATGGATCCAAACAACTTTTCCTCTTTTGACCGAGAATAGCCCCTACCGCAAAATCGCCGCATCACACATCAATTCAAACGGTTGGCTCCAACTGAGCGACAAGAATAGGTGTGGTTACCAATGCCTTCTTCAAAGTTTCAAACGCCCGCAAAAATCATTGGAGAAATTGAAAGCATAATCTTTTTCTAGCAATTGACTTAAAGGCTTAGAAATTTTTGAAAAGTCACGGATAAACCTTCTATAGAATCCGACATGGTGTCATTCGCCTTTATTTTTAGCTCCACCGCAAGTGTACGGTGTAGTTTATAGAATAGGGTAAGCAAGGTCGTATCCACGGAGACTAATAAATTAATATGCTAAGTATTGATCTAAGATAGTCTTATTTTTATTTAGACGATCTTAATTTGATGATTGTTGTGGAGGTAAAGACAAGAATAACCACAAGAATACAAGATACTAAGAATAATGGAATTATCAAGAGAATGAAATGGATTCCGGATTATGGTTTCAATTAATATTCCTCTTGTTGTCCAATTTAATCAAAGCCAAAGTTATTATCAATACGCCTATAAGACGATCACAACGGTATTTTATCCTCCCTCTCGAGATGTATATAAAGTGTAGATTGAAATATCTATGCTAGATCTCTACTCAACATAAGATACACAACTCCCAAATGCACGAAAGATCAAATATCCTCACAAATATTCACAAACCTCTCGATTATGCAAATATTCATGTCAAGTACTCAAGATCTAATATTGAAGCTCATCTCTCGAATTATGAATCAATATATCAAACAAGTTAAATCATTGGCCAAGTGATAAAACAAGAATAAGAACAAAGTACTCAAAAATAGGCTTCAAGATAATAACTTCAACCAAGATTAAAACATTCAACAAGAGTTCAATTAATCTACTACCAAAACCCGGAAATCACAAGATGTTTAGCTACTCATTACAAATAAACAACTCATAGACAAATTGTTCATATTCATGACAAGCTAAAATGAAAGATTAAAGCACAAAGAATGAGAAAACTTAGGGAAATGGATAATCTCTCGATTTATCTTCAATCCTCAAGCTCCGATTCGACCCGATTCTTCTCTTGATTCTTCCTTGATGAAGTTGAGCTATTTCTTGTGTTCTTGGGTCTTTTCCAGACCTTTTTCTCCCGGTGTGCGCCCCAAAAAGTGGTATTTATACCCTTTTAGAAGCCTAGGTCAATTTGCTGTCATTTTTGGAGTTTTCTGCAAGAACGCACGGGTCGTGCGCCCACGCACGGGCTACCCGTGTGCCATCCCATAGAAAACATCCAGTCTCAGAGGGCGCACGGGTCGTGCGTCCAAGCACGGGTTACCCGTGTGCCACCCAAACGTCCAAATTTGTTTGCGGGGTCTTCATAAGAGTTGTAGCCCTCTCTTTTAGCTTTCCATAGCCACTTGAATCAGCTCAGTATCAATTTTGTAGAGAGTTATGACCAAAATACTAAACCCCGCCATCTTTGGAAATTCCATACGCGTTTGGATGTTCCTTGAGATGAATCTTCTTGTTGTTTGATAATTCATGCTTCTTTTGCCACACGACTCATCACTATGAATCTATACTCCATATAGTTGGCTTCCAATTGGGTGTAATCGCTCAATTCTTGATGATTCTAGGTAGCAATGCTCATATTTGTCACAAAATCACTCCAAATATCGTTAAATTCCTACAAAACAAGCAAGCATAATATCTTTTCCACAAAGAGCGAATATATACCATTTCATACACGTTATTGCATGTTTATAAACAATTATAGCCATAAATATGCCCTAAAATACATGCAAAACTCACACTCAACAATGGCCCAAGAAACCCGAATGGCTTTTTCATTTGTAGGAGGTGGTAACTTCTCAATCGCTACAATCTTTGCGCGATCTACTTCCAAACCTCGCAGAAGAGACTCGATGACTAAGTACAATACCATCGCGCACCATAAAATGGCACTTTTCCCAATTGAGTACAAGATTGGTCTCTTCACATCATTTGTAAGACTAAGGAAAGATTGTGAAGACAATTATCAAAAAGAGTCACCAAACACAGAGAAATCGCCCATAAATACCGCATAACTTTTTCAATAAGATCGTGAAATATAGCCATCATACAACGTTGGAAAGTGGCGGGTACATTACATAAGCCAAATGGAATGCGATTTAAATGCAAATGTGCCATAAGGACATGTAAATGTCATTTTTTCTGGTCTTCCGCAATCATGATTTGATTGTACCGGAATAACCATCTAAAAAGCAATAATAATCATAACTGCTAGACGATCCAACATCATATCTATAAAGAGGAGGGGAAAATGATCTTTTCGAGTGGCATCATTTAGTTTTCTATAATCAATGCAAATTCGCCACCAGTAACAATTCTAGTAGCAATCAATTTTTCATTCTCATTTTTCACGCATCCGTTACCCCCTTTCTATGGCACCACTTGTACCGGACTTACCACGAACTATCGGATATAATATATATGATTCCAACATCCAACCATTTTAACACTTGTTTCCTAACCACATCTTGCATGATAGGGTTTAGTCGTCTTTGGTTTTGCATCGATGGTTTATAAACATCTTCCATCCGAATTTTATGCATTACAATAGATAGACTTATGCCTTTTAAATCGATTATTGACTATCCTAAAGTCTTGACTTATGTTTTCGTAAAACCCTTAACAATTTATCAAGTTGAGTAGGAGTGAGAAGAGATGATACGATTTACGGATTTGCATTATTCGCCCCAAAAATGCATATGTGAGGTGTTCGTGTAATTGCTTGAGTCCCAGCCGTCGATGTTGTTGGTTCAGATCACGCACGGGTAGCCCGTGCTCAGCGCACGGGTCATGCGTGATCCCCTGTCTCCAATTCTTCCTTCGGCATCACGCATCGGTTGCCCGTGCTCTCTTCAGGGTCCTTACTTCTCGCTTTGGCACCACGCACGGGTTGCCCCGTGCATGGACGCACGGGTGTGTGCGTGGTCGTAGGTTTGACCTCTTGTTTCCAACTTTGTGTTCTCGCCTCTTGCGCTCCTAGGTAGTTTCTGCATATGATCTAAGGCACAAACATAGTCGTACAAATCTTGGTTATCAAAATCAAGCACAACACTCGACATTGAGCACGAGTGGGTTAGACCAAATTCCAAATCATCCGTGAGACAATGTATGATCAACATAATCCTCAATTCATGAACTAACTATATCTAAAAAGTGACAATTCTCCACCGTATCACGAAATTTCATTGCCTTATATATAGAAAATAAAACATGCTCATCATTAACCCGTAAAGTGAGCTCTCCTTTTATACGTCTATTAAGGCTTTTTCGGTAGCAAGGAATGGACGCCCAAGTATCAATGGAACATCACGATCTTATTCCATATCAAGAACCAAGAAATCCATAGGGAATATAAATTTATCAACTTTTACTAGACGTCTTCTATAATTCCCTTTGGATATGTAAGTGACCGGTCCGCAAGTTGCAATGTCACCGTGGTTGGCTTCACTTCGCCTAGTCCAAGCTTCCGAAATGGACAAAGGCATCAAATTAATACTTTCCCTAAATCACACAACGCTTTGTTAAAAAGTTACCCAATAGCACAAGGATAGTGAAACTCCCGGATCTTTCGATTTTGTGGTAGCTTTCTTTGGATTATCGCGCTACATTCTTTTCAAATTCACCGTTTCAAAGCTTGTCATCTTCCTCTTCTTCGACATAACATCCTTAAGAAATTTCGCGTAATTTGGCATTTGCTCTAGTGCGCCTCGCAAAAGGAATGTTAATGTGCAATTTCTTAAATATATCAAGGAATCTTACAAATTGATCGTCAAGCTTTTTCTTTTGAAATCTTTGAGGGAAGGGACGAGAGATAGGCAATTTAGATATATTAGAGTTAGACGATGATTTAAGCTTCTCAGCCCCTATTTGTTCCTCCTCTTGTCTCTCTTTTACCCCATCGATTTCGACACCATCTTTCATCACCGATTCAACATCTCTCTCCTTGGATGTTTCATCCAAATTTTCAGATTTTCGATTTTTCTTTAGGCCCCTCATATTCGCATCGCTCCAGAATCGAATAGCCTTGCATTGCTCTTTAGGGTTAACTTCCGTGTTACTCGAAAATTGACCCTTTTGATGTTGACCACCCACAATTGTAGCTAATTGGCCCACTTGAGTTTCAAGATTCTTTATCGAACTTGTCATTTGGGTCATTTGTAGCTCTACCTTATCCATCCTAGAATCTTGCCCGCCAAGCGTCTCTCCTCGTGTCACTCATGAATGTATTTGATTGATTTATGAACAATGTGAGTGCATCTTCCAAAGATGATTTGCCTTCTACATTAGCACCCCCATTTGATGCATTAAATCCCGACGGTGGTTGCAACACATTCTTTGTATTGGCATAGGAAATATTTTCATGGTTTCTCAATCCCGGATGGTAGTGTGTTGGGTTTGAATTGTTTTAGGAAATTGTTGAAATTCGATTATTCACATAATTGACCTCCTCCATCGGATATAGAAGATCTTCACTACCCGTGCTCGTGCTTGCTTCCCTGGCCCTTTCGTGAAAACACTCAATTGGGTTGTCAATGCCGCCACTTGCGCAGTCAACGCCTTAATTGGGTCTGAGTCCGAGATTTCAGCTACTCGTTGTACATTGGATCTCTCAGATGGCCACTGGTAACTGTTCATAGTCATTTCTTCAAGAAGGTTTAAGGCGTCTTGTGAAAACCTTGCCAACAATGCTCCCCACATTGCGGCATCAACAAAGGCTCTCGTTTGCCCCATTAAACCATTGTAAAAGAAACATAACTGTTGATCCTCTGGAATACCGTGTTGTGGACATCGTCTTAACAAATCCCGAAATCTTTCCCTAGCCTCGTACAATGGCTCTGAGTCAAACCGCTTTAATTGAGTGATCTCACTTTTGAGCTGCAAAGTTTTGCTCGGTGGAAAGAATTTAAACAAGAACTTTTGGCTCAAATCGTCCCATGTGCTCATACTTCCTTGCGTCAAAGTACCCAACCAATTCCTTGCCTTATCCCTTAAAGAGAAAGAGAATAGGCGCAATCTTATGGCGTCATCCGAAACTCCATTCATTTTTATTGTGTTGCATATTTGGATGAAATGTGCAAGGTGAGAATTAGGATCTTGATTTGCCAGAAACCCCCAAACCGGTTCGTTGTACCATGTTTATCGATCCGGTTTAAGCTCGAAGTTGTTGGCATTTATCAGAATATGAGCAATACCACAGTAATTACGATTCGTTTGAGGTCGAAAGTAATCACGGTAGCTTGCTGTTGAACTGGTATTGGTAACTCGTTGATCCTATTGTTACCCATATTTTATTAGTCCACGTCCCCCATATTCTGATTTTGTTGTCTTTTAGCCCGTCGAGTAGTTGCACTAATTCTCCTTGCGAAAGCCTTAATCCAGTATGAGCGGTATTAAATCTCCTCGCCTAGAGCGAGTGTTCATGCACTACGTGGACCAAACTAAAAGAAACAAGTCAAATAATGAAGGATTTAAGTCAACCAAAAATATCGAAAAATTAAAAATGTCTAAATTAAGAATAATTCTATCTATCGCAATATTAGCACCAAAAATTGTATTAGTCCCCGGCAACGGCGCCAAAAACTTGTTCGCCTTATTTTTAGCTCACCGCAAGTGTACGGTGTACGTTATAGAAAAGGGTAGCAAGGTCGTGTCCACGGAGACTAATAAATTAATATGCTAAGTATTGAACTAAGATAGTCTTATTTTTATTTAGACGGTCGTAAGATGATGGTTGTTGTGATATTAAGACAATTAGGACTACTAAAAACACAAGATTAAGACAATGCAATTAATAGAAATATCAAGATGATGAAATGGATTCCTGGGTTAAGGTTTCGATTAATATCCCTCTTGTTGTCCGAATTAATCAAAGTCAAGTTATTATCAATATTCCAATAAGACGATCACGAAAATATTTTATCCTCCTCTCGGGATGCATATAAAACGTAGATTGAAATACCTATGCTAGCATCTCTACTCAACATGAAGTATTCAACTCCCAAAAGTTTAAAAGATCAAATGTCCTCACAAATATTTACAAACCTCTCGATTTATGCAAATATTTGTGTTTAGTACTCAAGATCTAATATTGAAACTCATCTCTCGAATTATGAATCAATATATCAAACAAGTTAAATCATGGATCAAGTGATAAAACAAGAATAAGCTCAAAGTACTCAAATAGGCTTCAAGACAATAACTTCAACTAAGATTAAAACATTCCACAAAAGTTCATTAATCTACTTCCAAAACCCGGAAATCTAAAGAGTTTAGCTACACATGATGTCTAAACAACCCATAAACAAATTGTTCAAAGTCATGACAAACTAAAATGAAAGATTAAAACTACAAGAGAAGCAAGAAAAACTTAGAAAAGTCGACAATCTCTCGATGTATCTTCGTTCCTTGAGCTCCGATGCAACCCGATTGTCTCCTTGATATCTTCTTCCAAGAATAGACCTTTGTCTTGTGTGCTATAGCCAAAATTGTCGAATGTCCTTGGTGTGCGCCCAAAAAGTGCTTATATACCTTTTAGAAAGTCTTAGGGCACATTCTTTGTCTTGTCTGCAGCAAGATGCAGGACGCACAAGTTACCCGTGCATCTTGCCGTGAAGCCAAACTCGCTTTTGACCAACCAAACGGGTCATGCGTCGGCGAACGGGTTACCGTGCGCATTGCCGTAGGCAACTTCCAAGTCTTGATGGCACACGGGTGGTGCGTGTACGCACGGGCTACCCGTGCGCATTGCCGTATCGTCAATAATCCATTCCAGGGTGCACGGGTAGCGCTCGCAGCAGCGCGCCTACACTGGCGTCCTCTATTTTGCCTCATTTGTGGTATTTCTTTTTTGCTATGCTCGTATTTGTCTCCAAATTACTTGGATATCATTAAATTCCTTCAAAACGAGCAAAACATTATGTTAGGAAATTTATTGTTTAGATTTTGATGAATGCCATGTAAAACTTAGAATAGGATGTTGGCACCCCATTTTTGTTGTAAAATGCATTGTAATAAATAAAAAATTTGGCCAAGCAAGTTTGAGTTAAGTCGCCTACGCCCTAACATGCAAGAAGACAATGAAGACTAGAAGGAAGACTCATTGCGAGACAATTTGAGTATGGCAAAGAAGAGTAGACAGAACTCTCTATCAAAAAAAGCGGTGAGATGCGGTGAGTGAAGTATCGATCAAGTCAACTCAAGAAAAGCCAAGTCTCAAGTTGAAGTGAGAAGAGTCATCCAATGATTAGAAGCGACTCTAAGTCACCTGGGAAAGCAAAGAAATGCAAATCAAGTCGAGATAATCGAAAAGATCCGTTGCACATAAATCAAGAAAATTACTTAAACAAGTAATATCTCCATATCACCTTTCTCTGAGTGCTCAGTCCCGAAGCGTGCAAAAGGAATGAACCAATGGGAAGCACTACACCGTGTCGAACTCAAAAGGTGAAAGAACAATTCATACGAGGAAATGGCAATTCCAAGGATCGCAATAAGACAAGCCAACATTGCAAGTGACTTTCAAAAATAAGCCTATCTCTTCAACGGGCAAATTTTTGAAAGATCACTATAAAAGGCCGAGGAGTTTATTTGAGAATAAGACACAAGTTCTGAGACTGAACCAAAAACGTTCAAGCAATTACTAGAAAATATGAAACATTCTCAATCCTCAAGCCTACACTACGAAGAACATCAATCCAACACTCACTTTGTGAAGGAAAGATAACTTCAATCGAGTTGAAGAGGAACATCTTGAAAAAAACAAGGGGTCTACATTCCACGAAGGATTGTAGGAAGGTTCAAGGTCGAACCAAGTCTTAAGATTTTGGAGGGCTTCGTGATCAAATCCAAAGAGCTTGAGCAAGTGAGTAGTAGCAAAGCGCAAACGCCTGTGAAGAAAGCCGAGTCGCACGAGAAGCTTGGTGAGTGATCAAGGCGTCTCTGATCGAGTCCCAAAGGATCAAGTCATTTGTGTGATCAAGACTTGTATCCGGATTGTTACCACTTTGTATCGATCAATACCTAGTGGATTCCTCCAGAGTTGGAGAAGAGAGGAGTAGAAGAATTACCCCATCTTGAACCTCTATAAAAATTTCATTGTGTCATTTACATTTCAAAGACTTTAATTCCTGCATCTTAACTGTTTATATCTATTTGATAAATTTGCTATCCACTTGATAATTTATAAGTACTAAACCAAGCACTAAATCCTTGCTTAATCAAACTTAAGGGTGTTAAGTCTTCCGCTGAAAACAAAACCACGATTGAGTTAATTTAGACCCAACGGTGAGTTATTCCATCAACGGCTCGGTTGAGTGTTGAGAGACTAACTCTCTTGATTAACTAAATTGGTTGTCCATCGAGGACACAAATTTGTGTAGTATTAACTCGAATATTTAAAAGGACTAAATCGAATATTTGGTAAGGTTTATTCAACCTCCTTCTAAACCTTACACTTACACCCCTGGGACCTACAAGTGGTATCGAGTGGTTGGTTCATTGAACCCTCCGCAGTTCTTGAACTAGATCTCCAAACTTTTCAAAGTCCGCTTTAGTACTTAAACTCTCAAAACTCTTTCTATCATTAAAAGTTATTATCATGGAAGCAAATTTGACACGCATCCCTATGTTCACAATTGAAGAATTTGATGATTGGAAAATTCGTATGCGGGCTCATCTATCAAAGCATTACATGATGAGATGTGGATAGTGATAGAAGATGGGCCACCGCAAATCTTAAAGGTGAACACACTTTGTAAGAAGAGCTGCGGTGAAGGAGAAGAGGATGTTGCTCCATACAACCAGGACAATGTAGCCAAGGACATCCTTTACAAAACCTGGACAAAGTCATGTTCAATAAAGTCAAATCATGCAAAACGGCTAAAGAAATCGGGACAAGCTAACATTGATTTGTGAAGGCTCGTGAGCAAATCAAAGAAAACAAATTATCGGTGGTCATGACTGAAATTTGAGAACTTCAAAATGATCTCGGAGAAAACCCGGATCAATGGATGCTCGGTTCACGTAAATCACCAATGAGCTATACGCACTTGGAAAGGAATATACACGAATGAAATGTGTATGAAGATCCTAAAAAGTCTTCGGTGAATGGGAAATGAAGGTCATGGCACCGAGACATTCCATGGACCTATCAAAGACTTCCAACCATGAATTATTCTCGGACCTCAAAGCCTACGAATTTGGTGAGAAGAAAAGACCAGGAAGAGACAGTTGTACCCAAAACAATTTGCTCTAATTGTTAAAGATGGGAAAGAGAGCCGAGGTCAAAGAAGTCATTAATCCGGAAGAAATAGCCCACGATGGTCAAAAGATTCAACAAGTTCTTCAATAAGAACTACAAGAGAGGAAAGGCGAATCTTCCGAGAAGACACTCGGCTCCTCCAAATCAAGGAAGATAGGCCAACCAAGAAAACGGATCATCAAAAAGTTGAGTATCAAAGGGTGACAATCCAAGAATGGAAAGAGCTTATCAAAAGGTGAATATCTATGAATGAGACAACCAGGTCACTATGCCATTGATTGCTCATATCCTGTAGTTAACAAATACAAGAATAAAGAAAGAAAGGTCTTCGAGAAAGAAGGCAAAGAAAAGAAAAGAAAAAAGCAATGATGGTGCGCAGAGAGCTGGCTGAAATGACCCAAGTCAAAGAGAGGCAGTGATTCGAGAGAGCGGTGAAGCCGACTACTCAAGTGACTCACGAAGAAGAAGCCCTGATCGCTTGATGGCCAAGGAACAAGATCAACCTGACCAAGAAGATGAGGTACACTCTAACTCATCAAACTCGGACTCAGTGATAGTGATCTGCGACACACACACTTCATCACCTCTTGATCTTTATGATTCATTCGGCAAAATGATGAAAGATTTTGAACACATTAAATCCTCACACACACACTATTAAACGAGGAAAACGACTACTCAAGAGTCAAAACTCGGCGACTAAGGAGCCGAGTACTCTAAGTCAAATAGCGATGAGAATGAAAGTTTAAAAGTGAAAATGCTAAATTAATAGCGAGAAATTGCCGCTATAGAGAAGAGGAGAATGACCTCAAAAATGTTATTACCTCATTCACTAAGGCATCTAAATCATTGGATGATCTTATTATGAGTCAAATAGAATGTGGAGACAAGATAGCTTAGGATTTAATTTCTACGTGCTATGTCAAACCTCAAAAGTAATTTTGGAAAAAGGATCTTCAAGCCATGAAGAATCGAAAAATCCAAAACTCTAATTGTTGCACACACATTCACTCCAAAGCACAATAACAAGCAAACTGGCCTTGGTTATAAAGGAAAAGGAAAACAACTTGATTGAGTCTTATTTGAAAGGACAAAGTGAGAAGAGATTCGGCCGAGTTCCTCAAGCAAACTCCAAACAGAAAATACTCTGCAAAGAAGAAACAGAGCTACCAAAAACCCCAAAAATCCATAAAAGAAATACATATGATGGGAATGGTAGAAAATATCCAAGCAAGCTGATTGGAATAATGTAAACTATCAAAGCATAAACTTATGGAATATAAGCCCAAATGGCAAAGGCCAGAACTCATAAAGGCCATCCAAAAGTATAAGAGCTTTCATCAAAGACACACATATGCACCTAGGCACTACACTCGGAGACACCACAATTATCCAAAGAAGCGATTGCAAAAAATTGTACACAGGCATACAGACAAAAGAGACAATTGTATGAACCTAGAATCCCCAAGCAATTTGCCAGGATTAATTATGATTATGGCAGCGATAGATGGCAACCCCTTAGAGTCAAATCATTTGGCTATAAGTTGGTTGGATCATCTTACAATTCTAACCCCTCGGGACCCATACAAGTATGGGTACCTAAAACATAATTTCCTTGATTGCAGGTTCAAGGAAGTGAGTGCAAGGAACCTGGTACAATGATAGTGGGTGCTCCGGACATATGACAGAAATAAGAAAAATCTGTCAAAATTCAAGGAAGTTAATGTAAGTCCAGCGGCTACGATAATCTAGAGGGGGTTGAATAGATTATCTCCATCTTTTCGATTTCGCCTCTTTTTAAAACCGAATACTCAAATACAATAATAAAGGTGCAGAATATAAACAACACACGTCGATTTAAAGAGGTTCAACCCACCTAGGGCCTAATCCTCTACCACCCCAAAGATATCCAGGGATGGATTTCGAAAAAGAAAAAGAATTTTATTAATTACCAAAATTAATACAAATTCAACTTACAACACCTTGAAGAGCACCACACTCTTCTTCAACACCACCTTTGGAAATTACCACAATCTCCTTTTGAAGATTACCACAATCTTCCTTCAACGGCACCTTGTGAAGATTACCACAATCTTCAACCTTGAAGAATACCAAATTCTTCAACACCTCAATAAGAAGATTACCACAATCTTCTTCACCTATCACTTAGATCATCCAAGTGTGTTCTTACCACAAGAACACTCACAAGGATATCTTGTGTTTGAATGATAACCAAAAATCAAGATTACAACTCAATAATGAATATTACAATTTGAGTGCAAAGTGTAATCAAGAATAGCCTAGACCTCAAAGATGTGAAAGTGATAAGCTAGGCAATTTTACAACAAGAATAATAACAATGAAAGACCAAGTGTTTGCTTGAAGTGTATCTTGTTGTGTTGTATCTCAATTGTTGTTTTGGTTGCTCCAAAACTTCCTCTATTTATAGGAGATGATTGATCAAGCATAGGCTCCTTTTGGGGATTGAAAATCTACTGAGAAAAATACAATTAAAATCAAGAATATAGCTGTTAGAAATCAATCCCACAATTTAAGGAAATGTGTCTCATTTGTCAAACGGTCATATTTTTCTTTGTCAATACAGGCGACCGTCACTGGCCGCATTTAAATAAGAGAAAATAAGAACACTTTGTGAAAATTACAACAGGCGGCCGGTCGACGAGGCTTCACCGGTCGACCCTGCTGTCTCAACCGGTCTCCCTAACCAAAAATACGAAGGATTTAAGTCTGTTTCAACAATGAAACTTGCAGTCGGCCGATCGGCCACGGCCGACCGGTCGGCCGACGCCGGTCGGCCTTGAGCGGCCGACGACTGCATGTTTTTCCTTCCGTCTCATTTTCTGTTTCTAAAAACATCTTCAGTACGGGTTGCCCTATGGGGGCGACGGTCGACCACGAGCATGAAATGTTGTCCAATTTTTGTCAAAAATAAAACCCAAGAAATACTCAGAAAATTTAGTAAAAACATTTTAAACCAATCGAGAGTATTTAGACAACATTTAGGAACCTTGTTAAGGAGTGAAAAATCCATTGAAATAAAATCATTAAAAGTGTTGTCCATTATTATCAAAAATAAACTTTGAGGAAATACTCCGGAAAATATTAAAAACCATTTTAAATCATTTAGGAGTATTTGGACAACCTTTAAAAGCATTGTTTTGGTGACAAAATAAAATCATCAAAATTAAGATAAAAACATGTATCAAACAATCTCCCTTTTTGATGATTACAAACCAAAACAATTTTTACACAAACTAAGAGAGCAATTTTCGAAATGATTTTCCGGTAAAAACATTTGACCGTTTGGAAGCAACCAAAATTTCCAAAGAATATTAAAGCAACCAAGTAGGGAGTAAATATTTTTCAATAATAAGCACAAGCTCCCCTATCAACAAGCATATCAAGAATAATGTAAAAACAATTTAAACATAAGCTAAAATATTAGCTTTTCGATATTGAGCTTAAGTATCAAAAACTTAAAAGCTCCCCTGTCAAAGAGACATCATTAGAAACATATATAAGTCCATACTACAACCAATGGACCAAGAATCATACACAACTTATGGCTTTAGGAAGCCATAGCTTATAAACTTCTTTTCGTTTGAGCTTATCTTAGCTTCTTTGAGCTAAAGAGCTTATAACCTGTTTCTCAACCTGTTTCTCCCCTTTGGAATCATCAAAAAGAATGTTAGCACGATAAATACATCATATATTCATATCAAAGTGTGCAACTAAACCGATGTATCGAGCTATTTGAACATTGAAGCTTATAAGCCAAATAGAAGGGAAAAGTCGAATCATACGACTTGTAGAGGTTTATGAAAACTCATTTGATAAGCAAAACATGATCTCTATAAATGTATAAGACTTTTGAAATCGAGAGAATCATGTAGGTGATGAATTTTTCATTGAAACGTTTTATCGAACACTTGGCGGGCGTCAAAAATAGAAAAAGTTATATATAGCCCTTGTAAATGAAATCAAGCCAAGTTTTTCATCACCAAATACAATTTAACGAATATCATACATCAACAATCAATAAGCTCATCACAAACATATATGAATCACATCAAGAAAAATACATATAAGCCACAAACTCGAGGGTTCAACCCAATTGAGCTAAAGATAGTGAAATTCTTACCATTCAATCGGTAAAGACGAGCAATGATGATGATAGTCGAGCTAGATAATCCCCAAAATATATAATTCATGCATCAAAACTCATTTGAAGTGAATTGTGTGTGAAATTTGCAAAGGGACGAAAAATGGCCAAAATGTGTCAAAGTGACGAATCTTTCAAAAGCAGAACCATTTTAATCCAAATTATAGCCTAGGCGGACGGTCGTGGTTGAGGGCGACGGTCGATGTTGAGGGGCGGTTGCCCTCAACCATTTCAATTTGTGTTGAAAAATTTCCAAAATCCGAATTTTCAACCAAAATCCAATTTTTCGCCCCTAAGTTTTAAAAACGTGCAAAATGCAAACGTAGACCTCATTCAATATACATTATGTCATAATCAAGCTCGAAATGAGGTAAAATACTCGTGTTAACGATCAAAAAGTCCGCGAGTTATCCTTGAGGCGGAATTAAACACATCTCAAGTTTTTGTTAAAAAAAAATCACAATCCCTTAAAAATATATCGAATCTCAATGTGTTTAGTTTGATTATGACGAACCAAATTTTGAATATGAATAACCGTATAATAGATGCGAACTTGTTATCTGAAAAAATAAGAACGTTTTAAAGCTTTGGATACAACAAGTCATACGAAGAAGTGCCTTTCAAATATTTGAAAATTTCTTTTAATGGCACTTTTAATGAGATTCGTTGGGATAGTTTTTGAAG
This sequence comes from Rehmannia glutinosa, assembly GCA_016081115.2. Classification (NCBI taxonomy): domain Eukaryota; kingdom Viridiplantae; phylum Streptophyta; class Magnoliopsida; order Lamiales; family Orobanchaceae; genus Rehmannia; species Rehmannia glutinosa. Next base: position 69,621 of record JABTTQ020000362.1, read on the forward strand.
TCGAGCATATAGACATAAGGCATATGGAATGTCGAGTCTATAGAAATAATACAAGAAAACATACCTCGAATTTGTTTGTCGATCGACATGTCTTTCTCAACCTTTGTCAATCTTTAGTCATAGAGGTTGAGATATTTCTTCTTTCTTCAATGCCTAACTCCTTCAAGAGTTCAATATAACCATCTTCTTGGCATTGAATAATTTGAAGTCAAGTAATAAATTGAGCTCCCCCATCATGCTCATTTCAAGTACATCTTGCATTAACTTGGAAAAATATCTTGCACAAATATTCATTAGTAGTACCAAAAATATTCTCATAAATATGCACAAGTAAATAATTTTGCCCTTTTTCAAAAATAAAGAGAGTAGTATCAACTTTACCTCTTGTAGAATCATTTAGCAAAAATAGCTAAGTCTATCAACCGTACAAGGCCTTTTTTTTTTTTTTTTTAAAAAAATTTGGCCTAGAATTTTAAACTCCGATAGACTTCTATATGAATAAAACTATTTAGAAAATTAACATCCATTTAGTAAAGCTTGAAATTTTCTTAAAACAAGAATGGGCAAGTAAAATGTAAATAACTTCTAAAAGATCTATGAGTGCAAATATTACATCAAAATCATTACCTTCTTCTTGAAAATGCCTTCGAGCTACTAACCTCGCCTTAGTTCGACCAATGTTGCCTTGGTCATCGAGTTTGTTCCGGAGTGCCCATTTTGCATTTATAATCGTTTGTGATGAAAGACATGGCATCAACTTCCAAGTATCATTTCCTTTTTAGCTCATCTTGCAATTCTAAAAACCAATCTTCATCTTGAAGCATCAATTGAGGAATTTGTCTTCTTCATCACTATCATCATAGGGCATCCAATTGATCTAAGGTGTTCATAGTAGAATATGTACATCCAAATATTTTGAGGTAACTAATATTTGGAGTACTTCATTTCTCATCTACACAACTTAACAAACTCATTAACGACATCGCTTATATAAGCAAGAAAAAAATAGCCCAAGTGAAAAAAAAAAAACATGCCTCAATCATCAATCACAAAATATTTTGCAAAAAGAGCATAGTAGGAATAGACACTATATATATAGACCATGAAGCAAGAAACACATACTATGCATTTAGAAGATCATCAAGAGTCTAATAAATCATGCAAGTTCAAATTAGCTTAAGAAAGCTACAAAAGGTCTCTTTTGAAATTTGAAAATCCGATAGCATATAATTGAGATCTCATTTAAAAGAAGTATTTGAACAAAAGTTGACAAAGCAAATATGTGCAATCAAATATCGAATAGTGCCTTTCAAAAAATCAAAAAAATCCTCTTAATGGCATTTGTATGAAATACTATGAAAGACAAGCACATAGGCATATGTCAATACATATATCGAGTCTATAAGAGTAAGAATAACACAAGTAAACGTGCCTCGATAATTTATGCCTTTTCTTGATAAAAATGACGAAAATGGCCATTTGTGAAAATATGTAAATCCTACACAATTCTTAAAACAAATCTAGCACAAATCATAATGATAAAAGTGTAGGCTAAGAGATATCACAAGTAAGCTTATGCCATAAAAACCATAAGAGATGATAACATACTATAGTTTTAAAAATGCACAAGAGTTTTAAAAACATCATATAAGGTCTTTTTTTTCAAAAATTTAAAAGCACAAATATATATTGAAGACCTTAATTAAAAAAATTTGAAAACTCGTTTTGCAATAAAGACACAAATAAAAGCATGCATAATAACAAAATAAAATGCATATTTAAATAGGGAGATACGGGTTACCAATTACGCCATTTCCATGGGTTGTGTCGTTCCCATTGTTGATGATATCTTCCCTTTGAGAAGTCACTTTGTTGATGATGACTTCTTTGATTACTCCATTTCAAGGTTTGTTGCCTTCCCATTGTTGAAAGTCTCTTCTTCTTTGAAAATCATCTTGTTGATGATGTCTTTGCCATTTCAAGGATTGTGTTCTTCCCATTTTTGATTGTACCCTCTTCTTGGAAATTGGCTTTGTTGAGAATAGTTTCTCCTTCTTTGATCAAATGAAACGGTCATTTGATGCCTTCTGGCGGTATGAATTTTCTTCGATCATTATTTCAGGGTACCTAATATGACATTGTTTTGTGGTACCCTCATGTGTTTGGGTCCTTTGGGATTAGTCTTGAGACTTTTAGGTCTCCAACAATAATTAGAGCTATTTCTAGCTCGACAAGTATTTACCGTATGACCCTTTTTACCGCAATAAAAACAAGTAATAATTCTAGGAGCATAATGACCAACGTGTTTAGAGACTTGATTCTTTTTCATGTGATTGACACCCTTAGGCTTATGATCAAGTTCTAGTTTTGAATTATCACAACAATCAACAATATTGGTCATTCTATCGGACTCAAGTTGGATTTGGATAAATCATTTTTCAAGCAATTTATATCCTCAACAAGAGTACTATTTTCTTTCTCAAGGTTTCTAACCTTGTCAAGAGTGGTGGTGTGAGCACATGATAGTGATTCATAGGAAGTACATAAACTATCCTTATCATTTTTTAAAACTTTGAATTCCTTTTTCAAATATTTGTATTTAACAAGTAAGTTTTGGAATTCATCTTGTAGTTCATCAAAATCATTTTGCAAATCACTATAATTATTATCATAAGAAGTAGAGGGTTTAGAACTTACCTCGTTTTCTTCTTCGATGCCTATGAGGCATTGTTCAACTTCTTCATCATGGGAGGTTGTAGAAGACTCATCCCATGTTGTTGGATTTGATGTTGTATCCATTTGTGAAGTAGATGCTTTTGAGTTGCTCCTTTCATTTGCATACACTTCATAGATGGCTTCTAATTTTGCCATACTTCATGTGCCGATCGAATTCCTACAATATGTTCATATTCCAAATTAGTAAATGAACAATACAAGATATTTAGAGCCTTACCGTTTAAAGAAATGATTTTCTTTTCTTCATCATTGAGCTCTTTGAAGCCTTTGGAGGTGTGTGGTGTATCTTCCATCGGAATGGATTCTCCATTGATGACATTGTTCCAAATATCAAACCCGCAACTTTGTAAATAGCATTCCATTCTTTCTTTCCAAAATATAAAATTTTTGAATCAAACCGAGGTGGCTTGGTGGTGGAGGTCTTAGGATAGATGAGCTTCGTTAAGTAGCCGTCGATCGTTTCTCTTCACTCGCGATGTGAAACGAGCTTGCAAAAAGTTTGGCTCGATACCACTTGTAAGTCCAAGCGGCTACGATAATCTAGAGGGGGTGAATAGATTATCTCCATCTTTCGATTTCGCCCTCTTTTTAAAACCGAATGCTCAAATACAATAATAAAGGTGCGGAATATAAACAACACACGTCGATTTAAAGAGGTTCAACCCACCTAGGGCCTAATCCTCTACCACCCCAGTATATCCGGGATGGATTTCGAAAAAGAAAAAGAATTTTATTAATTACCAAAATTAATACAAATTCAACTTACAACACCTTGAAGAGTACCACACTCTTCTTCAACACCACCTTTGAAATTACCACAATCTCCTTTTGAAGATTACCACAATCTTCCTTCAACGGCACCTTGTGAAGATTACCACAATCTTCAACCTTGAAGAATACCAAATTCTTCAACACCTCAATAAGAAGATTACCACAATCTTCTTCACCTATCACTTAGATCATCCAAGTGTGTTCTTACCACAAGAACACTCACAAGGATATCTTGTGTTTGAATGATAACCAAAAATCAAGATTACAACTCAATAATGAATATTACAATTTGAGTGCAAAGTGTAATCAAGAATAGCCTAGACCTCAAAGATGTGAAAATGATAAGCTAGGCAATTTTACAACAAGAATAATAACAATGAAAGACCAAGTGTTTGCTTGAAGTGTATCTTGTTGTGTTGTATCTCAATTGTTGTTTTGGTTGCTCCAAAACTTCCTCTATTTATAGGAGATGATTGATCAAGCATAGGCTCCTTTTGGGGATTGAAAATCTCAGAAAAATACAATTAAAATCAAGAATATAGCTGTTAGAAATCAATCCCACAATTTAAGGAAATGTGTCTCATTTGTCAAACGGTCATATTTTTTCTTTGTCAATACAGGCGGCCGGTCGCACGAAATAAGAGAAAATAAGAACACTTTGTGAAAATTACAAGGCAGGCCGGTCGACGTAGCCGACCGGTCGACCCCTGCCTCAACTGGGTCTCCCTAACTAAAAATACGAAGGATTTAAGTCTGTTTCAACAATGAAACTTGCAGTCGGTCGGCCATTGGCGGCCGGTCGGCCGACCGGTCGACGCCACGGCGACCGATCGACCTGCATGTTTTTCCTTCCGTCTCATTTTCTATTTCTAAAAACATCTTCAGTACGGGTTGCCCTATAGGGCGGCCGGTCGACCACGCAAGAAATGTTGTCCAATTTTTGTCAAAAATAAAACCCAAGAAATACTCGAAAATTTAGTAAAAACATTTTAAACCAATCGAGTATTTAGACAACATTTAGGAACCTTGTTAAGGAGTGAAAAATCCATTGAAATAAAATCATTAAAAGTGTTGTCCATTATTATCAAAAATAAACTTTGAGGAAATACTCCGAGAAAATATTAAAAACCATTTTAAATCATTTAGGAGTATTTGGACAACCTTTAAAAGCATTGTTTTGGTGACAAAATAAAATCATCAAAATTAAGATAAAAACATGTATCAAGCAGTTAAAGGAGCAAAAGTCATATTTGGAGAAATGAAGCTCCTGGTGAAATAAGAGGCATCGGATCCATCAAGAGGAATGGATTAGAAATCACGGATGTTGCATATGTTGAAGGACTCAACTTCAACTTGCGAGCATCGATCAACTCGTGACAAGGGCTACAATGTTGGATTCAACATGGGTGTATGCCAAATCAAGGATCTTGAATCAAATGAAGTTGTGTTGCAAGGATGCGCAGACAAAAGAACATGTATGTAGTAGATTAGTCAACCGCTACACAAAGACTGCATCTATTAGCAAAAGAGCAATTTGAATCAAGTTGGTTTGTGGCACAAAAAAGCCGAGTCACTGAATTTCAAAACGATTAACAAGCTTGCGTAGTAGTCTTGTGGAAGGACTTCCGGACTCAGTATACAAGAAGGAGAGTATATGTGATGCTTGTCAAAAGGGAAAACAAATCAAATCTTCATTCAAAGAAAAGACATGTTCATCTTCAACAAGAATATTGCATCGCTACACATGGATCTATTTGGCCCGGTGGAACCCAAAGCATAAGTGGAAAGAAATACACCTTGGTGGTAGTAGATGACTTCTTTCAAGATATACATGGACAATATTCATGTGTAAGAAGAAAGAAACTCTACAAAAACTACCACACACGGTGATGAAGAGGATTCAAAGCGAGAAGAGCCAAACCATTATCAAAATAAGATCGGGAGAGGAACCGAGTTTGTCAATGGAATAATAACTCGTATTGTATTGAAAATGGTATTGGTCATGAACTATATCAGACAAAGGACTCCGTGAGAATGGAGTTGCGAGAAAGAAGGAAAGAACACTCAAAAAGAAGCAAGGACCATGTTAGCCGACGGGGGTTACCAAAAAGATTTTGGGCTTAAGCAATCAACACGACTTGCTACACTCAAAATAGATGTATGATAAACAAGGCGGTGACAAAGACTCCTATGAGATTTGGATTGGAAGAAAACCAAATGTTGCATATTTGAGAATATTTGGATGTAAATGCTTCATCCACAACAATGGCAAAGACAATCTAAAGGCTTTTGATGCTAAAGTGATGAAGGTATCTTCTTAGGATACTCGGTGAAAGCAAAGCTTCTGAGTACTCAACAAAAGGACTATGGTTGCGAGAAGAATCCATTCATGTGGTATTCGATGAGCCAAATGTAAATGGAGAAGACATTAAAGAGTCGGTGATAATTTGAATCATCCAACCATACGAGAAGAGTCCCTATCTTTGAAGTTGAAGTTTGGAATTATAAACTCGAGAAGAAGATGAGATAGTGAATCTCAAAAACAATTTGGAAAATTTGCACTAAGTGATTACGAGAGAGTGAACACAAGAACACACTGCAAAGACGATCGAATACTGACTAACTTACTCCAACTTTGATGTAAGATGGCCGAGAGACCATCCACGAGAACTTGTCATTGGAGATATAAGAGAAGGTGTCAAAACAAGATCGAGAACTCAACAAGAAGCCATGTTCACATGCTTTATCTCGCAAATAGAGCCCAAAGATGTGTTACAAGCATTGGATGACACACATTGGATTCAAGCTATGCAAGAAGAGAGAATCGAGTTTGAAAGAAATAAAGTATGAAAATTAGTTCAAAGACCCACACATCAAAATGTCATTGGTACCAAATGGGTGTTCGAAACAAGATGAACGAGGAAGGTTACGGTAAGAAACAAGGCAAGACTAGTAGCCAAAGGATATTGCCATGAAGAAGGAATAGATTTTGATGAAACATTTGCTCTTGTAGCAAGAGATGGAAGCTATAAGAATGTTTCTTGCCTATACGACTCACAAGAATTTCACTTGTATATCGATGGATGTAAAAAGTGCATTCCTAAATGGTTTATTGGAAGAAGAAGTGTATGTTGAACAACCTCCAGGATTTGAGCGAGAAGACTCTTGGAGATAAGGTATACAAACTCAAGAAAGCCTTGTATGGATTGAAACAGGCACCCAGAGCATGGTATGATACCTTGTCACAATTCCTAAGCGAAAATGGATTCACAAAAGGAAAGGTAGATAGAACACTTTTCTTTAATTCAAGACAAAAAAGAGTATCTTGCTTGTTCAAATATATGTGGATGACATCATTTTTGGATCCACAAACAAAGAAGAGTGTGAAAAATTTTCAAACCTCATGCGAGTAAATTTGAAATGAGCATGATGGGAGAGCTAACATTCTTCCTTGGACTCCAAGTGAAACAATGAAGGATGGAACCTTCATAAGTCAAACAAAATACACGAGAGACTTAATGAAGAAATTTGGTATGGAGGAGAAGTCTTCTTGAAAATACCAATGAATACATCGAGTCAAAATGGACATGGATGCGGATGGCAAGCTGTAGATCAAACAAAGATCTGAGCACTTATTGGATCATTGCTCTATCTCACAACAAGCGATCCGGACATCACCTTTCTTTGTAGGTGTATGTGCAAGATTTCAATCTGCTCCAAAAGAGAGCCATATGACAATGACTAAGAGAATATTGAGATACTTGAAAGGAAGCCAAGAAGTTGGCTTATGGTATCCAAAGGAAGGTGGATTCAAGCTAATCGGCTACTCGGACTCGACTATCTTTGGATGCGAGTTGATAGAAAAAGCACTTCAGGCACATGTCAAATGCTAGGAAACAGTGATTTCTGGTTTAGCAAGAAGCAAAATTCAATAGCCACCTCTGGTGACGCAGAATACATAGGCTGGGCAAAATTGTTGTGCCCAAGTCCTATGGATGAGACAAAGTGAGAGACCATGAAGTTGAGGAAAAAGAAATTCCAATCATGTGTGATAACACAAGTGCAATTGCAATCACTCAAAATCTGTGTTGCACTCAAGAACAAAGCACATTAATGTCGATATCACTTCATAAGAGATCATGTTGAAAAGAAGGACATCATCTTGGAATATATCTCAACCGATAAACAATGGTGACATCTTCACGAAACCATTATGTGAGTCAATATTTGAAGAACTCAAACATGAGTTAGGGTTAATTGGTGGTGACACTCGGAAGAATCAAAGAAAAGAAATGGAACACAAAAAGGGAAAAATTTGAACTCACAAATCATTCTAAGTAAATCACCAGATGTCGGAAGAAATGACTATACCAAGTCATTTGTTAGTTGAGTCACTAAGAGAATGTGAGAAGAAGAAGAGTTAAATCGGCTAAAGGATAAGCCGAGTCACTTATGAGCAAAGTGACAAAAACGATCGTTTTTACTAAGCGGGAATGTTTTAAGAATGGCCAAAGATAATGATGATGTGTACTGGACATAAAAGCGCGCACACAAGCTTATGATTGGATATAAATGTTGCCGCATTAAATACGAGACATTAAATGCTAAATAGGCGTGCAAAATCTAAACCGTTGATCTCGATCACATTTCAAAACCACCCGCACGCGTCCTTTCATAAACCATACTTAAACCATTTTCGTCCGTTTCTCTCACACACTATCAAAACCGTTCATTTCTCTCTCTCGGAAGCAAAGGCAAAAATCTTCTCAAAACCCTATCTATCTTCAAATCAATCTCTAAATTTTCTTTGATAAAATCCTGAAAAATGGCACCAACCTATGATTTTACCAAGTTAGGAAAGCAAATCCACAGGGTCTCTTTGTGGATTTCGGCGGCATGGTGAAACAGGGTCCGATGACACCCTAGTGAAGAAAATCGCCGAGAAATTGGAAACGTCTGGGCTGAAATCGTTTACGATCTTTGGAATATCCGATGACCTATGTGGAGGAGGTCGCGACGATTCTACGTGAATCTTTGAGATTCACGATGAAGGGATAAAGTCATCTGTTCACGGAAAGCGGCTCACTATCTCTGCCAAGGATTTGGTGAACATTTGCTCACTACCAACGGAAGGAGCATCGAAATTAACGAAGTTGATGTAAACCTGGCTTGGAAGGAAATAGCCAAGCCCGACTATCTTTGATAAAATAGTTTACACAAGCAAACAAGAGGTCTTGAAGGAGGACTATCACAATTTGTTGGACATAGTTACCAAATGTATTGACATCAAATTTGTGACTTTGACCAATCTGTCAAAAGCAAAGCGATCGTGATGGCGGCGATCATTGAAGAAAGGAAAATAAACTTTGAGTTTGTCTACGGTATGCGAGAATGTAGGAACAAATCCTTGAGGAAGATGGCACATTTGGAGGATCCCTAGGATATGGCACGGTAATTGGCCGGATGATGGAGGTGAAAAGAGTCCTCTTAGACATGGAAAGGCGTTCCATGTTAACAAGAGGATGTTCGAGATCAAACCTCTCGGCGCCTGAGAAGAGCCTACGCCAAGAGAGGCGACACAAGTGAGGGGAATCGGTGACCTCTGAAGATACGATTGTTTCTCTCCACCAAAGAAGAAAGCTTCCTTGCATTTTGCTAAGAAGATCTGCTTTGCTCCCACAAAGAAAGAAAGTCAAACTGCTCCCCCCCTGCCCGAGAGTCACTGTCCCTGCGGTAGTGTCTCCTGCCCCAACAAAGAACGGTCGAGAAGGACTCTCAAATACCTTCTCCGATCGTCAAAAAAAGAGGAGATCGATAAGCCAAGACGGCCGCTCCTCGAGAAAAAGACAAGACCGGCCACGCCGCCCAAGACTCAGACGAACCTGTCTCAGAACGAGAAATCCCTCGGTACAAACTAGAAGACGAAGAAGAATCATCAAGCGCTCGAGCTTGAAAAACCCGGCAGTCGACCACTCATTTGGAACAAATACGCAAACTATTTGAAGCAATCGAGTCCCCGAGATGTAATTGATGAAACTTGACCAAGTTTTGAAGGCGATCACAGAGGCAACCTGAAGAAATAGCTGAAGTCCGCGCATTGGTGAGACACAAGAAGAAGGCGATAGAGCGATAGTGATGTGATGATCCTATCTCCACCTTACCCGGATATCCAAAATCGTCTGCGTGAGTGGAGGAAATGGAAATTGAGTAAGTCAAGGAACAGTTCCAACGGCCGGGTTTATAGAAGAAGAAGAGGAACAGATTAAATTTCCTTGGACTAACCACTTTGTGTTCCAAAGCCTGGATGAAGACAAGCGCTGGACATCCTGCGAGATATTCAAGGACAAGGAGAAGGAAAGACAGAGACGAGAGGAAGGCGAGGCACGTGAGAAGGCCAACATACGCCCTATCTCGGCACCACAAAAACACACATCCTCTCCTTGATGTCTTCTCGACGGTGATGAGGATCCAGGAGAATCTTCTGCGCCACGAGAAGAGTTACAAATGCGGCAAGCATTGCACGAATCGAGAATCCTTCACGAGCAAAGATTGATGGAGGGACCAGGAGAGTCCTCGAACACGGTGAAATTGATCCAATGGGAGTGGTTGACAAATCGCCATGTTGTTGTTCTGCCACCACTTCCCCACTCACTCGGAAGAAGGCGATAAGGGACTTGGCGATGGCGGGATAGTGGGGACCCCGGTCGAGCCAACCCCTATTGAAGGTGTCTTACCACCGCCCCAACTGAACATTCAATAGCCACCCGGGAGGTTGGAGACGAGTGACCCCATTCAAGTCACTCGGTGGTGAGCCGGTGAGAGAGAAACTCCCTCCACTGCGGCAAGGTCGGAGGATCTGCAGATGACTTCACAGCGAATCCGGGAGGCGAAGTGGAAAAAGAACAAACACTAAACAAACAGCAAGTTGTCATCAACGAAGCTCGGGCAGTTCGTGATTGTCTCGGTGAGGTGCCAAGCGCTCTGAAGGCTAATGACGGCTGCGATGCGGTCGAGGCACATGAAGGAACAACCCTGGGAGTTAACACTGCGGGCAATGAAAGTGCAATCCATGGGGTTGAGACTCAATGGATGCCACCACGAGAAGACCCTAAGGCGGCTAACTTTGTCAAAAGGGAGGACAAGGCCTCTCGCGGTCGAGACTACAGGAGGTAATGAAGGCCCACGGGAGGTTGAGACTTCAGGGTAAAGAAAGTCAAGTAGAAAACATCCCTCCTGCTATCATCGACCCATCCGAAAAGGAGATAAGCGCGACTTCCCGATTCCCAGGATAATCGATGTAACCTTTCCGGGATCGGAAGGCGAAGAAGAAGCGAGTCATCCCCGGATGAGATCCAAAAGACTCACCAGCCGCGGATGTTCCAAGCACGAGCAAGTCGATCCCAAGACTACTCGTCAAACCTTTAATTTTGATGATGAGCCACCAATGGAAATCTCATCATCGTCCGATGACGCTTCGATAAGGCCGAGGACCGGTCTACTCAATTGGAGAAATCATTTGAGACCAACGGCTGTTGAGACAGTGAGGCTCGCAAGCCGGGTCCACTTCACAAAAGACCCCGGTGAGACAGAGTCCGCTGCGCGAGCTCCCAGCCGCAGCGAGTTCGACTCAAGAGGAACTTCACGCGCACCTCTCATCATTGAACAAATACCGGTTGGCGTGATGATTCCTTTATAGAATATTTTCCTTTCTCTGGAGGTACAGACCTCCCGAAGAATCGGAGAACGAGCTCGCGACGCTTCCACAGACCCAGCTCCGTTTTCCATCGGCACCATTGTTCTAGTTGATTATGATTTTTTTGCATGGCCATGGCCATCACCGGAAGAATCGGTGAAGTCCGCGAAGTGTTCAAGGCATTATTCACGAGATTGAACGGATGGAGAGGCATCGAGGCCTCTATGGACATGCGGCCCCGGACAACGAGAGATGCCAATCTTTCTGGCGATTTAAGAGGCATAACGGTCGGGGATCGGGGAATGGTGGCAACAAAGAATGACAAACAATGCGTGTGGAACAAGTTAGATACTTCAGGACATTGTTCAACAAGGCTTTGGTATGGAGAGTGAAAATCCGATGCAAAACGGTTTGAGAGAACATATTGAGCACATGCATGAAGCTCACACTTTGCCGAGATAAAGGCTGCTGCGTGAGCAAAATAAGAGTGATCTCGAGGCGTTTGGAAGAAACCATGAATACAAAAAGGGGAAGAGACAGAACTCTACCATCGTGAGCTCGACTTCCCGCTTGCGATATATTTCAGGTGTCCCTCTCTCTTTTGATGATGCCAAAAAGGGGGAAGAGGAATACCTTAAAGCACGTAAAAGATCGAAGCCGAAAAAAGAGGATGTTTGTGAAGGGAAAGAAAAGTGAGGAAGCGTAAAGCAAAAAGAAAGGAAAATCACGAGGGGGAAGGATCGAAAGATGTGACCTTGATGATTGCACAAACCCCCAACGGAGGTCTGTCACGGTGACATTATCGCTGCAAACTCCCTGTGACTCGCCACTCCAACACTCTGCTATATCTATGGTTTGAAAAGAGAAAAACAATTGAAGCGGGGATGGAGGAAGTGGAAAGAAGAATGGATGCCCGGGTTATGAACATCTTGAAACAAAGCATGGAGGCATTCCAAAGAGACAAAGACACTTATGCCATCTCGGATGTCGGGACGAGCCACAATCGTTGATGAATTTAAAACGCCGCATCCGAAGGATACTTTGCAAATATGTCATGGCTCAAGCTTGGGACTGTCTTGGGAAAAGGGTCTCACGTTATGTGAAGAAGGCGACAGCGGACAGACTACGGCGATCACTCTCTATTGGTCACTCCACCGATCACTCGGTGGAAAGAAGAAGACCCAAGTACAATACACGCCCTGAGGTAGAGGAAGAAGCGAGTGGTGGAGGAAGAGGTTTGGACCAGGCCTCTCGCCCAAAAACATTGAATACGTAGATCCGGGAAAGAAAGGAGGGATCTTTGGGTTGGGCTTGACCAAATAGCAAATTTGCAAGTGGCTAAAAGTAACGCTGAGTATGCAAAAAGAATAGAAGAAGAAAACAAGAGACAAACTCAGCTATGGGAGGAAAGACAGGAAAGATTAAGAAGAGATGAAGCTGCCAGGAAGGCATATGAAAAGAAGAAGAAGGCAGCTGACGATGAGAAAAAGAGAAGAAGAGAAGAAGATCTTTGAACAAGATGAAAGAAGGAGACATCGAAGGAGATGAAATGTTCATCCACCCCTTCATGTATTTTATGATGTAAATACATACTATGTAAGTTTTCTGCAATAAAGCTATAAATTCTTTAATCTTTTGTGTAGACAAATGTTTGCTCTGATACACCTTGTAAACAGTTGTGTAAAAGAACAAGAATGTTATGATCAATAAAAGGATTGATTCTGCGCATACATTCTATGTCAATACACTATATGTATGTATCTTTGCTATTTGCATTTTTGAATGGTTTAAGTTTTGGCATCATCAAAAAGGGGGAAATTGTTAGGAAATTTATTGTTTAGATTTTGATGAATGCCATGTAAAACTTAGAATAGGATGTTGGCACCCCATTTTTTGTTGTAAAATGCATTGTAATAAATAGGGCTGGCCAAGCTGAGTTAAGTCAGCTACGCCCTAACATGCAAGAAGACAACTGGAGACTAGAAGGAAGACTCCGATGTGAGACAGTTGAGTATGGCAAAGAAGAGTAGACGGGAACTCTAAAAAAAGCGGTGAGATGCGGTGAGTGAAGTATCGGTCAAGTCAACACAAGAAAAGCCAAGTCTCAAGTTGAAGTGGAAGAGTCATCCAATGATTAGAAGTGACTCTAAGTCACCTGGGGAAAGCAAAGAAATGCGATCAAGTCGAGATAATCGTAAAAGATCCGTTTTACGTAAATCAAGAAAATTACTTAAACAAGTAATATCTCCATATCACCTTTCTCGGAGTGCTCGGTCCCGAAGCGTGCAAAAGGAATGAACCAATGGGAAGCACTACACCGTGTCAGAACTCTGAAAAGGTGAAAGAACAATTCATACGAGGAAATGGCAATTCCAAGGACTGCAACAAGACAAGCCAACGACTGCAAGTGACTTTCAAAAATAAGCCTATCTCTTCAACGGGCAAATTTTTGAAAGATCACTATAAAAGGCTGAGGAGTTTATTTGAGAATAAGACACAAATTACAGACCTGAACCAAAAACGTTCAAGCAATTATTAGAAAATCTGAAACATTCTCAATCCTCAAGCCTACACTACGAAGAACATCAATCCAACACTCACCTGTGAAGGAAAGATAACTTCAATCAGTTGAAGAGGAACATATTGAAAAAACAAGGGGTCTACATTCCACGAAGGATTGTAGGAAGGTTCAAGGTCGAACCAAGTCTTAAGCTTTTGGAGGGCTTCGTGATCAAATCCAAAGAGCTTGAGCAAGTGAGTCAGTAGTAGCAAGACAATTTTGCCTGTGAAGAAGGTCGAGTCGTCACGAGAAGTCGGTGAGTGATCAAGGCGTCTCTAGGCGAGTCCCAAAGGATCAAGTCAATTTTGTGTGATCAAGACTTGTATCCGGGTTTGTTACCACTTTGTATATCTTGATCAATACCTAGTGGATTCCTCCAGGGAGTTGGAGAAGAGAGGAGTAGAAGAATTACCCCATCTTGAACCTCTATAAAAATTTCATTGTGTCATTTACATTTCAACACTTTAATTTTCGCATCTTAAGCTGTTTTATATCTGCGATAAATTTGCTATCCACTTGATAATTTATAAGTACTAAACCAAGCACTAAATCCTTGCTTAATCAAACTTAAGGGTGTTATGTCTTTTTGAAAACAAAACCACGTTGAGTTAATTTAGACCAACAATTTGAGTTATTCCATCAATGACTCACTTGAGTCGTTGAGAGACTAACTCTCTTGATTAACTAAATTGGTTGTCCATCAAGGACAATTTGTGTAGTATTAACTCGAATATTTAAAAGGACTAAATCGAAAATTTGGTAAGGTTTATTCAACCCCCTTCTAAACCTTACACTTACACCCCTTGGGACCTACACATTATATCTTTCCCACAAAGAGTGAATACGAACCATTTCATATGAGTTTATGCATGTTTAATCACCATTTTTATCAATATTAAACCTTAAAAGACATGCAAAACTCACACCTATCTTCAATTCAAGAATAACCTCCGGAGTAACTCGTTCTTCTCCTTGCACTCGAATGAATACAAGTTATTATCCTAAAGTTTCTTATCATTTCGAGAACCGAATTGTCTATAGGATAATAAAGCTTAACCAAATTTCCTTCGATCCGTCATTTTTGGATTTTGGAGTTTGGCTTCATCACCACACTTGCGAAAATTAATAGGCATTTTTAAGAAATGCTTCCCGCAGATCTCGGACAATGATCTTATGATTACATAAGGTTGTGAAAATAAGTTTTCTTGTCTCGTTCTCAGTGTAAATCACTTGAATGTTTGTAGGAAGTTGTTTCCTAGCAAAACATCTCGCTTTTTGTATCATGGAAATAGATTGGTGGCGTCTTCACCTTGTACCATGAAGTCGCCCGCGCCTTCGATCATGATTTCGCTTGTTTAATTCCTCTATTAAGGATAAGAATCCTCTTAGAAAATCTCTTCGCAATAGCTGGTAATTCCTCTCCAATTTACGTAGGAAAAACATCCGACTTTGTAGTACAGATTCGGCACTGAATCAATATAGGCGGCGAGATACTCGGCTTTATATTGACATATAACATTCGATAGAAATGTATATGGAGAATGGACTAGTGGTCATCCGATTTTGTATCTTTTATCGCCCTTTGTGAACTACATTCCTTCTTGTAATCTTTCCCAAGGTTTATGATCCTCGAGAAAATCAATTCCCAATATTAATTGTTTCGGGATTTTTTCGCTACTCCTGTGATGAAGCTCAATTTCACCTATCTTTAGGTTTCCTTGATACCTCCCAACTATTGGTTGTTGGAGATAATATAGAACATCACAAGGAAAAATATTATCCTTTTGAGTGATGTCGAATATTACTTCAACTTCTCGCCAACCTTCGGACATTTCAGCTCTCTCTTTGTTTTGAAAACATCGGGATGCGCTGAATCGTACTTGGACTTTTTTTTTTCCCAACGGCTACTACTCACCATTACGTCTCTTTGGAAAGACATCCTTTTGGGCTCAACTCTAAGACTTCGACTTTTGTTGAAGACTGGTTGATCTTGAATTATCATATCAATCTCCTTTATAGTTGGAGACTCAATGATTTCTGGTAGAACCACCCTGGAAAAGTCCTCAAATATTCTTGGGACTTCAATAAATTCCTTTCTCAAGAATACTTCGGAATGATGGGTATTCTAGAGAGCATAGGAAATCTTGTATGTGATCGAGTAAGGCCTATTTCCTTCTTTTATCAAATCGATTCTTTTGAAATCTTGATGGAGGGTTAGGACTCTATTAAAATCTCGATCTCCCAAATTGTATGCAATTCTTGGATAGACATTGAATGCTAATTTTCCTGCATACAAATTTCCTATAACTGCTCCAAGGTATGAATCCTTGAGATGTGAGATTCGCTTGTCAAAAATAGCAAGATTGAGTGGCGAATCTATTCCTTCCTTGAATGTTGCCTTAATAATGACTCTTATGGCTCCGATGTGAATCCATGAGAGTGTATTTGCAACTTCTCTTTTAACTCGCTTTTGATCTCTGTATTTCTCTAAAAGGGACCAGTGCATCTCGATCAGTTAGGTGAATTCCACAGGAATGGCAAATTCTCTGGTTGTTACCCTGTGAATAATTTGGTGTTTTCATTCTAAACCCAATCTTATCCAATGCCTTCTCCATAGCTCCAATAGTAAATCCATCGTTTATTTGAAGCTTTGGATTTTCCTTCATAATTCTCATAAGAGTCTTTTGAGAAACCGTAGTGTGAGAGGAATCGACATATCCTCCTAATCGTCCATTTGAAGAATTTCTTCTTCACTATAATTAATCGGATTCACTTCCATCTTGAGAACATATTTCTTCTTCATAGATGCTTCCATCCGAGGGAATATCCTCAAATTGATACACTGTATTAAATCCTGGTACTAGACAACTTCTTCGATCTCGGGTGTAGCGAACTCAAGTATCGACTCCTCATCTTTGATTGTCCGGGCAATCTGTTGAGATATGCCCCTTTGCTCCGCATGTCCAACAATTACTGATCTTTGAAACTTTCATTAGCCCTGGTGTGAGCTCGTCTAAAAGTTCTCCTTCCCGGCGTTTCTCGGGTACTTGCTTGATTAGAACACGATGAAGAGGCTCTACTCTGCCAGTCTTTGGTCTTTGCCCCGATTTGTAACTTTGGGCTTTTGTTTTGACAGAACCTTCTAGGTCTCCATGAAGACCTTTTTTTCTTCCCTTCCCCGGTATGGATGGCTTCTCTCCTTCTTCTTCTTATCTTTGCCGTGGTTGTCCTCCACAATTGTTGGGATATCATTGTCCACGCAACATAGAGGAACCGCTTTGTTGATTCCTCGTAATCTCTTATAATTCCTGTATAGAGCTGCCTGGTAACACCATTCAGATAACTTGGCCTTTAAGAAAGACATTCTTCGGCCACTTTATTTAATTCCGCTCCATCCTTGTATTCCCTGATAAGCATTTCTCTCCAGGAACTCGGAATCTTTGCAAAGAATAGCTGTGAAGCTTCCTTTTCTCCAATCTTGGATTTCAATCGGTATTTAGTGAACAACTTGATATATTCGTCAATATGACAAATATCATGTAACTCAAGGCTATAGAGGGCTTGTTTATATCTTTTTATTTTCTCATCCTCTAATCGCTCAAAGTAACCTGTGCCGATAAATTGGATTTTGAATAGTTTTGCCATATAATCGACAATTCATTTTAGAGATTTTCCTGATGTGACCGCGCTCTTTGTACTTGCATCGGTCATATCCCATGAAATCTTTACAGGTCCCTCAATACTCATTTCAAGGAGTAAAATGAAGGAATCTTTCGTAAGAGCAAGGGTACCTGCTGCAATCCTCATTGTTGATGCCCATTCATCAATAGGGACTTCTCGATTTTTGAAATCTAGGATATCCAGATTTAGCATCAACCCATATGGATGTATCAGATCTAGATGTGATCTTCCATAAGGCGTCAGTGAATGTTTAGCCTTCTAGGAGGTATTCGAGTTTTCGCAAGAGGTGGTCGAGCTCTGTTTCGAAAGTTTTTCATTCCCTGTGGTGAAATCTCCAACGTGATGCATTCTCTCGTCCTGGGTTCCATGATTTGAACCCGCACTTTCTTTGACATTGGGATTTACTGGTGGCGGTGGTGGAATTGGCGGAATTGGTCTACCATGAGGGTCATAGGTAACCAAAAGCGATCCATCTCTGCGTTCTTTCTTTAAATCTACAATACCTAATCCTGCGAAGGATTCGCCAGTCATGTAGATCTTTAAGATTGATCTTCTCCATATCCACCACTTTTAGTTTATGATGGATTTTCCTTTGATGATAACAATGAGCTTTTCATCGTCCGTCATTTTTCGTATAACTTCGGTTGGTTTCCCTTTTTTGGTGTAAATAGGTATTGTTAAAAATCGTCGCTTCTTTCCTCCGAAAGAGCTCGGTCATCCTCCAGGTTCTTGACTCGTTTTGAATATCATGAAGGATTTCAAGAGTTTCCTCCGATATTTCACCATCTTCTCCATCCGGTTCTGGATTTGATAAACTTGTCTTGGTAGATGAATATGGTTGTTGCCATAATTCTCGCACCGTCTTCGGATTTCTCTAAGATCTCTTTGAGATCTTAGATGTATCTCGAAAGTATCTTGTTCCATTCTCGGTACTCCATCGGAATCATTGTTCGATGGAAATTCTCATGAATGCTTCTTGGCGATTTATCGATCTACATATAAGGTCAGTTTTTGTCGTAAACTCATATGATATGTGCTCGCATTTCGCATTGCCTCAAAGCTTTCTATCGGCTCTGCGGCGTTCTTGTATCTCATATTGGTGATTCCAATATGCGATCTTATCCTGGTGTTCTTGTGCATACATCGTCAAAATTTGACAATATGTCTGTAGGGTGTACATCTCGGACAATTGTCAGGATCCATATTCTCGGAAATAATTCTCCTCACCAATTGTTAATTACATAAATATAATAAATATAACCAAAAGTTCTTAATAAAACGGGCTCACGATACCATTTTGTGGCCTTTGTTAAAGAATTGGAGTATTGAAGAGATTAAGTCCTTTGAATAAGAATTGAAATATCTAGGGACCAATTTTGATAAATAAGTAAACATATGGTATCAAACCGACATATTCAAAATTCTAAAAAACCTTCAAAGAACAACGAGTCATTCGACCGGTTTATGACTATTTAACGGAAGGTATCTCGAATTGATTATACATCAAAACGTTGGGTACTAAAAGCGACAGTCAAAACTTGGGTATCAAAACCGAAAAGTATGTATAATTGAGGTACTAAAACTGAATATATCCCTTTTTGGAACATCAAAAACACCATGAATAATTCAAGTATTCAATGATTCGAGAAAAAGAAGTTTCTTCAAAAATATTTATGTTAAACTAATAACAAAATACTTATTAACTTATATAAATCTCTTTTTGTAATTCAAAAGTTACTCTTAAAGTATTATTACAGATATAAAATAGATTAAACCAATCAACAAAGTGCTAGAAATGAATACCAATACTTGACAAATTAAAATTGAAAAAAAAAAAGAAAATTGAGGTTAAAGTGAATGGGGATGATTAAGGATGTTTTTCGGGTGATTGTGGGAAGTTTTTTGGGGTAATTGATGGTAGAGGAGTTCGTTGTGATATATATTAAGAAATGTGTGTATTAGTAGAGAAATAAATCGAGAATCGTACTGTAATATTTGGTTGGTGACTGTGAGAATAAAATGGGATATTTGACTTCTGGGGGAAGCCAACCAAACATACTTCGATACCAAAAAAGAGTGCAAATCAATAATGAGATAAATTAGGAAAAATACTATATATTCGTTATATTTAAAAAAAAACTCATGGATTACA
Source organism: Rehmannia glutinosa (assembly GCA_016081115.2). Lineage (NCBI taxonomy): Eukaryota > Viridiplantae > Streptophyta > Magnoliopsida > Lamiales > Orobanchaceae > Rehmannia > Rehmannia glutinosa. Next base: position 89,214 of record JABTTQ020000362.1, read on the forward strand.
CATCCGTAACTTTGTCATATTTTTTGATATTTTATACCCATAAATTTCATCAAATATTTTTCATAAGGTGATATCAATGGAGGTTCATCGGTTCTACCTTTGTGGAATCCTAAAGATGGCAACATTTTTTTGTTGGAAATTTTGATGAAGTTCGAAAATTTGAAGGGAAACAAAAGGATTAAATCCGAGGCGTGCGAAGATTAGCACTGCCCCAAGGATTTATTTCGATAATCCCCATGATTCAACAGGATTTAGAACGACAAAGATTAAATTTTGAAACCCAGCAAAAGAATAAAATAGGGAAGGAGTGTATATTTTTCTCTCTAAATGCTTACGTCTTACGCAAAAGGAGTTATTATTTATAGGCTTAAGCCCCAAATAATGAGATAGAAAATAGGATGGGTGAAAAATCGGATAAGACTAATAAGTCTTGTTAGTCCAACCGATTTGTTACAAAAAGTTAGGGAGATTGTTATCAAATGTCTTTGCACGTTTTTATTAGTCTAAATAATAGGAACAATAGGATAAAAAAGAAGACATGGTCAACAACTTGTTTGAGAGCTTATAAGCTCTTTAAATTTGTTTGGTAATTTTTAAGAAAAAGATCTTATAAGCTCCCAAAATAAGATGTTAGGAGCTTATAAGTGTTTTTTTAAAAAGTAGGGGACCCCAACTTATTTTCAAAATAAGATCTTATTTCAACAACTTCCTTTAATTTTAACTATTTTAATTACAAAATTGCCATTACTAACATTTTAAAAGCTATACAATCTTATTTTATCCAAACACTTCAACAACTTATTCTTAAAATAAGATCTAACATCTTATAAGCTCTAAAAACAACTTATAAGATGTAGGATCTTATAAGATCTTTTAAATAAGCTTAACTAAACACCCTCTAAATGAAAATATAAATAAATATGAAGTGGGATAAAAAATCTTTTAAAACACTTCTTTTATACAACAATCCCCACATGTTTTAAAAGATTTATAATAACAAGATAGAATGATTTCTTTGGGTTACAAAAATAAGTGTAGAATGCATCGAATCACGGTGTCTTTTGACTATGAACGGACTAGGTCGGTAAGATTTAAAGTCTGAGTTTCGGTGAAGCTTATAGCTTCTATGATCCAAGAACTCTTTATTGTAAGTTAAAATCTTACCAATCACATTACACCTTCTCATAGGAGTGGCCCCACTCCACACCCGTATATAGGTGAATTTCATCAAGTATATTTTGCAAGTAAAATATACCACCCTTAAGGGATATGAAATTCATTAAGAGATTATCAACTCAACCCTCATACTTGCATTCTAGCACTTCTCACACCATAGGAAGGGACAAACAATTGTTGTGCTAGCAGAATTAACAAATGACTTGTTATTACCCATATTAACCTCATGCATGGGATCTCCAATCACAGAGGTTGAGTTTCTATTACTGTTAATTTCTTAAATTGGCATAAGTCCCATTCCCCTTGGTGTTTAATTAATTTTCTTCTCAAAGGTTTAGTCAGAGAATCGGCCAAATTCACTTCTGACTTCACATAATAAATGGATATAACTCCATCTTTTTAACAGTTGTTTAACCACATCATGTCTCAGACGAACATGTCTTTTACCATTAAAGGTTTTATTCTTTGGAATTGCAATTGCTAATTGACAATCACAATGCATGACATGAATGTGTTGGTTTTGAACCCAACGGGATATTTGCTAAGAAGTTTTCAACCACTCGGTCTCATTGCCAACTAACTCTAAGGCAGGAAACTCAAACTCTATAGTAGATTTTGCTATGATAGTTTGTTTAGTGACTTCTAAGTAATTTCACTCCCACCAAGGATGAATATATAAACACTAGTGGATTTTATCTCATCTAAATCAGAGATCCACTTTTAGCATCACGAAATCCCTCCGACGGGGGAGAAAAATCCACTATAAAGAATACCACAATTCATGGTACCTCTCAAATATTTCATTAGCCTGACTAAAACAGTCCAATGATCACGGTTGGGATTATATGCTCAATCGACACACAAAATAAGTTACATCAAGTCGTGAAAAATTCATCAAATGCAACAGACTCCCAATAATCTGTGCATACTCATATTGAGCCACATGATCACCAAAAAAATTCTTTAGTTGAGTGTTAGCATCACAAGGAGCACTCACAGTTTTGACATTAAAATGTCCAAATTTCTTAACTCACAGATTTGACATTTAAATGTCCAAACTTCTTAAGAAGGTTCCAACATAATGTTCTTGAGATAACATTATGATATCCTCTCTTGATTTTAACACTAAATATTACACTTTCTTCGTCCATATCCCTCACATCAAATTTAGAAGCAAGTAACTCTTTAGTTTTATATATTAAATAAAACTTAGTACAAATTATGAATACATAATCCACATGCAACAGATAATTACATACTCATCATCACCAAATTTTGTTGTAAGCACATCTATCTACTTCAACATAAGTAAAATCATTAGACAACAAAATTTTGATTAGCTACCCCCACACTTTTAAATATTAAAGATTATGGTTATATCAATATCTGAAGTGTCACAATATTAGCCACCTGAAGCACTTCATTTAGACCCAAGATCTTGCCTGAATGCGATCATTCAAATTTCCTTTGTAAGGAATCAAATAAGAAAGCAAAAGGTCATTTTTTGCATATTTTATAGGCTACAACAGAAGAAAAAACAATAGAACATTGTAAAGTCACACAGGGTAAGCTACGTTGATACAATCCATTTGAAGACCTAATCCAATACCAAGGTTCATACTCATGCATGGCAAAGCGACATCACTCAAAGTCATTATGTCACGAGCATAAAAAATATACTCGTTCGGCGGAAAAAATTCACAAAAAAAACACGTTTCACTGAATTCATTAACTTCTCCTAAACTACTATAGAGAGGCACATTAATAATGAAGTCTCTTTAACTACATTGAATCACGTAATATTGATACCAATCCCATTAATCTTGAACACAAAGAAATAATGTCAAAGACCTTAACCTCCAATCCTTCAAAATGACCACCAATTCAATAATTAAACAATAAACAAAAACTAAATCCACATGTAGAAAATAACAACAGGTTAGATTTGCTTCAATTTGGTTTTAGCACATAGGACTTGTCATCGAAACCATTTCAACAAATATGTCACTTACCTTTTTCTTTCTCTTTATATATATATATATATATATATATATATATAATTAATAAAACAGCAAAAATTATTCACATATCCCATTATGTCTCATGCTATCATTATATAAAATATAGACATTCCAAATCAGCATATATCACACGTGTTAATATATTAACTCCCAAATTTTCTCAAATCAATATATTCTTTTCAAAAAAATTGCATACTTACACATTCTGCATATGTCAAGTAGCACAATCACAAGAGATATAACTATCACAAATAATAATTGATTCCCATTTACCTTGTTAGAAAAATAAATGAAATAACTATCCCCATCGGCCAAGATTGATCCGGCAGGGCAGCCCATTGGCTCCAAACGAGTGTCCCCCACTGCCCCTAACGGCGCGCAACCACCCATAGTCCAGTTGTGACTCATTTCTGAGCCTTCATCACTGTAAATTGGCCCGTGCACTTGCCTGGGTCAAGCCATGCTAAGAAGCAGACCATAACCCAATTCACACACCTCATGGCCCATTCACTTCTTCTCACCGGTTTCTGATATTCTCATACAAACAATCTATACAGTCAGGGAAATGCAGAAAAAGAGACTATATAGAACCGCCCCATATATCCACTGAGAGCATAAAGTGGAGTGCCTTTAGCATCTACATCCAATCCCTTGCTCAAATTCTCAGAAAAGGAAAATGCACGTAAAGCCATTAACTTCTACTTTTAGAAGAAGTGATTTATTATAAGCGTAAGTAAATGACTTGAGAATCGAGAAGTTGGTAGTGTTTGAAATAGAATTAAAAGTTGTGAATGAGAAGTTGAGAGTGTTTGATAAAAAGTAAGTGATCTTATTTATTTGTAAAATTCAAACTAAGAAATGACGAGAATTTAAAGACTATCATCTACCGCTTTTTAAGAAAAACTAAAAATACTAATTTTTAGTGTTTGCAAACACTCCGTATATGTATCGTGTTTGCTATATATTAGACATAGAGGCGAAAAAGTTGACTAACGGCTTTAATTTTATTTCTTCCAACTTCCAACCGGCAAAATCTCTATGGCCCTTGCTTGCTCTACTGCCCCACTTCGGTGGTAATTGGGAAAAACGTGTCTTTTTCTCAACTTTCAAAAAAAGAGTGGACTTTTGAAGCAAGTAATGGAATTTCCAACAAGAAGAAAATGTGGGTTTTCATCGTTTCATTTTTATTTTATTTTTTTGTTAAGAGGTTATTGTTTTTGAGAAACATGACTGAAAAAATACTGACTTGGGCCAAATGACTAAATAGGGCTATTTGCACTAAAGTTAATGTTCATGAACCCTCGTGGAGATTCGCACACATATGGGTAACACGATTGAGCGACATAAACACGACACAAAATTATAGGATTTGTATTAGGGTTTATCGGGTTTGAGCCATTATCAAGCTGGCACGATAAAGCACGATAGTTTTTTAATTATTAGTAATTGATTATTTATATGGGTAATTTACTAGTAATTGATTATTTATACTTGATTATATTTATTGATAATTTATTAGAATACATGTTTTAAGAATCAAATATAAATTAAGAATATAAAAAAATCAAATATACCCAACGGGCTTTATAAGTAAATAAATTTGACAATTTTGTTTATTGTGTCGTACGTGTTTTCGTGTTTTTAACGAATCGTATTTGGGCTTAAATTTGCCCGTTAAGCTTATTGTGTCGTCGAGTGGCGGACACATGATTTCGGCTTTGGGGGAGGGGCGAAAAACGGACCGAGTTCATATATTTAAACTATGAGAAAAAAATTTGGAGGACAATCGTAAAAAACACAACTATTTGAAGTTTTTTTACCAAAGCCTTTTTTTTTTGGGGGCGGAGGGCAATTGTAAGAAAATTCATTTATTTTAGCTATAAAAAAATAATTTTAAATTTTTTTTTTTTTTTTGGGGGAGGGGGAAATAATTTTGAAAAATTTTGGGGCTGCTCCCCTCCGTCCGCCGCTGCATGTCGTGTTTGTGTTTGGGCTTATCTTATCGATCGATAACGGCCCGGCACGAATGATTTGCCTACACACACGTATCCGACCAGTGCTTCACTCATTGGATGGTTAGTAAAAATTGTCTTGTGATAGTGCTAATATACATGACGACTGACGGGTGCCGCGTAAATTATTCATAATTAATGATAAATATTATTAGTCCATTAGAGTTAAGAAAAAAAATATGATTTCTATTACTTGAAACCAAATGCAAATACGTATATCTTGAGTTAATCGTGGCAAATGGTACATTAGAAATAAGGTTTGAGAGCGATATGAAACTTGGATTGTGTTATGAAAAACCATGGAGATATATATTTTAACTGTTACTACAAATTTTTTTTTGTCTTTTTTATACATAGATATCCAATCTTGCACCTCACTACTTTTATGGACATACAACCTTACAACTTGATCGTTACTAGTTAAATCCGGATGTGGTCACAACTTATGCACGTTAAGTTTGATGCGTTCGCAACTTATACACACTTAACGTGGACATTCAGAATCGACCACCACATGAATACATATTCTCGCCTTCCAAGACTTCGTGGGGACCTTGTCTTTAGGTATAGGTTTTGGCTTCCAAGACTCGTAAACATTGTCTTCCACAATAAACATGTCTTTCACATTTGATGATTTGGTGTAAAAATATGCAAATTTTTCAACATTACACATTGTCGATAACACCCACGTGCTTGCAAATATTGATATAACAGAGCCAATGAAAAATACATAAAACAAAATTGCCAAAAAAAACGATATTAACATCAAACAAGTCAACCAAAAAAAGAAAAAGGATGCAACAAATGCATTTGTGTGTCGCATAAAAACTAACTGTATACCAACAATTGCTTAATTGTATACCAATCTATAGCTAAGTTTTCATCAATTCATATCCACAATTAAAATAAAAAAACTGAACTAATTGTATACCAACTATATTTACTAAATGTATACCAACTTATAGCTAAGTTTTCATCAATTCATTTCCACGGGTGCAATAAAACAAAATGGGCCAAAAAAATATAAGCTACAAGTTCCTCAGTTTGGGCATCGAAGATTTCAAAGCAGATTTGGCGATCTTCAGAACGGCCTGCTTTTCGGATCGACGATGTCCTCACAAACTAACACGAGTCTTTCTAGCGCTTTGTCCTCACTCACGCGCACCGAGAGAAGCGACTTCCCAGGGGGTCACCCATCCCACAATTGCTCCAGGCCAAGCACGCTTAACTTCGAATTTTTATGAGATGAGCACCAAAAAAAAAAGATGCAACTTGTTGATATGAGTACTACCTATTAAATCTTTTAAGCTCTCTTCAACTGTATAGTCCCATACCTACACGTCTCGAGAATCTCCTCTTCTTCGGGTGTGGGATCGGTTCATTCATGTCCCCCTCCGCCTAGAAGCTTGCCAGGAGCGCTCCTTGTCCGTGCCTTCTTGCACACCGGCGATCACTCCCGCCCTCTTTCGGCCCCCGGGCGTCACAAGTCTTGGACCTCTTGTTAACATTACGCGCACCCTCACTCGGCCCTGGAGATGCAGGTCTTTATCTGTTTCCTCTTGCCATTGAAAAATATAAACCTGGTATTGAGAAACATGAACTATATTAAAGAATGCAGAACTCAAGCACAATATATCAAAAAAAATACACCAACTAAACTAATTGGGTACTGTATGAACTCTAATTATATACGAAAATAATATTATTTTAACACCATTCATCATTATGCATTGCATGGACATTATATACACATTATCAAACATATCAATGCATCAAAACACATATTCATGCCGTTATAACAATGATAAATATGCACCAATACATATATCCATGGCTCCCTTTTTTTTTCCTGGTGCAGGGGTTAAACAAAACACCACAATAGATTTAACTATATACCAAATGTAAGAAAACATATATCATTCCTAAGTAAAATGTATACCAAAATAACAAGGACTGATTCACCAACAAATACACAAAACAATTGCGTGCTCTACTTACTGCAACTAACTCCCAAAATCCAGAAAAAAACATCATCACGAATCGACATAAAGGAAGAAAACTCAAGGGATAAACCTTTCTACAAAAATATACAACCGAAAAATTTAAAAAAACGAACCAGAATCTGACCTTTACCAATACTGCCAATGGCGTTTTAGATTTTGATATCGAATGAACCCTGACAATCTTCGAAAATTGACACAGAAATTTTGTTCTCGGCGGTCGAGCGGTAGAATGAAGAAGGAATAGAAGAAACGGTGGATTGAAAGAATGAAGAAGAAAGAGACGAAAAAAGGGGGTTTGATTTTGTGTGAAAAATCAGATTGCAAAAAAGTGGGAAAGATTTAATGAAATCCCAAAACAGGGAGGGTTATGTGGGGTTACCAAAAACTGCCGTGTGATTTTGTTGATGAAATGTCAATTGTGCCCTTTGGGCTATATATTCAGTATAGAAATTCGAAAAAAATATTGGCCTTAGGATTAAACATGATAATGGCTTAGATTGGTCCACACTGCCATATGGTAAAGCCCTTACCACATATGATCATATCCCTATATATTTGAGTTTTTATTGAAACTTGGAACAGAGTTTGATAAAATCTTTCTGGAGCACAAGGGTTTTCACCAGTCTTCTATATGCATTAGGCATCCAATGCATTTGGAAGAATGTATTTTCTTTCTTAGTTGTTACATTCAAAAAAGTTTAATTGTATTAATTATTATAAAAAATTATTTTCTAACTTTAATTTTTTCTATAATAAATTGAGTAAAAATTGATTTAAATTGTTTTATGAATTGGTCTAATTAATGTAAATTAATTTTGTAGGAGAAAGATGATTTATATTAGGGATAATTTCAAAAAATGACCCTGATATTTTGGTTATTTATAAAAAAAATCCAGAAAAAATTCAAAATTAGAGAAACCCCAAGGGTTAATTCCATCTTACATTACTCCTTTCATGAGGAAAAATATTTCAAACACCCACTTACATGAATGTTTAGAAAAATTACAATTATTCCCTTACATTAAATAAGACGGAAGCAAACCTCAAAAAGTTTTTTGTAATTTTGAAATTTTTCTAGATTTGCTTGTAAACACCCCAAACTTCAATTTTTTGTAAGGATCTCTCTCTCTCTCTCTCTCTCTCTCTCTCTATATATATATATATATATATATATATATATATTGATACTTATCTCTTTATAATATTATTATTCTTTTCTCATGGAATGGAGATACTCTAAGCATATTCCAATGCCGAACTAAGGCAACATTCTACTTTTTCTCTAAAGTATATCTACAAAGTTTCGTCTAGATAAAATATCGTGTTTATTTCACTATATGAATATTCCGATTTATATCGACATAAAAAAATTTCTCACTAAATTTTACAATTACTTATAGAATAAAAAATATAATTTTCCCAAATTATACCGACAAATTGCCAACAGATCACCAAAGCATTTTCTAAATTTATCGACAAAAATAATGTAGGCATTTACCAACCTGTTTTAGATTTTGTCGTTAAATATGTTTGTAAATAAATGTAAATATATAAAAATAAAGGAAAAGTCATGACCACAAGTGTTGGGAAATTTATTGTTTAGATTTTGATGATTGGCATGTAAAACTTAGAATAGGAAGTTGGCACCCCATTTTCGTTGTAAACTACATTGTAATAAATAAAATTGGTCAAGTGAGTTAAGTCGCCTATGCCTAAACATGCAAGAAGACAACCTGGAGACTAGAAGGAAGACTCATTTTTGCAAGATAGATGAGTATGGCAAAGAAGAAAAGACGGGGACTCGATGAAGGAGCGGTGAGATGCGGTGAATGGAGTATCGTCAAGTCAACTCAAGATAGCCAAGTCTCAAGTTGAAGTGGAAGAGTCATCCAATGATTGGAAGTCGACTCTAAGTCACCTGGGGAAAGCAAGGAAGTGCGGTCAAGTCGAAAGAACCGGAAGAGATCCGTTGCATATAAATCAAGGGAATTACTTAAACAAGTAATACCTCCATACTTCCTTCCTCGAAGTGCTCACCCTAGAAGCATGCAAAAGGAATAAACCAATGGGAAGCACGCACCATGTCATAACTCGAAAAGTCAAGAACAATTCATACGAGGAAGTGGCAATTCCAAGGATCGCAACAAGACAAGCCAACGACCACAGGTGACTTTCAAAAATAAGCCTATCTCTTCAACGGGCAGATTTTTGAAAGATCACTATAAAAGCCGAGGAATGACTCGAGAGAAGGTTTACAACACGAACATTCAAGCAAACATTTGAATCAGTAACCTAAAACTGTTCTCAAATCATTCAAGATTAATCCTCAAGCCTACATTACGAAGAAAATCGATCCAACACTCACCTGTGAAGGAAAGATAACTTCAATTAGTTGAAGAGGAAATTGTTGAAGAATCAAGGGGTCTACATTCCACGGAGGATTGTAGAAAGGTTCAAGGTCGAACCAGTCTCAAGTTTTTGGAGGGCTTCGTAATCAAATCCAAAGAGCTTGAGCAAGTGGGTTGTAGTAGCAAAGGCACGCCTGTGAAGAAGAAGGTTCGAGTCGCACGAAAAGCCGGCTGCGTGACAAGGCATCTCCGATCGAGTCCCAAGGATCAAGTCATTTGTGTGATCAAGACTTGTATCCGGACTATTACCACTCGTATCGATCAATACCTAGTGGATTCCTCCAGGAGTTGGAGAAGAGAGGAGTAGAAGAATTACCCCATCTTCGAACCTCTATAAAAACTTATCGTGTCATTTACATTTCAAAGACTTTAATTTCTCGCATCTCATTTATTTAACTCTCTTTGATAAATTTGTTATCCACTTGATAATCTCTAAGTACTAAACCATATTAAAGGGTGTAAAGTCTTCCATGAAAACAAATCACGGTAGAGTTAAGTCTTTAGTCAAAACAATTTGAGTTATTCTATCAATTTCAATCAGTAGTGTTGAATAACTAACTCGATGATTAACTAACTTAGTCCATCAAGGACTCAATTTGTGAAATATTAACTCGAATTTTTAAAATGACTAAATCGAAAAGTTGGTAAGGTTTATTCAACCCCCTTCTAAACATTACACTCACACCCCTTGGGACCTACAACAAGCCGATCAGGTAGCAAAGGGGAAAATAATACTAAACTGTAGAAAAAACAACAAAAATAACTTAAGAATGCAATTTAAATGAAGGGCGTCTATTTCTAGAGGATTTTGAAATGCAATTGCATTTTGTCTTTTTAGCACGTGCTCGAGTATCATCTTGATGATATGATAAATTTGACTGGGATATAACATGTGAAACGTCGGTCCAGGATCCTCGAGCCGCAATTGTCATAGCTTTCAAAGCTTTTGAGGAATCACATGAGTGAATATCAAACGGAGTAGTTGAGGAGTCACTTATTTTGGTCTTTAAAGCTTCCAATTTATCTATATCAACTTGAAAATCAAAGTTAAGGGGATAGCTTGATATTGGAGATATTGAATCATGAGTGAAGCCAAAGTTGTTTCATCACTCTGTTTCCAGTTGTGAACTTGATTCAACAACATTGGAATAAACCCCAATAGCTAGCGGATTATCTTGCGTCTTTGGTATGGTATGATCATTTGTAACCATTTCAAAGATACCTTTTCGAAATGTGAGCGAATTGCAATCTTTTTCCTCTAGAGCATCGAACTGATTGCGAGTAGGGATGTTTTGTTGAAGACGTGAAAGGCTGGTATTTTTACCATTACTATCTGATTTTTTGTTGACGGCCACAAATACGTTATTGTCCATCTGCGGTTGGACCAGAGCAAAAGATTTCCCATTAGGATGTTGGTCCTCGGACATTAGAGTGATCATCTGGCATAGTCCGCCCACCGCTTACTATCACCCACGGGAGGGGGAAGAGGTTCATTATCTTCTACCGAGTTATCCACCGCCTTACCTTTATCCTTAGATGCATGAACAGGTTCCATAATATCTTTATCCTTTTGACAGAGATCGGATCACCTCACGATATTCCTTACGAACCCTTGAACGCCCATGTCCGGAATTAGGTCATTCAGATCGATTAGAACCGTGGCCGAATAAAGATGTTGCAACGATAAGTCGCTAATGAATGTCCCGTAATACTACATTTCGAACAAAACTCGGGAAGTTTCTCATAACTTAATGACACAAAAAAACAAATGGGCGTTCCACCATCACGGAATCCTGTAGGGGCATAGACAAATCAATTTCCACCAGGACCCGCACAAAGTGTCCCAAAGATCCATTAAGAGATTTTTCATCAATTTGAACAGGAGTACCTATTGCCTTAGCAATTCCCATAATAATACTCGGATGCCAATGTTCAATGCTTAACTCAAAAATACGCACACATACACTCGCAATAGAAGTATTGACTTTATATGGGTTAAAATCAGGGATCCATGGAAAAAGACGAATCATACCAAGATTAATTTGCCATGTAACACGTAAAGATGCCCTAGCACGATCCGAATCAGAAGAAAACTTAAGGCAAAAGTATCCCTTGCCCAGGGGAATCAATGTCCAGCTATTCTGGATTTTCCAGAATTCACTCAGTCTAGACCGGAGGGGTTGCATTGGCCATGGTTTATTCCCTTTACCAATCAAAAAACACGACCAATTAAAGAGCATGAGAATTCCTTCAAAATGTTGTTGATACAAATTTTCATCAATTGAAACAGAGAAATAATCCCCTTTCTTAACAGTTCAATCATATTATTATTACTCTAAACAATATTAGCAAAAGTAGAATTTGTTTGGTTTAATCAAAGAATCCAAAGTAGGTTAACATGTTTTACCAAAGAATCCTAAAAGTAGGGTTTGCACTAGGGCATACATGGGACATCATTACAAAGATGAATCCAAGGATATAGCGAGAATACTTTGGGGAGGGACCACTATGCACGAGTATTGACCTTTGAAGGAGATGAGGGGACCATCGTTGTAACCACCTCTTTGGGAGGGACCACGTTGAAACCACTTTAGGAGGAGGGACCGCTGCAAGGGGACCACCTTTGATGAGTTCATACGATACCCAAAGTAAGAGATTCAAGTATCCATAGAATGAACCCTTGCCGCAAAATCTACATAAGACATAGGAGAACTCATAGAGGAGAAAACCAACGGAGAACAAGATGTAGCAAAGGAGCAAACATCATAACTGGCGGCTTATATCACAACGCCGGGGAAAGCTGCCGGAAAAGTCATGGAGGCACGACCCTAGGGTTTGGGAGAAGAGAGAGAAGAGATCCTAGGATTTTGTTTTTTCATTTTGTCGATAAATATTACCTACAAGGATTTTACCTAAACTTTACAATTATCTTATAATACACACCTACATATTTTTCTATACGTAAACCAAATTTTTTTTGTAGTGTTTATAAATCTATTCACTTCGTTTTAAAACTTGTTTTGTTATGCAGTCCATCATACTTCAATGGACTAAATACATACAATGAACCCCTATATCTAAAATCGTATCATAGGACAAATTCCCATATAATTAACATAATATGACCATTGAACTTGTCATATTTAATCAAGGAAATACAACATTAAGCCCCTCGTAATTAAATGTAATTTATGAATGAGCAATTGCACATTAGGATAACTATTGGGATTTAATACAACAATCCAAACTATTGTATTTGATAATTAGAAATTTTGGCCTTGTATGGTTATGTTTCCATGGACTATTTCTAGTTTCTAGTGTTGGAAAATGAATTTTCAGAATTTATTGGTTTTCGTGTGAAAACTGGAATTATGTTTGGATGAGTGAATGAGAATGAATTTTATGTAGGTTTGGAAATGAGATTATGTTTGGTTAAGTAGTTTTGAAATTGTATTTTATGTATATAATAATTTGAAAAGTTGATAGTGGTTGAATATTTTAATTGAATATATAATATTATATTTGTAAGATTGTAGGCTAATGGGTCCCATTAGATATATATAGTAGTATTTTAAGTAGATAAAGTATGTAATGGAGGGTCCCACATATATAATGGGATTAAAAAATAAGAATAGTGATTGATAAGTGATGTAGGGTAGTGTATAGGGTTGATAATTGAAATTGTAGGTTTGAGATGATGTTTTATGTGAAAAGTGGAAAGTGGAAATGATGATTTCCATTGGAAATTTTAGAAACAAACATGATTCCATTTCTATGAATAGTTAGAAATTGGAAATGAGGCCTTGGAAACATAAACATACAAGGCCTTTAGATTTTGCACAAGTTTTCATTAATTACTTTGACAGTTTGACGGTTTGACCTTTGAAATATCTAATTAACTATGAAACACTAATACGCGCACGAGACACGGGTACATACAATACGACATGGATATGAAAACACGTCGCGTTTTGAAATTTTAAGGATAGGAGACGTACGGTATATATACATATAAGCTTATATATTTTGTATTATTGTATTATTAAAATATAGCCGTACTAAATACAATTAATAAAATAATATTTTGATCATAAAAACTAAAGTTTCTTAAATACCTAAATCCGAAATGAGGTAACCCGACATAGACAAATGAAACATCTTTGAAAATATCAAGCAATAGAATAAATTTGATCTATTTATATATGTGGATTTATAAGAATTAATATGGATGTAACTTTGTTTCTTTCAAATTGGGATATTTAGGTCGATTTTTTTACCCATGAAGTATCCATGAGTATTGGATAAAGTATTGTGTCCGATAAATATCCGATACAGATATATCAATATTCACGGGAAGCGTTCGTGCTTCCTAGCTAGTTAATACCTTCCGTAATTCTATTACTTGAATACTTTGCTTTTACTCTTGACATGCATATAACTTCCTATTATATGTACATGTGGCATGAGAATTTAGGAAAATAACTTATAGCAAACTAAGATCAGTTTGTAGCTCAAGTGGTATCGTTTACTTTTGTAAGAGTGTTGATCGGGATTCGAATCCGGTATCTTTTAGTTTCTTTGAAATTTTTCACCTCACTCCAACCAGTACTCCCAACTTATTAAAAATAAACTTATAACAAACTAAGATTATGCGGTTATTTTATTCTTGCTCCAAGTAATGGGTACTAAGAAGTTGCCAACACTAGGTATGAACGTTATCAGTCCACATCTCAAGCTCCTTATATCGCCTTTTATCTAATTTTTCAATACATCAGTACACAATAATGCCAACATTAATTTTATACCCATGCCATTCACCGGCGGAGCTAGAGGGGCTAACTTGGGCCCGACCCCCTTTTTGACTTTTTTTTTCTAAAAAATTTTATTTAACATTTATATGTTTTTTTTCCAATTTTTTATCTAGCCCACTCCAATTTCGTGTATTGGCCACCCCGATTTTTTTCGGGGCTACTATTGGTGACACTTATCTAACGAATTAATATATCGGATGAAGCCATTCCATATTGATGGAAAGTCAATTTTTAGCACCAACCTCCCACTGATATAATGACAGCAAATCCAAAGCCACACTAAAAGTCAACAAGTGATGTTCTGATCAGTACCGATCATTACTTTTATTAGTCAAAAGCTTTGCATTGCTTCATCAAATTCAAACCCTTATAGAATTAAAAAAAAATAAGAATGTTGAACCCTTATCCGATCATATCAATCAACAACTTTTTATGTGATTTTATCCACATGCATGCATCTTTCGTTGATGCTTCTTCATGTCCATATTTAGGGATGAACTCTATAAATACCACCAACATTCCCTCCACTTTCAACAAATATTGAAGCATTTAATTATACTAATACTCTTAATATGGCTACGTTCCAAGTTAGCTCTACCATATTCTTTGCTCTCTTCTTCTGCTTTCTCCTCATAGCATCATATGGTTAGTGGTTTATAATCATATCAACCCCCCCCAACCCCCACATATATATCACACACAGTACACACAAATTTAGCATTCTATACATTTTTTTAAATAAATGGAATATTTAAAAGGAAATGAAAAGATACTGATCACAAGCCGACCAAATAGCAAATAAAAAATAATATTTAACTTTTTCTTCTAATTACCCATATTAGCCAATTTATTCTGTCAGATCGAATTTTCTAATTCAGAATGATATTTTATCTCCTATTCTACTGCAGATTACCACATGTATAAAGATATTAATTATCATATTATTTTCAAGCATTCAATGTTTTAGCACATGGGAATCATCCTTAAGGTGAAATAGGATGACCGCGATACTGGAATAGAACATCCCATCCATCTTAATTTCCGCTCTTTAATTTATAGATCATCAACCGTATAAGTGGATTGAGATTTCATATTCGACACTCTTTTATTCCACTTCTCCTTCCATCGTATTAGATCAATGACACGTGTATTTATAATTATCGATCGATGCAGAAATACCAGCTGCAGAAGCTAAAATATGCGGGAAGATGAGCAAGACGTGGTCGGGAATATGCGTGAACAGCGGCAACTGTGACAGGCAATGCAAGAACTGGGAGAAGGCTCAGCATGGAGCTTGCCATAGGAGGGGCCTTGGTTTTGCTTGCTTTTGCTACTTTAATTGTTGAAGCTGTGCTGATTCTAAATGCATGCCATGGTGTTCTGTTATTTCATAATTTAAATTTAATAAATGCTAGCTAGCTGTTTCATACAACTAGTGATTCATGCATAGTTGCTTTGTCAAAAAATAAGTTGTTCGCCATGCGCATGCATGACTGAATGTGTTCGTTTGTTGTCATCGTTGTTATCTACTTAATTTGTACACGGGGAAAAATATGAAATATAATCTTTTACCCATATCGTTTCTCTTGTGTATGGTAATTTGTAGGTTTTTTGACTGAGCAGAAATCCTGATTCCATAACTATTGATTGTGAAATTATATTTACGTATTTAAATGGAATATGAGATACATTACAGGATTCAAATTCATTGTGGACCTTCTATTGCATTCACTGCTGTTGCAATACACTAGAGAAAAACCACATGTTCAATTATAATATTATCTTATACACGTGATATTCATATAATATATATGAATTGAAACAAAGAATAGATCGGGTTAGTGCTCTTTACTTAGCAGGCTATTATGTGATCAAGTCCAAGAATTTACCCATTCCACACTTGTAATATAACGACTGCGGATCCCTTCAATAAAAATAATACCAAATCAGTACAATAAAACATTTAATTGGCTTATTTCCCTCGTCCATTTATCATTCTCTGTATCCACATTTATGAATTTTTTTAGAAAATATACGATTATTTATGAATTTTTTTAGAAAATATACTATTATCTTAGTTTCACTTTTTCTTATTTTTTCTCTTATCAATCACATATTCATATTTTTCCACAAAAAAACTAATCATTATTACACATTCTCCCACAAATTTCACTACCAATTGATCATATCCAATTATTATTGTACTATTTATAAATCAAATTAACTTTCATCATTACTTTTTCATGTCACATCCAATCACATTATCAAAATTCGTCTTTTTCTTCCAAAATTCTTTTTACCACTATTTTCTAGCAAAAAAAAAAAAAAATTTCAAAATGAATCATATACAATCGTGCCCTTAGGTTGCCATAGAGGAAATTGCACTTTTGGTCCCTAAGAAAAGGAGTCAAACACTTTTAGTCCCGCAATTTGCTTTTTGGTCCAAATTGATTTTTTTAGCATATTTAGTCCCATATGAATATATGATTCAAAAATTGCAGTTTTAGTCCCAAAACTAACGGAAAACTTAATTGACCGTTAACTTTATTCTTACGGGACCAAAAGTGCATTTATCCAAAAATTAATTTAAAAAAAGAAAAAAACTATTTGAATATTTTGAAAATTGTCTAATAATTTTGAAAATTATTTGCAATTTATTAAAAAAAAGTTATATTAAATCCAAAAAATTATTTTAAAATCTAAAAATTAAATTATAAAAAATATGATATTATAAAAAAAGAAACTAATTTATTTTAAAATCCAAAAATTACAAAAGCTTAAATATGAAAATTGTTAAAAAAATAAATATGCACTGTTTTAACTTTTAAAACATTAGAAATTATTTAAAAATATTTAAAAATTCTAAAATAAAAAAATCAAAATTATTTTCAAAAATTATTTTTAAAATTAAACGATGTTTTAAAAATCTAAAATTTTGTTTAAAAAACTAAAAGTTGTGTTAAAAATCTGAGAATTACTTCAAGTATTAAAAATAAATTCAATATATAAAATTAAAAATCTGAAAAATATTTTAAAATATGGAAATTTGTATAAAAATCTGAAAAATGGATTAAGAACTGAAAACTATTGAAGACTTTTGAAAAATTTACCAAAAAATCTGATTTTTTTATAGAATCCAAAAATGGTAAAATGATAGAATTTTTTAAAACTAAAATTATTAAAAAAAATCTAATAATTAAAGAAAATCATGAAATTTGTTTTAAAAATATATAAAAAAAACTGTTTAAAAGTCTTAAAATATTCCAAGATCGGGATATTAAAATCTGAATATTTTTAGAAAATCTCTATAGTTTTTTAAAACAATTTCAAAATTTTAAATAGAGTTTTGACTTTTCTTTTTTCAATTTTGGAATTTAAAATATTTTGAAATAATTTAAATAAATGTCAATTGTTTTTTAAAAATGATTATAGTTTTTTCAAAAATTTTAAAATTTTATTATTATTATTATTTTTGGATTTTAAGATAATTTTGATTTTCTTAGTATTTTTAGTTTCTTAAACGAATTATCAGATTTTATATTTTTCAATTTTTAGGTTTTTTGAATATTTTTTATTTTTATTATTTTTTAATAAATTGTAAATAATTTTAAATTTTATTGAAACAATTTTTTCATAATTATTAGACATTTTGTCAGATTTTTCAAATAATATTTTTCTTTTATTTGATTAATATTTTGGATAAATGCACTTTTGGTCCCATAAGAATAGATTTAACGGTCAGTTAAGTTTTTCGTTAGTTCTGGGACTAAAATTATAACTTTTGAATCGTATGAGCTAAATGTGCTATACCTCTTTTCTTATTAAACCAAAAAAGTGCAATTTTCTCGGTTGCCATTTAATATACTTTCTTTTTTGGAATTCTCTTTCTGCTAGTGAAAAGTGTGAAAAGATTATTAGGGAGAAAAAGAAGTGTTTTTTTTTTAAATGTGAAATGAATATAATGATGAAAGATGATGTGATATAAAAATAGTAAAGTAATAATTAAATCTAATTTATAGTTAAAATATGTATGAGTAAATAGTGAAATTAATGGGAAAATGTGTATCATTATTTTTTTTTTTTTGGAAAGTGGGTAGATGTGATTGGTATAAGAGAAGTGAGACAATCACATTTTTGGCACCAATTTGGAATAGCTTGCATATGGGTAGTAGGGTTTTAGAAACTGATAGAGATGTTTATGGGGTTGTAGAGCAAATAAAGTGGAAATGGGAGCAAGAAATTTACCTAGAGCATGTTATTGAATCAGTGGATGAATTAGAACATGTTATCGATCCTTTAATGTACTCAAAGCTTGATAATGAATTTGAACCAGTTATTGACTTCTCATTCCTTGACAATGTTCCTGAATCACCTAAGAATCGTAATGTTCCATCTCCTAGTGAATCTTCAGAGTCATTATTTTTCAGTGACACTATGATATGGATGAAGATGATAGGGAGTTTGAGAAATATGTTGATCCCAATATTGAGTGGGAGAGTGACACAGGGAAAGGAAAAACTGTACAAAGTGAGGACAGGGTTGAGGGGGATTTTAAAGAAGCTGAGTTAGACAGTGATGACTTTGAGAGTGATAAGAGATCAGATGAAGAAGAAAATGTCACAAAATTGATTAAGTACAATCCCAAGACTGATAATAAAAATTATGAATTAAAATTGGGACTTGTGTTTAGTTCAAAAATAAGAAGCGAATGAAGTAATTGAAACATATACTCTTAGAAGGGGAATGATAGTTAAATTTGTTTTCAATGATAAGAGGAGACTAAAAGCAGTTTGCAAAAAAGAGGGACACCAGTGGTATGTCTATGCATCACCCATGCAGAATGACAAATCATGTAGATTAAGGGGTACAATTCAAATCATAACAAGTATTCTTGGAACTACAATAGTCCTAATCTGATGTCTGGTTAGATTGGAAAACCTTTTGTTAAAAATTTTAAAATAATCCAAATTGGGGGTGAATGAGTTTAGAAGTGAACTCTGTACCACACTTAAAGCAAATGTTTCTAGGCAACAAGCATATAGAGGAAAGAAAGAAGCCGTGGAAATTCTTCAGGGGACTTTAAAAGAGAAATTTAGCAAAATTAGAGATTATTGTGAAGAGTTGCTTAGAAGTAATTCTGGTTCCACAGTTGTTCTAAAACTTTCTAATTGTGAAAAAGAGGGAGAGCACCCCACATTTTTGAGGTTATACGTTTGTTTTGTAGCATGCAAAGAAGGGTATAAACATTATAGGAAGGTGGTAGGTGTGGATGGCTGTTTTTTAAAGGGTCCTCAAGGGGGGCAGTTGTTAACTGCAGTTGGGGTTGATCCTAACAATTACATATATGGTTCCAATTGCTTTTGCTGTTATTGAGAATGAGAACAAGGACAGTTGGGAGTGGTTTTTGTCTTTGTTAGAGAATGGCTTAGGCATTGAAACATGGACCTTTATGAGTGACAAACAAAAAGGTCTAATTCCAGCCTTTGAATACTTATTCCCTGATGTAGAAAATAGGTTTTATGTGAGACACTTGCACAACAATATGAAAAGAGATGAATTCATAGGTCAGTAGGGATGGCAATGTGGACCCGATCCGCGGCACCCACCCCGCCCCGTTTGGATCGCCCCGCCCCCCGACCCGGTGCACGATGAAAATGTATATAACTGGTTGATAAAAAAACCACCTAATCAATGGTCCAAGTCTCATTTTAATCCTTATCCCAAATGTGATATTCTGCTCAATAACATGTGTGAGAGTTTCAATTCTTGTATCCTTTCTGTAAGAGACAAACCAATCATATCATTGATAGAAGGGGTGAGGACTTTGTTAATGTCAAGAATGCAAGTGAACATGGATAAAGCTGGGGAGTGGGATTGTTGGATTTGTCCTAGAGTCAAAACTGTGTTGCTTAAAAACATGAAAGAGGCTGGTGATCAATGCATTCTAATGAAATCTGATGACTTTCACTTTGAAATAAATGGACCATTTGACCAACACATTGTGGATGTGCTTCAGAAGTCATGTTCTTGTAAAAGGTGGGATTTGATTCGGATTCCTTGTAGACATGCAATTGCAACTATATGGTGCAAGAATGAGGACCCTGAAACCTATGTGCATGATAATTACAAGGTTTCAGCTTATTTGAGGGTGTATGAGCATGCTATAATGGGAGTGAATGGTATGGAGTTGTGGCCAAAGTGGATTTACCAGCACCTCTGCCACCTATCTATGAGAACAGGCCTGGTAGACCTAAGAAAATTAGAAGAAAACAACCTGATGAGCCACCTGCACCTAACAATCCTACTAAACTGAAAAGGACTCAAAAATCCCTGAAATGCAGGAGATGTGGAGTCATATGACATAATTCTAGAACTTGTAATATGAAGAATAATGCTGGTTCTACATCTGCTTCACAAGCTGCACGACAACATGATGGGGCTCATATTGGTGATTGATAGCCTGTAACACTTTCAAGTACTCAAGGAAGTAGTAATCCTATCAAATCCACATCTCCAGGAAGGAACAAACTGCTTGTAAGATATTACTTATGTACATTTATGCCATTTCTTTTCATTTTGATTTAAGTAGTTACTAATTGAGTTATCAGTTTCAGGTTAAAAGAACAAGAAGTTCTTGCAATATCAATGTTAATGTAGGAGGCTCCACAAACAGGATTTCTAGATTGAATGTAAGTACACTTAAGTATCTCAAGTATTTAACAGTATTGAACATTTTTGTTTCTTAAGTATTTGACAATTTTCATTGTTTTTTATTTTTGTAGGTGAGTCAATCAACCAGAGTTCATACTCCAATTATTGTTAGGGGTGGAGTGAACTAAATCATCATGCCAAATCTGAGATCTGCTATCAGTGGTGAGCCTTCAAAAAGCGCATCAACGGGCAGAGTTTTTGGGAACGACAAAGTGTAGCATTTGAGAACATTTTGTGGGATTTTTAAGAACAATGTTATTTAATTGTTGTATTTGTCATTGGATGTTTGAACTGTAGTATTGTTGTGGGATTTTTAGGATGATTTGCAGGATGTTAATGGGATGATTTGTAGGATGTTTAAACTTTGGTATTGTGTTATGAGTGCTTTGTAGGATGTTTGGATATTTGTTAGCTTTGTGCTGTAATGAATCCCTGGTGCTATGTTTTGTAATGTATGTCTTTTATGTTAACTTAGGATTCAATGTCTGTTGTGTTCTGTTATTAACTTTGGTCTTTTATGATTTGTATGGCTTTCTGTTATTAATCCTACTGTACTAGTTGTATGAATCACATTGAACATGAATAAAAACATCATTTCATTGAAATCAAAGAGTCACTACAATTACACAATCAAAAAGTCACTACAATAACATTAAGAATACAACACCTACACCAACAAATACACAAACAGTGACATAGAAATACAAAATCAAAGATATTTTTTTTCTTCAATTCATCAACAACTTCATGGTCCAACAATGCAAGCCTACTATTAGCTATGTGATCTCAGTTTCCAATTTGCCCTCTTTAGTTTGGAATGTTTCGATGTCTTCTTGTAACTTATTAATTTTCAAAAGCAATCCGGGTATGATTTGCTTGGCTCTAGAGCATATTTTATCATCTGCCCATTTGAAATACCCGCAATATCCATTTTGCTGGAGAAAATACCAAATATCAAAAAAATTGCCCATTTTTCACAGTTAAAAAAAACAAAAAAAAATTAAAATTTACCCCATATCTAGGACATGCCCTAAATCTTCTACCATGATTTGATTTCGTTCAAGAAGTCTTCAATATTACATTCATTCTACAATTGCAATACATTCCCTCATTGTTGACCGTATTGACCGAAGTGGAAAATTTAGAAGAGCTAGGAATAAAGGATTTCTTCATTGTGAGGCTTTATGAAGAAACAAGTGAAAAATGAACTACGGAACAAAAACACAACTTTAAACATAAGATTACCTGCCGTAGCAAGTTTCCAGGTAACATTTGACAACCAACTAACGACATGTAGTGATACTGATTAAAAATTGTAATGTTAGGTACCAGCATTGATTAAGTTGGAACATGGGGTACTAAAATCAAAAAGTAGGTAAACTTGGGGTACTAAGTATTGAAATTATCCCTATATATATAATTGAAATTAACCACGTATATATTAATGTAAAAATGAAAAATATGTCATGGTTTCAGTATTTGGAAGATGTAAATGGCAATGGCTTCAAATGTGTGAGACTTGTAATTTTAAATATTTGATAAATAAACTACTTATGATCACCACAAACAAAGCAACAGACAACAGTATCACATAAATAGTTGATTAGCAGATTATATGCTGGACTTTGACGAATAAATACTCTAAATAAGTTCAATAAGGTATAGAGATGCAGAAAGGATTAATAATCCCCTTGCCACTGATTAAGCCGTCATTTCTGCTAATTCTATAGACTAATCTAGCACTAACTTATGATCTTACTGGTTAAAAGCGTTGAAAAATGCTACCATCTTCATTTGAAATTCAAGGGAAATTTAATGAGGATTCTCAGAAGTCAGAACTAGCTAAATTTTTTATTTAATTTGTTTGTAAAAAGCTAAAGCAAGTTTTGCGGATTCAAAGTGAGTGATATATATGAGTTTGTCTCTTTTTTTCTCCCCATTTAAGGTTCACCATGAACCATGAAATACACAAATACAACAAACCCCAATGTATTAAAAAAGTCATGTACGGAGAATTTCCCATGAAATTAACATACTTATACCGTTGAATTCTCATACTTCAATCAAGAAAATAAGCCCCTCGTTATTAAAGATCATTTATGAATGAAGAGCACATTTAGGATATCTCCTAGGATTTAATTACTGTCAGTATTTGTATTGTATCATATCGCTAATTTGTTGGCTTTTGAGGTTTAGTTCTACTTACGATCCATTTGTCATGGTATCATAGCACCAGAGTTTGCAATTGATGGTGGGTTTAGACCCCGACCCATTTGAACGACACATGTTAGTATTTGTATTTATCCCAATCCAAACAATCTGATGGTGGGTTGTACCCGACCAATTTGAATGACAAGCTCGACATGAGGGCGGGTGAATTAGCATTTGTATTTGTCCTATATGATATCACTAAACAATTTGGAGAAAAATTCAATTTTGGTCCCATTAGACTTATCCTCTAATGATTTTAGTCCCATTAGACTCACTTTTAGTCCCAAATCGACATTTTTCACCAAAAATAGTCCCATAGGACTCGGAAACTGAAAATCTGGTGTTGTTCCGTTAAAAAATTAACGGAAACAATTATTGATGAAAACAATGGCACCATAGGATACCAAAGTAAAATTTTTAACGACAAATATGGTCCCATAGGACACCAAAGTTCAATTTTTAACCAAAAACGGTCTCATTATTATTTTTTTGCTTAAATTTAATATTATAATTGATAATAGAAATTATTTTAAATTTTATATTTTAAGTTATTTATTTAAATTAATATTGTGAATGTCCCACTTGAAAACTAAAAAAATCTGTCTTTAAAATATTTTTTTCCAGTGCGTTTTATTTCACTAAAACAAATTCTCTTACTTAAAATATTTAGAAAAACAACTAATTTTCCTAAATATTTTTAGTGTAAATCACTTCTTGATTTTGAAAATATAAATAATTACAAAAATCACATTTACGTATTGGAAAATATATGTACTTCAACTATCAATAAAATAAAGAAGTTTACGATATTAAATAATTTCATAATTTTTAAAATATAGGAATTCTTTTTAATTTTTTTTAGAAAAATACTATTAAAAATATTTTAGTATAGTTAAATTTTAAATACTATTAAAAATATTTTAGTAATGTTAACCTAGGTCATATTTTTTTTTATTTTTTATTTTCAAATATTATATTTTTATTTATATGTTTTTAAATCAAACTTTACATTTCCTAGAAAAAAAAAAAAAAAAAAATCAAACTTTACATATATACACATACATGCACTTTGGGTTATATGAGACCCGGTATCAAGAGGGGGCAAGGACATAGGGACTCAAAAATTAAACTTTACATATATACACATACATGCCTTTGGATTATAAATGCATGTATTTGATCCTTTTTTTTTCATATTAAACATTCACAAAAAAATGATTAACATCTACTCTTAAAAAGTTATTTTTCAGAAAATTTAAATTTTATAACTTGAGTTATAAATTTTATCATTTAATTTACTTTGTTAATTTTCTAATTAAAATAAATGATACACGTGTTTCATCTTTTTTTCGTATTACACATTCACAAAAACAAATTTAATTAACATCAATTTTTAAAAGTTATTTTTTAGAAAATTCAAATTTTATAACTTGAATTATAAATTTTATAATTTAGTTTACTTTGTTAATTTTCTAATTAAAATAAATGATAGATGCATTTCATCTTTTTTTTTTATGTATTACACATTCACCAAAAACAATTAATTAACATCGATTTTTAAAAATTATTTTCCAGAAAATTTATTTTATATAAGTTGAATTATAAATTTTATCATTTAATTTACTTGTCAATTTTTTAATTATAATAAATAAAAAATAGTAACTTTAATGATAATATATTTTTAAAATAGATATTAGTTATATTTAGTTTTTAGAGAAAAAATCATTTTTGGTCCCATTAGACTAAAAACCTGATAATTTTAGTCCCAAATCGCAGGTTTGACTTTTAATTTGACAAGTTTGACCGTTAATTTACTAACGGCGGGACCATTTGTATGACTAGAACAATCTTATGAAACTATTTTCAAGCCATGGGACAAAAATCATCAAGGGTAAGTCTAATGGGACCAAAAGTGAATTTTTCTCAAACAATTTGCTGCATGGCTGCTATTGTGTATATATGTGGCCAAATTAGACACCTACTACTGAGCTAGCTTTTGAGGATGAATTCTGAAAGAAATTTATAATAATTAAAATAAATTCAGACGATCTAGATCCGATGAGTTTTACCAATCCCATTTGTCAATTTATAACAATCAAGAGTGTTATATTTAAAATTTAGAAATAGGGCTTGTATGGATGTATTTCCAATTCCAATTTCCAGTTTCTAGTGTTGGAAAATGAATTTTCAAACTTTATTGATTTTCGTGTGAGAATTGGGAATATGTTTGGTTTGTTGTTTGAATTTCTATTTGAAAATGAGAACATGTTTGGTTATAGTTTTTCAAATGTATTTTTGTCATAAGTTTGCGTGATTGTAGTGTATTTTTACCTAGATTTGCGTAATTTGGATGAAAAATTATTTGGTTGTGTTTTCAAAAGAATATTTTCCATAAAAAAGTGAAAAGCGGAAATGACTTCATTTCTATTGAAAACTTTTAAACAAACATAAACTCATTTTCGAAATAGTTGGAAAATGGAAAAATAGTTTTGGAAACACAACCATACAAGGCCTATTTCCACAAGTTTTCATTATTTTGACCTTTGAATTTATCTAGTCAATAACTATGACAAAAACTCAAATAAGATGGTCTCACGGATATAATTTTGTGAGACAGATCCTAAAATGACTTATATTAGCTAGTCCATTTAAATTTGGATCTAAATTGTTTTGATTTGTAATATGGGTTGGATATGTTTTATGAATTTAAATCAGTGAAATGGTCTCAGATGGGATTTACTCTAACTCTTTCGATCACTTGAGTATGTACTTCGCTTTTTTTTGCCCTTTCTAGATCTTATCAAACACACACATGTATATATATATATATATACGTTTGTAAATGTAACAATATATTTCTTCATGAGAAATTTCATGCCATGCAGTTTTCTTAAGTGCCCATCAATTTCTTTACAAATAAAGGCAAGTCTCTTGTGAGACTGTCTCACCGATTTGGATCTAAATGCATGAGACGGAGCTCTAACTCCAAGACTTATCCAATAATACCAAGGTTCTAGCGGCTCATATTAATCATCCAACCCCCCCAAATAAACTGACATTAACAACACTTTCGCAAAAGAGCTCAATCTGTATTCACCAATTGGGCAAGTTAATGTCACCCAGTGGAGAATAAAATTACGTCCTCGGGGCATAGATCAACCGGTAAAGGACTTGGGTGACGTGATGTCGCTTGCCGACACTCATAGTGTGGTTATTCGAATCCTTCCGGTAACAATTTTACTGTGGTGGAGGAGAACTTCTTGTGTGGTGACTCGTCTTTGCCCCAAGGACCTCGACTAGTTGAGGCGTAACCCGCGCTTCACATCCTCCACGGCTATAGGGCAAGGCGTGGGGGCCCAGGATGCGGTTCATCCTATTACCTCCCGTTTTTATTTTCTTCTAAGGGTGCCACATTTTCTTTTCTTCTATTTTTTTTTTTTTTTTTTTCAGCAAAATGAAAAGGTAATAGCACATAGAAGGCAACATCCTCAATTGACTTTGAACCCCACTTTTAAAGGAAAAATGCATCAATTTAATAAATATAGCAAATAATAGTAGTGTAATACTTTTAAAATATATTATTTTTCAAGTAAAGAGTAATAGTTTTAAAGGAAATAGTGTTTAATTTTAAAAAATATAGTAAGTAACTTTTACAATAAGTTACAATAAGAATTAATACGTTTGAGTAAAAATGATACTTTTCAAGTAAGATTAATATTTCTAAAAGAAAAATAGTAAGTAATACTTTTTAAGTTACTTTTAGAGTAACAAGTAATAGTTTCAAAGATAATAGCATACAATATTAAAAGATGTAATAAGTAATACTTTTATAATAAAAAGTAATACTTTTCGAGTAATAAATGATAATTTTCAAGTAAAGATTGATACTTTTAAAGGAAAAGTAATAAGTAATATTTTTAAGTAAAAAAAATTACTTTAGAGTAAAAAGTAATAGTTTGAAGGAAATGACATATAATACTAAAAGATGTAGTAAGTAATACTTTTATAATAAAAAAAACACTTTTCAAGTAATAAATGATAATAAAGATTAATACTTCTAAAGGAAAAGTAAAAGTAATATTTTTTAAGTAAAAAGTATTACTTTTAGAGTAAAAAGTAATAGTTGAAAGGAAATAACATATAATCCTAAAAGATGTAGTAAGTGATACTGTTACAATAAAAAGTAATACATTTCAAGTAAAAAATGACACTTTTCAAATAAATAAAAATAATTCTAAAAGGATTAGTGAGTAATAGTTTTTAAGTAAAAAGTATGAGTTTCCAAGTTAAACTAAGATTTTAAAAGTAATATTGTATAAGTTTAAAGGATATAGTAAGTAATACTTGTTCAATAAAAAGTAATATTTTTTGAATATAAATTAATACATTAATTTTATGAGTAAAAAGTCATACTTCAAAAAAGGGATAGTAAGTAATAATTTTAAAGTACGTAAAATGTAATAATTTTAAAGGATATAACAATTTTTTTAAAACAGTTATGTTATTTTACATTTTACTAAAGGAATTATTTTTATCTTGAAATATAAAAGAGCCTCATCAGCATATACGCCAAATGGTCATTTTATTAATGTTAAAGAAATTGAAAAAAAAAAAGGAGTAAAGATGATCAAAATAGTAAAAGAATATATAAAGTGGACGATATGCATTCCAAAATGTGAACCAAGCTTTTCCTATTTTTTTAATGTTTTCTTTTTAATTTTAAAGCTTAATTTTGAAATTAGAAAGGGTGGTTGTGTGCATTTTGAATCGTGGCTAGTTGGCTACAAACATCAATTTGCGGGTTATGTATCACAAGTCAACACCATATTCTCCTTCCTTAAAAATAAAACACCATATTCTCATTCCCATGTATTAACAAAACTGCCATCAATTATGTTTTAAATTTGCCACAATGGTCTTGGACATAGATCCGTGAGACGGTGTCACACAAATTTATGTGTTACAAATATATAGTCCCTTCAACTAATTTTTGTTGCTTTAAGCTTATTTCATTGTTTTGCCTCATTTATGTTACTGATGGAGATATATAATATTTAAAGATAATTATTATCTAAAATTAGTTTTAGTGGATTTATTGTGGTAGAAGTTTAAATCATATATATACTTATTTTGTTATTATTTTCATGGTGGTTAATTAATATTGAATTAATATTAAATCTAGGATATTATCTCAATTCTTATTTCGGTATTTTTATAGAATCAACAAACGAGATGAAATGTATAATTCTCATGCTTCTGCCTGCATCAGTTACATAAATGAAATATAATGTATATATTAAACAGATGGAGAGATACTAACAAATTCTTTCAGAGTACAAAATTTCCGAATAAAAAAAATCAGTTGAGTACACACTCATTAGTCATTACCCAAATCTTGCTTTTGCTTCTTTTATATTAAAAAAAAAACCCGCCAACCAAATTACCTTGAATTTCAAAGATGGCAACAATCTTTTTAACCTTCTTACACTTACAGGACTAGAAGTAGCAGAGACGAAGCCATATAGGGGCCAAGGGGGGCACTGGGCCCCTCAATTTTTGGGAAAAAATTGGGGTATTTTGGTTATTTTACATTTTAATCTAAAAATAAATAAAAAAAATGGGAAAAAAAAGTCTTCAATTATATTGTATTCCTCTTTCCTATTTTGATTTGTGAATCTTGAAAAATACGAGTCTTGGTCATTTTTTCCCTTTTCTTAAAATTTTGTACATTTTTGAAGTTCCGCCATAAACTTTAAATTGAATTTTTGCATTATTTCTTGTGTCTCTAATTGTCCTTTTTGGTATATTGATGTAATTGTATTTTGTTATTTATTTTTTAATATTAAGATGTGATTGAATTAATACAATGTCTTAATCTGTACTTCTACTTATTTTAAATTTGATGTATTATTTTTTATTTTTATATGTGGTAATGGGCAAATTGTCCAATTATGTTTTGTAAAAATGAAAAAAGTCATAATTTTCGAAAACATGTTTTTTAGTTATTTTGATACGGTTATACCTTTCTTGTGTTCTTTGATGAGATACTTGATTATATTTAAAAAAATTGATGCGGTTCTGTTTAAAAAAATAAAACTGAGTCATGGACCGGCCCATAGAAATTAAAACAAAAGAGACAAAGTGAAAATTTAGACTAAGAAATGACTAAAAAAACATGATTAAAACTATTTTTATTATGGGAAAATGACCAAATATCCGACTTAACTCTTTTTATATTAATATTAATTGGGTCCCTACCGAAATTTTTGACTTGGTCAGTGGGAAGTAGTGATACATTAGTCTAAGTGTATCAGCAGAAGTTTCGGCTCAACAGTTGGGGTTATTAAGATGTATACATATTTATTTATTTAATAATTATCACAAGTCAACATGTAATCTTCTAATCTACTATTTCCTTGATACTGTTGTCTCTTGTTCGCTTAATTAAATTGATGTTGGTACGTTTTATTCTTCATACATATTTACAATTACCATCTTCACATAATTGGGTCCATTCTTAACATGAAATCTTTTTTTTATAATACTGTACAATGGTTTTCATAATTCGTAAAGTTGACATTTAACTTATTATTATATGTTAACAAATTATAGGAAAACTACTTAATTATTGCTCGAACTAAATTGGTAACAATTAGGAGCGTTCGAAATCTTTTATTCTTATTGTGTTTCATCTTGTGTTCTAGTTCGTTAGGTACATGGGCAAATCTAGGGGTCCTCTTCTGGTCCAGGGCAAACCCCAAATATATAGGGAAAAGTAAAACATATTGGCGCATAAAATCCGCTTTAGAAAAACTAATATGTATTGGCTAAGGAAAAAATAGTTTGGCAGGAAAGTCCAATGTCTTTGGCTAGACACTACAAAAAAACTGTCATTTAGCAACTAATATTTAGTAGCGGTTATGAAAAACTGCCACTAAATAAGTATTTATCGGCGATTAAGGTGACCGCCGCTAATTAAGTGGAAATAGTTACAGTCCCTATAATTTCGCCCATAAGTTTTAGATTTTTGTTAAACGGCACTTTTTTTTTTTGGGTTTGGGCGCAAATAGTAACCGCCCTTTTTTGGCTGAATATCTTTAAAATTATTTTCTCCATTTTCATTCTTCTCCTCAAAAATCCTCATCGGCCATTCTATCACCATTCTCTAGATTTTCACCAATTACTCTCCGGAATCCGTCCGCTCGAACGACTGGAACGATCAATCTCGCTCGAAAAAATGATTGGCTGCTCTCTCGCATCTATTTGATACACAACCTCCACTGATCTTGCTCGAACCGAAGTTCTCTCTTCGAACTATTGGAACCAAAAATCTCGCTCGAACCGCTGGTCCCTCGCGGTTTCTTGAACTACCATAGCCAACAATCTCGGTCGAAACATCCATCTCTCACTCGATTCCCTATTTCGGTAAAACCTAATTTCAATTTGTCATGTTTATTTATTTGTATTTCAATAGTTTGTTTCCATTAGGTTTTAGACGTTGAGGTTCGCTTTTAGCATATTTGTTGTCTGAGCAATTGGAATAGTTGAACAAAGACAATTATATCATTGTTTTCTTTGATGGCTATTTTGAGATTTTGTGTGATTTTTTTTAACTTTTTATTTTTAGTTAATAGTTTAATTTTGGTTATCTGGAAGAGGACTTCGAAATAATTTAGGTATCTGAAATCAACTGTTGAAGTTGCACTTTTAGAGTGGGGCTTCTATCTTTCTTTATGGGAACAGCTTCATATAATAATAATTTTTACTACTTGTACAAAAAGAGCTTGGCAATTTTTTTGTATTATTGTTTTATGTAGTAATTTTTCTGTGCTCATACTAGCTTCTTGAGGAATGTATAGAGCAGATATACATCTTCTTACTACTTGTACAAAAAGAGCTTGGCAATTTTTTTGTTGTAGTAGTTGGTAATCTCCTTTCTTAACGTGATGTTTGGCTCAAGACATGGACAACTCATTATATGACATTATGCAATCTTGGAGAATAATTGTTAATCACAACAAACATTTACTGAATGCTTTTATTTTGTGCTGTTACTCTACTTTCCTGGCCATGTAACATTATGTTTGCTTTGAATGCTAGTGTGATAAATATTACCATTCGTGACCCTAATGATGCTAGAGAGCCAAAAAAGTGCCCTGTTGCAGAGAAGCTGATTAGCGGGAAGGTGTGGTTCAATTTTATTTATCTTCTTGAGTTTTAACTAATGTTGGGATATAAAATGCAGCAAAGTTCTTGAATATAAAATTAAACTATTTTTGTGTTTGTGATGCTTCATGCAATATACTTAAATGGCGCGAGGTTGGTTGGAAGTGTAATTTTCAACTAAATTCATGATAATCTGTCCGTTTCGGATTCAAACATTTTCAGTTTCAATTTTTAAGCACACATGTTACTATAACATGTCTATTTCGTGGATATTGATATCTTGTTATCTTATATATCTTTTTTTCCCTTTTCCTATATACAAATGGTCACTAAATTGGTTTAGATTCAGTTATCTTTGGCTGATGTAGCTACCTATAAATCAAAATTACAATATGAAGAACTGTAACAAAATGTAGATCATGAAATGAAAAGTCCTATATCATGTAACTGTGAATATTTTGAGAT
This sequence comes from Rehmannia glutinosa, assembly GCA_016081115.2. Taxonomy (NCBI): domain Eukaryota; kingdom Viridiplantae; phylum Streptophyta; class Magnoliopsida; order Lamiales; family Orobanchaceae; genus Rehmannia; species Rehmannia glutinosa. The sequence continues at coordinate 121,198 of JABTTQ020000362.1, forward strand.
TTATGGTTAGGTGTGCATATAAATAAATATTTAGCTTTGATTCAGTTTTATCAACACACGCGAGTAGTGTTGATTAGTGGCTACGGTATGCAATCCATGGTTGTGCATGTGTACTTACTATGTGCCTTTTTTTTTTTTTTTTTTTTTTTTCTGAAGTTGCATGCTCTAGTGGAGTACGACACTGTGGAGACTGCGGAGAAAGCTGTGAGTGTGAAGTGCTCCTTATTTTTCAGTGATAAAATTCCATAATATTCTCTCTCTCTCTCTCTCTCTCTCTCTCTCTCTCTCTCTCTTGTTTATGTAATTCTGTTTAGGTGGCCATTTTAAACAATGAACAAGATATTGGAGATATGGGTTGCGGGTCAAGCTACTCAAAAAATTGGTATTCGTTCCTATTGCCTCCATTTATCCTTTTGAAAATAGAAGTATATAGTTGTGTCTGCCTGACAAATATAGTAAGCATGGCGTCTTTCTTTTCTTTTAATCCCATAGAACAAGCCAGGGCAGAAGAAAAAAAGTTTGGAGGGAGATGGAGCCATGAGGAGAATCACGATGCAGTGAACAACATGATGATTCACACGATGAGGAGGTACATCTTCAAATGTTTCAGAGAGTTAATTTTATTTGTATTTGTTCCATATTACTTCTCGTGTTCATAGATTGGCCTACTCAGCAGCAACTTTAATGGATCTAACTGTAAACATGTTAGTATGTGTCATACTTGTGTAAACTAATATTGGCCACTCAGAGGAAGCATCTGTCAGTCAGTCATCAAGTATGCCAGCTCAAATATAAGATAATCTTTTTCTATTTCGTCTGTAGGATGTGGATCATTTATCAAAAGAGAAAAACGAGGTCCATTTGCTTAGAGAGATCATGTGTTTTTACCGAATATCTAATTCATTTTTTTTTTCCAGACCTTGTGTGTATTAAGGGTCGAGTTGCTTCATGTGTTTCATTTTGAAACTTCTATACTAGTTTCACCAGGTATATGTTCATAATTTTCAATTAATGTTGGGGAAGAAGTGTGAGTTTCAACTTTCAACTAGCTATGTAGCTTTGCAGCTTAAACTTTATTGAATATGCATCTTCTTAACTTTACTTTTTTTGTGCCTCCCTTTTATAAATATTAAAGGGAAGTTAGGCTTGGCTGCATTATGTTTGGGATGTTAGATATATCTTTTAATAGTTGTTGTCACATTAACTATATTTAAAAGTGTTACGAATTCCAGATTTTTTGTCTTTTTTTCTTTTTGTTGATTAGTTTAATGGTTAGTCTCTTACTAATAATCTAATTGTAGTGTAAGGGAATTGATGAAGTGTTAATCAAGCTCTACCAGGGAACTGGAGACGATATTCGCCACTTCAGCCATGATAGAAAGGGCATTCTCCTTCTTCATGTTGTTGTAAATTATATGTTGTATTATCTTTCTTATAAAGAAACATGTAGCTTTTAATTTGGAGAATTTTATTAGTTGTAATGTTATGTTTGACTTTTATATTTTTTAATGTTATTTATGTATATGTATAATTTATAATGTATATCGTTGAGTACCATATATAAATCAAGGTAAATTGCACAAAAAAGTATTAGTGGTGGTTACTGGTTAGTAATTGCCAATAATACTACTAATCGATTTTTTTAAAAAAAAAAAAAGATTTTAGCGGCGGTTCTGCAAAATGCCACTAGTGAATGTATACATTTTCATAAAACATTTAGTGGCAGTTTTTACAAACCGTCGGTATATATTTTTCCTGTTAAATTAGCGGCAGTTTTGCGACCGTCGCTAAAAAACCGCCGCTAAATTATTAGCTACACATTTTCCAGCATTTGTAAAAAACCGCTGCGAAATTACTCTCGACACACTTATGGACGGCGGTTACGTAAGCGTCGGAAAATACCTCGGCGGCGGTTTAGAACCGCCGGAAAACCAAAAAAAAAAACCGCTGCAAAATGTTCTTTTTTTTAGTGAGATATGCTCCTGGTTAGGTGAATGTCATGTATATAAGTAGTGGCGGGACGCAGGATTTCAGGCTTTGAGGGGGCGAAAAACGGACTGAGTTCATATATTTAAACTATAAGAAAAACAATTTGGGTGGTAATTGTAAAACACAACTATTTGAAGTTTTTTTTATCAAAGTTTTGGGGGGGCAATGGTAAAAAAAATCCTTTATTTTAGCTATAAAAAATAATTTTAAAAATTTTTGGTGGGGAAAAAATAATTTTGGAAAATTTTGGGGGCAGCAGCCCCCCCCCCTCCGTCCTCCGCTGTATATAAGATGATCATGTAATTATTGTACATGTGGTATTCATTGATAAAACACAAATGAAAATAGGAGATTTGTGCTGATGAACTTTGAGTTGCCTAGCCAACAGTACCAATATTATAGATCTTTTATTTTGTTTGATGTTTTATCTTTTATTTTAACAATGTCAATATATACGTATCAATATACACATTAATACAGTACCTGACATAATGACATGTAATAGTGATATTAAAATGCAAGATAGAAAAACACCATCTCAAGTAGAGGATCCTAATACTAGGTATGAATTAACGTTAATGTTTTAAGGATAAGAAGTAAAGCAGCGCTCTTTAAATATTGATGAAGAGTCAATTATTAGCACGCTACTTCCAAATGGCACCAAATTCGAGGCACATTTGAAGGCAAATAAGTCATGTTCTGATCACTGATCACTTTTATTAGTCAAAGGTCTTTGCTTGCTTCATTAAATTAAAACCCTTACTGATAAAAAAAAAATAATAAGAAAAAGAGTAGAATCCTTATCGGATCATATCAATCAACAATTGTTTATGTGATCGTTTGCATGCATCTTCGTGGATGCTTCTTCATATATCCATATTGAAGGACGGAGATATGGCCACTGTACTATAAATACCACATGCGTACACTCAGTTTAATCCAACAAAAGATAAAGCATATCATAATTATATTAATTAGTACAAATTAAGCAAAAATGGCTAAGTTCCAAGTTAGCGCTACCAAAATCTTTGCTCTCTTCCTGTGCTTTCTCCTCATAGCATCATATGGTTAGTGATTCATAATCATATATATGCTTTAATTTCTCCAAACACACAACACATGCATATACAACTGCGCACAGATTTACTATTCCTCATATATATGGAAACTTCTTTTCTAATTAGTATAATAGCTAGTCACCTTAGGCATTAAGATTTCCTTACTCTTTTAAATTCTACTGTATTGGAAAATGACATGTGCCTCACATATTTATCTTAGAGCTCGTTTCATTCATCCAATACACTGGAATGCAGAGTGGAACAGAAATCTAATTAAATAATTACCCTGTCCTTTTATTGTGTGGATCGTCATGTTGTATATATGATCAAAACTACTACCATGTTACGCTTCGTTTTCAAACACATTTAGGAATCACGATATCATGTTTTATGTCGTAATAATTAGCACATTAACTATAAAACAAGTAAATAAATATTACTACAAAACGCATTTCATTTTCTCATAACAATATTTTACCCGAATTTGTTGTTTTATTTGCTACTTTTTCTTTATATATACTAATAAAAGTCCCCCTATGGCTATACATATTTATTATCGATGCGTAGAAACGGGCGTGGCAGAAGCTAAAATATGCGGGAAGATGAGCAAAACATGGTCGGGGATGTGCGTGAATAGTGGCAACTGTGACAGGCAATGCAAGAACTGGGAGAAGGCTCTTCATGGAGCTTGCCATAGGAGGGGCTTTGGATTTGCCTGCTTTTGCTACTTTAAATGCCGAGCCTGATGATTCTAATTGCGTCCGAGTAATGTGTCCTCATCAATCGTCTGATTTCAAAACTTTTAATAATAAAGACTAGCTAGCTATAGCTGCTTATCTTAATGTGTTTGTGTTGTTGTTGCATGTGTTTTCTTTACCTAGCTACTTATGTATGCCAGAATATGAAATAAAATCTTTTTACAGTCGTACTTAATTTCTCGTGTATGGTAATTTCTAGCTACTTTTTTGACTGAGCAGAAATCCAGGTTCCATATAGATAGTGAGTACTTTTTTTCTACCCATTAAAATAAGAAAACTATTTTCTACCCAATTTGACCAAAATATCATTTTTTTAATTTGAAGATTTTGAATTTTGAAACTCAGGTAATTAATGTTTTCCTTGAATATCGTGTACACTTCTCCCCAAATACACACACCCCTATGCATAAAATCGTACTCATATCGTGCCTATATCGTGTCAACCCCATTTACATATACATATACATATCGTGCACAAATCGTGCCCATATCGTGCATATCGTTCATACCGTGACATATCGTGTCAACCCCTGTATACATATACATATACATATCATGCCCCAATCGTGCCCAATTCATGTCATATCGTGCCTATATCGCGCCAATCTCTATGTACATATACAAAGAAGAATACAAAAATACATATACATAGATGAAATTACATTTTTGGTCCAAAAAATGCATTTATCCAAAAACTAATTAAATAACAACATAAAACAATTATTTGAAAAATCTGAAAATTTGTGTATTAATTTTGAAAATTATTTCCATAAAATTTAAAAGTATCTTCAATTTATTAAAAAAGCGTTAAAAAATCCACAAAATTATTTTAAATTCTAAATATTAAAATATAAAAAACACGATAATTTGTTTAAAAAAATCGAAGTTGTTTTAAAATCAAAAATTAAATATGAAATTGTTTTCAAAAAAACTAAACACTTTTTTAAAATATTTTCCATTTATAAAATAATAAAAACTCAAAATTATTTTCAAAAAGTTATTTTTATACTAAACGATTTTATAAAAATCTGATTTTTTTAAAAAAAAACTAAAACTTGTTTTAAAAATCTGAAAATAAATAAAGATATTTATGTGAGAGAAAAATATGACCCCACCTACTTTTTACTTGTATTCAAGTATCAAGGGCATTTGGATAAAAAACCCAAAAAGTGGGTAGAAAATTTAGTTTTTAATCTCACATGTCATAAAAGTCTTTGTCATATCTCAAGTGGGTATTTCCCACACTTTGCTAATTATTAATTGTGAAATTATGCATATTAGTGAGTATAAACAACCAAGAAACAACAAAACACCATTGAAAATTATATAGAAACAAACCGGACACAACATAAACAATATAGAAAACACCACATGAACAAAATTTAATATCGTAAAAGCGTATTAAAACATCGAAAACTACATGGAAACAACAAAAAAAAAACATCATAACAACATAAAAAAATAGTATAGAAACAACCCAAAAACAACTGAAACAATATATAAAACAACGCACGAATAGAAAATAACATAAAAAATAAGTAAAAGTTGTATTGAAACATCGAAGAAAAAAACGAAACAACATAAAAACAACCAAGAAACAAATATAAACAACATAGAAACAACCAAGAAACAAATACAAACAACATCGAAACAACATATATAACATATAAAGCATTACGGGAACAAAAAAAACATAAAAATAACCAAAAAATATGCATAAGCGTAAAAAAGTTTAAAAAAAAAACGAGTGCAAAAGTAATAGAAACATAAATAGTGTTTTTTATCCAAAAATTGAGATATTTTAGATAATTTCTCTTTAATCTATAGCTAAAAAACATGACTTAGAGCAACTCCAAGACTACTCTAAAGTAGAGTAGTCTTTGGCACAAATTTACTCCAACAGGCGCCATTCTTTGGGCTATTTTATCGATTTTAATAAAGTGCGGCGCCACAAATGGCGCCTTTGCACTTCATGCGCTACTTTGTTTTTTGTTTTTTTGCTTAATTTTAATTCTCTTTTCTTAATTTAAAATTAGTAGAAAGTAATATTAAAATTAATTCAATTACATGTGATAATAATTTTAAACAATATGGTGTGTAATTGAATAATACTATGATATTTTAAATACTACACACAAAATTATAAATTTTGCATAAATTACATGAAAATTCTTGGAACAATTAAATTTTCTATTTTTTTCAATTTGATTAATTTTGAAGATAAAAAATTAATAAATTTTATATCAAATAAATTACTTATATAATATTTTTATCAATTATTAAGTCATAAAAAGTACAATAAAAGAAAGAATCTTATGGAATATTCTTTTTTAGTGCAAAAAATAGTCAAAACTCTTTGGAGATGAAATGTAGATTTTGCACCAAAGTAGTGCAAACTCTACACTAAAGTAGTGCAGAGTGCTGGAGATGGTCTTAGGACATAATTTACACATGGACTATTTGGGCTTATCTGGCCCAATCCATATTCTTTTTTAAAACGATAGAATATATTCATTACTCAAATAAACTTACACTGCCAACTGGCAAATGACCACCTTGAACATACATACATTGATACATGTCAAGGGGAGAACTCCGTACGAGAGGTAAAACCACCGTAATTCGAGGGAGCAAAACAAGAAACTACTAAAAAACAAATAAAAACTAAGAACTCCAAAGGAAACTATACCACCTCCGAAAGGAGGACTAAAGCACTCGCAAGAGAGACTACCCAACTCGAACAAATCCAGGGCACGAGCTACTACTACACGCGCAAGCCCGAAATTACCGACCGCCTACGAGTTTCGCAAATCAACCGGTAAAAAAAGACAAAAAAAACAGAAAAAAAATAGAAAAATCGAAAAAGAAAAGAAAAGAAAAATGCCTCTCCCTCACCCGATCTTCAACCGCAACCGGCAACCCATCACCTACCCGGCTCCAACTCTCCTCTTTGTAGCTCCGACCTTCGACTTGCCTCCACTCTCGATCGGAAAAACCGATCACCTTCGGATAACACAAGGGATATACCTTCATTGGCTCCATCATGAAACATGGTTGGGGAGGGGAAGGGATAAGGGAAGGAGGAGGAGGAGGGAGGGAGGGAGGAGGGAAGGGGGGGGCGAGGCTGGGATGGGGAGGGAGGGGAAGGGTTAAAAGTTTTAGGGTTTTTAGAGAGTGGGAGGAGAAAAGAGAGTTATTGACTGATGGCCCAATCCATATTCACAGACAGACTTTTATTGATTTTTTGAGAAATTGCCAAACTTACCATAATTTTAGGGAAAAATGATACGGTTTTCACTCAGTTTATTTATGTACGATCCCGTTTGACTTTTAGACTTTTTTAAGCTCCAGCATATTTTTTGGATATTTTGCCATTTTTCGATTGTTTTGTTCCATTATTGTTTTATATGTTTTTTCTTTTATTTCGATATCTATTTATATAAGTTTCTTTGTCGTTTCTATGTTATTTCTATGTTATTTCGATATTTTAATACAACTAATTTTACCTAATTTTTATGCTATGTTTTGTTCATGTGTATTGTTTTTGTTGTTTCTGGGTTATTCTATAATGTTTTTAATGTTATGTTGTTCTGATATTTTTCGTTGATCCCATGTAGTTTTCAATGTCTCAATATAGTGTTTACTTATTTTTAAGCTCTTTTTGTTTATGTGGTGTTTTCTATATTGTTTATGTTGTTTTTGGGTTGTTTCTATAATTTTCTTAATGTTGTTTTGATATTTCTTTGTTGTTTCTATGTAGTTTTCCATGTATTAATGCAATTTTTACCTATTTTTAAGCTATATTTGTTCAAATGGTGTTTTCTATATTATTTTTGGGTTGTTTCTATATAAATTTCAATATTATTCTGTTGTTTCTTAGTTGTTTATATGTTTTTTTTATGTACATATTTCTTGATTTTTTATAAGATTTCAAGGGTAAAATTAATTATTTAATGGGGGCATAAATTATTTTTCACTGAAATTTTATTAGATAAAATATGTTTGAAACAACCTTAAAACAATAATGTAAAAAATTTCGGAAAAAAAATTGGCGAGAGCGTAAATTGTCCGAAAAAAGCACGAGAACGTAAAAAAATCCAGATAAAGTCCAGAAGCATAAAATTTGTCATTTTTTTCGGGATATTGGGCAAATGTGTCCTTAACCCTTCATTTTTTACACACCCACTTGGTGGTATAACCTCTTACCCCCACAAAAGAGATAGACAATATCACCAGGCCAAATGGCTGGTAACTGACCCTTATTGTTATAGATTATATTACCATATTTTCTAGAGTACGAAGCCACAGTTTTTAATTTAGCCAATTTACACTATCATTCATGATTTTTAAATAATACGATTTATAGTTCTGATCTTAATATCTTTGCTTCTCAAATTTATGACTCATTTTTCTGTTGGGGGAAAGTTGTCCGGATTAGGCTTATTTCAATTTTTTAATAAACTAATATCTTATTCAAACTAATAATAATAACAATGTTAATTCTCAACCATCATTTAGATTTTGCGAATAATAATTTAAATATACAAAAACCATATAGTTTTAACTAATCTAAAACTTGTATTCGGTAGCGCGTGGTGTACATACTCTTTAAATAAGTAAACTAAACTGTTTAGGGATAATAACAAAAGAAAACCCGCGGCTTGTGTTAATTACAATAAAACCTAGATGAAAATTATAAAAAACCCCTTAAGGTTTGATTTTGTCTTATATTTTTCCTTTCATAAGCAAAAAATTTAAATATTCTCTTTTATATTTTAATTATCCCAACTTTATATTAATTAGTGAATATTAGTTTTAAACTTATAATTTATCACCAAAAATAAATGAACATGCACTCATTTTGATAGTATTGAAATTCTCTTTTCTTCTTATTCTCATAAGCCTTAATTGCAATTTTTGATCCTCTAACTATTGGGCCCCCAAACCAAATTGGTCATTTTATTTGTTGGTGTAGCAAAACTGGTCAACTAATAATTTTCCAAACATTGATGACAAATTTGATCAAAAAATTGGATTTCACTAGAATTTGCACATGACGCTCACATAACCTCCAATATTTGGGAATTTTTATTTCTCTGACGGCTTAATTACAATTTTGGTCTTATAACAAGGTGGCCTGACATTTTTGGTATGCAGTGCAGCAGTGTCATTGGAAAGAACTGGTACCTCATTTATTTAATTTGCGTATATTTTGTAAAAATTAGGCCAAAATTTTGAAATTCCACCAAAATTTATCACATGCTGCTAAAGTGATCTTCACATTTTTTTTTTTGAAAAACTTTCCTTGCCAAATAAAAAGGAAAAATGGAAAGGAAAAAAAAGAGAAAATAAAATATATTTTCCGCATACATTTTTATTTTTAAAATTAATTATTTCTAATTAATAAATATTGATTATTTTATCATTTGATATTCTGATAATGCTAAATTTTTACTCTAGAATTGATGATTAATTAATCAATTAACATTAATTTATAATTGAATTATTGATTAATTTACCATAAATTTTAAAATCTATTTTATTAAATTATTTGTAACATAATTAATATTGGCCATACTCCTTAATTATTATCTAAAATAATTAATGTGAAGTCTTGCTCTCCAATATAATTGAAGATTAACTAGTCCATCAATTATTTATCTATTTTTTAATAAGTTGAGAGTAGTGGTTGGAGGTAGAGATGTAAATGGGTTGGCCCTAGCCCTATAGGGCCAGCCCTAGCGGGCTTCGGGCTAAACGGTCTTCGGGTTAAACGGGTCGGTGTTAAACGGGCTGACAATATTGGAACCTAACCCTAACGGGCTTCGGGCTAAATGGGCCATTATCGGACTATAGTAAAAAAATTAAAATTAAATATTTAAATTTAAAATTTTAAACTCGAATACATATAACATTTAAGTTTGACATTTTAAGTTAAACTATTCGTCATAAATAAAATTCATGCAAATTTTCTGATTACATTGCATTACCAAATTTATAAAAATTAAATGTTTTATGATCTAAATTTTGAAATAAAAATAATAATAATAACTAAAGCTACCCAAAATTTATAGCTTTTCAAGAATTTATAGCTTGTTTAATAAAGTTAAACTTAAAGATGAGGGAGATATTTGAAAAATAAATTTACTAGTAATACGTAATAAAAGTAAATATAAAATATTAGAATTATATTTTTTTAAAAATAGAAATAAAAATAATGGGCTAACGGCTAGCTCGGTTAACTTTCGGGCTAGCCCTAACGGGCTTCGATTTAAACGGTCCGGGCCAAAAAGGCCCTGATTTAAACGGGCCAAAATAATTCGGTCCTAACACTCTTTTTTCCGATTTAAATGGTCAGACCCACCGCCGCCCTTTAACATCTCTAGTTGGAGGAGGAATAAATTTTAAAGCGAAAGATACAATGTTCGAACCTGGTCGACACCCTTACAAAGGGTGAGCGATACTAACGCACGTGAGCTACAAGCTCGTGGTTTTAAACAGATTATTTATTATGAATTGGAAATTTATATTTCTTTATTGTTATATTGATTAATGGTTTTTTTTTTCATTTTTTACAAAACTAATGTGGACTTATCAAACTTCTCGATGATTTAATTAGTTAATAATTTAAATTAAATACGAGTTATGTTACAATAAATAAAATTAATTTATGAAGCTGTATCAAAAATAAAAAGTAATTTATTAAGTGAGCGACACGTGACAAACTCAAGAGGAATTTCAAAATTTCGGCCAAACTTTTACCAAATATGCACAAAATTAAAACTTGGAATATCAATTTTGTCATTGACACAAATAAGTGTACCAAAAATATTTGAGGTAGTCTCCTTTAGATGATCTAACGGTTAGACGGATCCAACCTAATGGATCTATCCGACCCGTAAAATCAACGGCCCAACGCCTAGCGAAATATTAATGCTTTTCGAGTGTGACTACTAATAGTTTTTAGTAGAAAATTAATGCTTTTCAGGGGAATTAATAAAAAATTTCAGGAAAAATTAATATTTATTCAGAAGAATTACTAATACGTTTCATAGGGACTACTAATACTTTTGACAAAAAAGACTAATACTTTTTAGGGGGTTATTAAATATTCTTAAGTGAACTACGTAATAATACTTTTCTGAGGGACTACTAATACTTTTCAGATGATTAATACCTAATACTTTTCAACGCTCTCATCGGGATATTATATTACTGTTCAATATTACAAAAACTAACTTTCGAGTGAACTACATACTAACAATTTTCAGATACACTTCTAATAATTTCCAAAGGGACTGCTAATACCGGTCCCTACTAATAAAATAAAAATATCATCGGGTCGAGTTTTGGGATCCGTCTAACAACTTTTGGTCCGTTAGACCGTCTAACATAAGTTTTTTTGTCAAAATGCTAGAGGTGACAGGGCCAAAATTACAACTATGTAACCGAAGAAATAAAAGTCTCAAATTTTGTAGATTTACGGTCACCTGAGCGTCACGTGCAAATTCGAATGAAAATTCAATTTTCCTACCAAATTTGTGCTCAATGTGCACCTAATTTGCCGGACCCAGAAATAAAAACACCAATTTTGGTTTAGCCACATATATAGTTATAGACCAAATTGCAATTAAGCCTTCTCGTGATAACTCCAAAAACCATTAAATTTCTCATAATCCACAAGACTATACATAAATGTTTTCTAACAATTAACCCATATGGGTTAGCTAGATCAGACGGCTGTCTGTTTGTCCACATCGATGTCGTCATCCATTTCGAAGGGAGTTTGAATATATTAATGTGGAGTTGTCTTTTTATTACAATTTTATCATCATTTCGAGTAAGGCTTCCGTTGTAATTACATGCGAACGCGAAGCGCATGCGGGAAGGTGAAGGCGTCGTGAAGCGCATGGTGCTGGCATCTTATGCGTTATTTCTATGCTCGTTTGTTCCTCCATTACTCCTCGTGGCCATCTCACGAATTTTCTATATATTTTTTTTCTTTCCCATTGAGACTTGAGAGTTAGTTGGTCAGTGCTGGTAGATGTGGCAACTAGGCCTGGCTGGGCCCACCCGGTACTGGTTGCTGGGTCAAAGAGTAAAATCGGGCCAGATCAATTCGTTCGGACCAATAGTTTCATGGCTCAGTCTGGCCCATATAGTGTATTTTGTTTCGGGATAGTCGCGCCGACCGTGCCTAAATGGAACAATCCCTTTTGGGCCTGCAAATTCATGGCCCAGTCTGGCTTATCGTTGGATCAAGCCCAAATTAACAGCTTTAAATGACGAACTTGAGATTTTGAGATCATAGATGAGTTTCTATGTTACCTGAAATTTGAAATTCGTATATTTTGATTGACCATAAATGCATCAACATTAGAACATAAATGTTTGATACATGTTTTTATCTTAATTTTTATGATTTTATTTTTACACCAAAACAATGTTTTCAATTGTTGTCCAAATACTCCTAAATGATTTAAAATGGTTTTAATATTTTAGGAGTATTTCTTCAAGTTTTATTTGAGATAAAATTGGACAACACTTTTAATGAATTTGCGTTTATATGTTTTTACTTCAAAACAAGGTTCCTAAATGTTGTCTAAATACTCCCGATTGGTTTAAAATGTTTTTACTAAATTTTGGAGTATTTCTTGAGTTTTATTTTCGACAAAAATTGGACAACATTTCTGTCTCTTGGTCGACCGGCCGCATCCATAGGGCAACCCGTACTGAAGATGATTTTGAAACAGAAAATGAGACGGAAGAAAAATCAAGCGGTCGGCCAAGTACACTGCAAGTTCTTGGTTGAAACAGAACTCCCGATTCTCCATTTGTGCATGGTCGACCGAAGGCTAATGTGGGGGTCGGCCGGTCGTAGCCTCGTCGGCCGTGCCGCCGTGTAATTTTGTGTTACGTTTATTTCAATCTCTATTTCGTGCGACGTCGCATCTATCTTTTGACAAAAAAAATATGACCGTTTGACCAGACAAATTTCCTTAAAATGTGGGATTGATTTCTACTTGACTATATTCTTGATTTTAATTGTATTTTTCAGTAGATTTTCAATCCCCAAGAGGAGCCTATGCTTGATCATTCATCTCCTATAAATAGAGGAATTTTGGAGCAACCAATACAATTGAGATACAACACAACAAGATACACTTCAAGCAAATATTTGTTCTTCATTGTTATTATTCTTGTTGTAATTTTGCCTAGCTTATCACTTTCACATCCTTGAGGTCTAGGCTATTCTTGATTACACTTTGCACTCAAATGGTAATATTCATTATTGAGTTGAAATCTTGATTTTTGGTTATCATTCAACACAAGATATCCTTGTGAGTGTTCTTGTGGTAAGAACACACTTGGATGATCTAGGTGATAGGTCAAGAAGATTGTGGTGATCTTCTTATTGAGGTGTTGAAGAATTTGGTATTCTTCAAGGTTGAAGATTGTGGTAATCTTCACAAGGTGCGTTGAAGGAAGATTGTGGTAATCTTCAAAGGAGATTGTGGTAATCTCTAAAGGTGGTGTTGAAGAAGAGTGTGGTGCTCTTCAAGGTGTTGTAAGTTGAGTTTGTATTAATTTTGGTAATTAATAAAATTCTTTTTATTTTTGAAATCCATCCGGATATCTTTGGGGTGGTAGTAGATTAGGCCCAGGTGGGTTGAACTACTATAAATCGACGCGTGTTGTTTACATTCCGCACCTTTATTATTGTCTTTGAGCATTCGGTTCGAAAAAGAGGACATAATTTAAAAGATGGAGATAATCTATTCACCCCCCTCTAGATTATCGTAGCCGCTTGGACTTACAATAAATTCAAAAATAATGCATATTTATTCAAAGTGTACGTATATAATATTTATTTGTGTTTTTCCCCTTTTTATACGGGCCCCATTTTTTCTTTTGGCTATTTGCCCCGAAACGTTAGGGCCGACCCTATTTACAATAACTTGAGTCTTACACGATTTGCTCAAACCCGAACATGATAAGATAGTCTTACCAGGGCCTAAAGTTTAGACTCAAACACGACATACTAAAAAGATGAAAAGCACGACACGACATGATAATCAAAGCTGTTAAATTTATTTAATCCGGCCTCTAACTAATAAAGCATATGATTTTTTTAATTTGATACTTAGAACAAATTGCCAACATAAATAGTGAAGTATATTTAGAAGTCATGACATGACAAATATACTAATGATAAACTGAGGACAACAAAAATAATTTAAAGATCACAAGGATATTAAAATATGAAATTTAAAAAATATTTTTCCTATAAAAGTTATTGGGCTTCATTGGGCCAGTTCGGTTTCAATTTAATTTTTAATGGGCCTTATAATTCTGACCCGATAACATCCCAAATCCAATAAGTCTCAATCTAATCTACAATTTTGTTTCGTACTTCAAATTACCACCGATATTCCATCATTCAATTTTTAATAATTACGAAAATCCTGCGGCAGGATTCGGCCTGAGTACAGCACCTATAAATAAGCAAGCAGCCTTTCATTCTTTCAATTTTAGTGTACAATCGTTGAACTCTTACCTTATCCTCTGATTGAATCATTGGAACATATCTTCTGTTGTACAATTTCAGGATATCATTAATCATACTTACCTTTTTCTTGTAAACACAATTAATAATGTTGCCTGATCTTATTGCCCGCAGCTTACACCGTTTCATTGACCGGTCAAATTCTCGAGCTCATAATCCTTCTGACAATAATACCCTCACTGTTGGCCAACAAAATCAAGATCATGAATTTCTCCTAAACATGCTTCTCCAATCCATCTCCCCTGATTCTTGTAATTTAACCTCAAACCCCCACATTCTCAATCTCATTCACAAGCTCTACAATCTCGAACAAGGAAATACGCCCACCACAGCGTATCTTCACAGGGCTAAAACACTGGGATCAGTCACCTGGCTGTGGTGGGCGTCCAATCACACTCTCAGAATTCAACATATTTGCACTCAGGGCCTTCGCCCGAGTTTAAGGATCTTGCGATAACTTTGGCGGCCCGTCCGGGCCCTGTTTCTTTTCCGGAACTTCACAGTCTACTCCTGAGTCATGAGTTCATCCATGGTGGTGACTCTTTCTCCTGTTTGCCTTTGCCTCAACCTTCTTCTATTATTGATCTCCCGATAAGCGGGAATTATCTTGTGCACGGGTTATATACTGATCATTCTGGAGGCCCGGATAAAGGGACATCTTTAACTCCTGGCCCTATTCCTGGGCCTAATTGTAATTCCTCCCCTGACATTGTTTCGCGATTTTGCCAATGGTGTTCGACTACGGGCCATACTGCGAAATCGTGTCATTTTCTACAACAGCACCATTCTTTTACTGATCAAACCAGGGCCGTTGGTCAGGACTATGGTAGTATTAATCATGATCAGCATTTGATTAATACAATGGAGAAGCGCAACAGTACTGTGGCCATGAAGAATTCAAAAATACAGCATATAGAGGATGGAGTTGATCATATTAATTTGAAGGGTGACGATTCAATCGTGAAAAAAATGAAGGATGATGATGAGAAGGATAATTCGAAGGCGAAGGATGATAATAGTGGAATTAGTCGGGATGATTTTCCTGAAGATTTTGTGTTTGGAACTGCCACATCTTCTTATCAGGTTTTGTGATCATCTATTTATTATTAACGAGAATACTATTCATTTTTGCAATTAACAACCTAAATTTTGTGGGTTTTTCACTTTACAGCCTCCGACCAATCGGAGTTGGAATATTCATCCGGATCACATGGGCAATTAATATTCTTGGTATATTTCAAACTCCGGCTGGCCCGGGGTTGCAAAGTGAAAACCCCCAAAAGTTTAGGTTGTTAGTAGAAAAAACAAATAGTTTGTAAAGTGTAAAAATGGTCAATTGTAAAAAAATATTTTCCCTCAATTAAACATCAAAAACTAACTTATTGCGTACAATGACTTTGGTGTTGTGATATTGTTTGTAGTTTGAAGGAGCAGCTGCACAAGGTGGCAGAGGCTTAGGTGTATGGGATGTTTTCACCATGGAGACTCCTGGTCTCTCTCTCTCTCTCTCTCTCTCTCTCTCTCTCTCTCTCTCTCTCTCTCTCTCTCACACACACACACACACACACACACATTAATTTGTGTATTACTATAATTGGTTAAATGCTAAGGAATTAATAGATTTTGTTCTGAGTTACAGATAGAATCTTCGACGGGACTAATGGAAATGTTGCAGTTGATATGTATAATAGATACAAGGTAATTATTAAGTCATTGCGATATTTACTATAAATGAAATTTGTGGTATATGAGGAGTAACAATTCTTTATATTATTTTTATAACTAAATATATTTTATCAGAAAATAACTAATAAAACTTAATTTATAATTATTAATCAATAATTTGTAAATCAACTAATTGTTTGTTTTTAACAATGTTTATTGCAGGAGGATGTTGAGATGATGAAGAAAATGGGTTTTGATGCTTGTCGAATTTCAATATCATGGCCAAGAATATTGCCGGGTAAGATAAGCCAGATTAAACATTGCTCATTCATTTTCCACTTATTAAATCTAATTTGGTAACAATTTTTTTCGTTCCGTAATAGTATTATTTTTATAAATTCAAAATAAAATTAAAAAGTAATATGTGCAAGGCGTTTAAAAACTTAAAGAAACGAGTTCTGACTTCTGAATAAGTTACAAAAATGACACATACCGTGACAACTGAATGACAATAATATAAATTTGTCACAACAATCTATAACAATAATAAGTTGGGGTTCCCCTACTTTTTTAAAAACAACTTATAAACTCCTGACATCTTATTTTGGAATCTTATAAGATCTTTTTCTAAAAAAAATTACCAAATAAAACTAAACAACTTATAAGTTCTCAAACATCTTATAAGATGTTTTGAAGAGCTTATAAGCTTAGCCAAACACCCTCTAAATGTACCGTCACTAAATGTACTATTTGTCAAAGGTGCCTATTAAACACAATGTTGTTATTATTAAAAATACGAAGAATTTCAAAATTTGTATTGTTTCTTGATACTTAGCATGATTCATGTGTAATAGTTTTAGTATTTCCATGCATTATTTTATCATTAATAAATTTTTTTCTTGTTGCTGATGTACATATTATTCTTACTAAATATTTTTGCTTTGAATAAGGTGGAAGACGCACGGCTGGGATCAACAGAGAAGGAATCAATTTTTACAATGATCTTATCAACACATTGCTCGCCCATGGTTGGACTCAATAACTCAACTATTTCATTAATCTCAGTCGTCATAATCTAGTCGATTGTTTTTTTTTTTCATTCATTTAGATATATATTTGTTGTACCCAATGGCGTGGGGACTTATATATTGTGATGAAATAAATCAATCAAAAAAGGGAAAAAAGTTTTCTCAGTCGTGTAACTTAATCTACATGGAGATTTAGACCCTCTAAGTAGTCACCTTTAAATTTGGTCTAATATCTTATAAAAATTTAGAGATATAGTCTGATTTTTAACTGAAATTGTGTAATTTTATCGTGAATCGCTAACTATGACCAATGGATGCTAATTAATGGGCAAAATTGCTTTTTCGTCCATTAAGTTGGATCGATTTCACTTTTAGTCCTTTAATTTTTATGGGTTGTGTTTGGCAAACACTAACTTTTCTAAAACGCACATTTAGTCCGATTTCAAAATTTCGGGATATCTTATCCCTAAAATCTTTGAATTGGGATATTTTTCCATGAAATGACTATTTTGCCCCCTTTTTTGGAGGAAAACCTTGATTATGTGAACATATATTTAATTTAATTTAAATAAAACAATCTCAAATTCTCAACATATATTTATAATTTTCAAATTGTAAATAAAATTTAAAAAATAAAAAAATATGTATTTACAATTTTCAACTATATATAAAAATTAAAAAAATAGAAACAAAAAAACATATATATCTTAAATTTTCAACTGTAAATTGAAATTAAAGAAAAATAGAAAGCAAAAAAAAATAGAAAAACCAAAAGAAAAAGAAACTAATGTACTTTTTTCTAGTTTTCCTTAATTTTATTTAAAGTTGAAAAACATACAATATATGTTCGACAAATTTTGTTTAATTTAATTTAAAGAAAATAATATAAACATATATTTATAATTTTCAACTGTAAATAAAATTAAAATAAAATAAAATGAGAAAAAAAACAGAAAAAATATGTATTTATAATTTTCAACTATATGTGAAAATAAAAAAATTAGAAAACAAAAAAACACATATATCTATAATTTTCAACCGTAAATCAAAAATTAAAGAAAAATAGAAAACAAAAAAACAGCAGAAAAAATATAGACTTACAATTTTCTACTGTAAATTAAAATAAAAGAAAAAATAGAAAACCACAAAACAGGAAAAAATATATATATTTACAATTTTCTATTGTAAATAAAAATTTTAAAAAAAATAAAAACAAAAAAACGGAAAACCAAAAAAACAATAATAAATTTCTTTTATTTTTTTGTTTTCTATTTTTATTTAATGTTGAAAAATATAAAAATATAAGTTCGACTATTTTATTTAATTTAATTTAAGTTTTTTTCTTTATTTTTTTTATTTAATTTATTATTATTTTTCTATTTTTTCTTTAATTTTAATTTAGAGTTGAAAATTGTAGATATATATGTTTTTTTTTTGTTTTCTATTTTTAATTTTTATATATATAGTTGAAAATTGTAAATGCATGTTTTTTGTTTTTTTTTTGTTTTTCTTTTTTTTTTAATTTTTTTAATGTTGGAAATTATGAATATATGCTCAGATTACTTTGTTTAAATTAAATTAAGAAAAAAAAGTCGAACTATTTTAATTTGTCAACTTTATATAAAATTATAAATATATGTTCATATTTTTTCTTTACTTCAATTTAATATTATATTTATTTTTATTATTTAATTTTATTGAGATATTAAACAAGTCATGTGATATGCACATGACCAAGGTTTCCCTTCAAAAAAAAGGGCAAAATAGTCATTTCATGAAAAATAACCCAATTCAGCATTTTAGGGATAAGATATCCCCAAAATTTTGAAATCGGACTAAATGTGTAGGTTTAGAAAAGTTAGTGTTTGCCAAACGCAACTCATAAAAATTAAAGGACTAAAAGCAAAATCGAGCCAACTTGACGGGCCAAAAAAATAATTTTGCCCTAATTAATGTGTCTAATAAATTTAGGAATTTTGATGATTTTAGCCAAAAATCAACACATCAAATCACTAAAAACAACCAACACATGAAATATGGGGATTTTTAATATTTTGGTGGTATTTACGGCATCGTATTCCCAAAATCCCCAACTTGTTTACATGTTTACATCTTACTGATCATAATAAATAAATTTTCTATAAAATGGCACAATTTCGGTCAAAGTAGGACTAAATATTCAAATTTTGAAAGATATTGGACAAAAATGCAAAGATGACTACTTAGAGTACTAAATCTCAAAATATGCAAGTTAAGAACAAAAGGATTTATTTTCCCATAAAAAATAGGCATTTGAATATCATCATATTAACTTATGTGTGCATATTATGTATTATGATGCAGGTATTGAGCCCTATGTAACTCTATTTCACTGGGATCTTCCTTATTGCTTAGAAAAAGAATATGATGGCTTTTTAAGCAAACAAATAGTGTAAGTTACTCAATTAACTTGTTTCTAAATTCAGTTCAAGCCCACAATATTTTTAAATTTTTCTCAAATACCTCAAACTCTCTTCAGTCTGCAGAAGCTGAAATTTTTCTTGACTAATTAATATACACAAGCAAATACCGGAACCATATATATCCACTTGGTCCTCATGTTATAATAACAAAATTATCTTTGTTGAACAATTATATTATACTAATATTTTCAATAATACAACTACAGGGATGATTTCCGTGAGTTTGTTGAGTTATGCTTTTGGGAATTCGGTGATCGGGTGAAATCTTGGATTACCTTAAACGAGCCGTGGAGCTATTGCACTTCGGGATATGTTTCAGGCAAGTTTCCACCGAGTAAACCTGCAGCCCCGGCTGACAAAATTGGAAATAACCTCACTACTTATAGAGCCATTCACGACCCAAAGCTAACCGTACCGGCAAACCATAGTCACTTCAACTCTAAGTTGAAGTCTGATCCAGCCAAAGATGCATACACTGTGGCAAGAAATTTGTTACTTGCTCATTCTGCAGCAGTTCATTCATACAGAACAAAATTCCAGGTATAGTTCACCTACATTGAGAATTTTTATAGAAATAAGAAGCTAAGGGATAATTACATACCCCCATAGGTGTTTGAAAATTACAAAATAAATCTTGATGTTTGATTTTGTCTTATAAATTTAAGCGGTAACTATATTTAAATAAAAATCAGGGTTTATTTATTTTTTTTGAAATATTGTTTACTACTTATGAATGGAGAAAATGTAAAACGGAATTAAACCTCCGTAATTTTCAAAAACCTCATTGTTTTTATGTAATTAACTCAAATCTCAGGGTTTTTTCCATAATCATCCCAAATAAGAATGTAATGCCATATACAGTATTTAGGGATAATTACAATAAACTCCCTGAGATTTGAGCTAATTACAAAAAAAACCCAGAGATATTTTAAAATCACAAAAAGCCCCCTCAGAGTTTGATTGTATCTTAAATTTAAATTTAAGGTTGTAATTATAATATTTCTATAAGAATCGGGGGTATTTGAAATGTCTTTTACATATGAGGAGGAAAATGTAAGAAAAATCAAACCTCAAGGTTTTTTTTGCAATTTTCGAAAACCTCTAGTTTTTTTTGTAATTAGCTCAAACTTCAGGGGTGTTTTTTTTAGTTATCCCTAATATTTATTGATTAAACTTTTTCAATTTGGTCAAATGGACTTAAAAATTTCAGGAACATCAAGAGGGCAAGATAGGAATTGTGTTATGCTGCCAATGGTACGAGCCTTTTGATATAAACTCAGAGGAAGATGTAGCAGCCTCCAAAAGAGCCATGGATTTTATGATGGGATGGTATATATACCTATCATCAACTTTTTTTTTTAAAAAAATAAAGAAAAATGAAAATTTAATAATATTGAATTACTCTCCTTGTCCTAATTTTAGGTTTTTGGAGCCTGTGCTTACTGGCCGATATCCACAAAGTATGATTAATTTTGTTTCTCCAGACAACCTAGCACAATTTTCAGAAGAAGAGTCCCAAATGCTCAAAGGATCCATTGATTTTATGGGTTTAAATTATTATACAGCCAATTATGTAGCCAATGATATCAGCCCTAACTCCGAGAAAGCCTACTATAAAGATCAACAAGTTGCATTTCACAGTAAGTTTTCGACAATGTACATGATTATCTATGAAGCATGATATTTTTTGGCTTAATTGCAAAATTGGGCCCATAATTTTAGGATGGTGGGGGAACTGAATAGTAGGTTGTAGTTGAAAACTCTTATTCCCATGCCAGATGTATGGGGTTTGATATCCATCAATCCCTCCCATCTCAGGATTTGTACTCATTTATTTTTTCCTATGATGGTGGCATTTTAGGACTTTTATTTTTCACTTTACAAAATAGATTTTAATTTAAAATATCCAGCACTTTAAGGACAATAATTACCGAAAACTCAGAAATTGGTGGGAATTTGATGACATGGCCGTGACATCACACTCCTAATTTGGGATTTTCAATTTTTAGGGTCAATTAGTGATGTGGATGCCAGTTGGAATGCATTTCGCATATAAGCGCCAAGTGTGCATTTTACGTTCCAATAAGAATTCACATCCCTAATTGTGCCGAAAAATTGAAATTCCCCAATTAGAGGTGATGATAGGCATTCACGTTATTGAATTCGGCCAGTATCTGAATTTTCGGCGATTTGTGTTCTTAAAGTGCCAGATTTTTTAAATTAATGTTCTCTTTGAAAAGTGAAAAATTTAAATTCCTAAAATGTCACCATCCTTAAGTTGATGGTAAATATTGCAATTATGCGTTTTGTTTTTTATTATCGGAATTAAAGAAACTCTGTATAGGTTGATGGTAAATCTTAATAACATGTTTCTTTCTTTACAGCTGAGAAAGATGGCAAGCCAATTGGACCAGTGGTAAGATTCACCATTGAGTTATTTATGCTTATTATATAGTCCATTAAACGTGGATTTCGCTTAATATAAAGTGATTTTGTAAAATGAATTGATTTGATTTGTTATTTTGTCATTAGTTTCTCAATCATTTGGTTTGCAGGGTGGTTCAACATGGTTGTACATAGTTCCGTGGGGAGTTTACAAGCTCTTGAAGCATATAAAAGACACATATAAAGACATGCCTCCGATATATATCACTGAGAATGGTATTTATTAATTATTACTTGTTATATATTATATATATGACTTATTTGCAAAATTGGTCCTGTAACTATATGCATATGGGACTAGAAATTTTGGTCCTTCAAATATTTTGGGTAGTAATTTCTATCCGTCCATAAGATTTTGATTCTGTGTAATTTTGATACCATAAATTCTAATTTGTGCAGTTACGGTCATACAAATTGTGAGGTTGTGTGATTTTGATTCCAACTTTGTATTTCAATATTTTATTTGTTCTCACAACACCCTTATGCTTTAGACAAATATCCAAAATAACCATAACTGTTAATGATGAGTATATTCCACTATTTTGGGTAGGTTTGGACGAAAAATACGATTGCAAGCTTACAGCGGTTGACGTTTGTGCCGACAAAACAAGGGTTAAATATCACCAAGACCATCTTACGTATATTCTCAAAGCAATGAAGTAAGTTTTATAGATCAAACTTTAGCATTCTTCATTTCTTCATATTAAATTCTTAAATTATAGAGCTATATTTATGGCTGAATATTAGCATGAGTGTTTAATTAGCTAACATTTGTTTGATTTGGTAATTATTTTGCAGTGAGAACGTGAATGTAAAAGGGTATTTCGTGTGGGCGTATTGTGACAATTTTGAATGGTACGAAGGGTTCACAGTTAGATTTGGGCTGATCTACATAGACTACATGAATAATTTGACAAGATATCCAAAAAGTTCAGCCGTCTGGTTCACCAAATTC
Organism: Rehmannia glutinosa; assembly: GCA_016081115.2. Classification (NCBI taxonomy): domain Eukaryota; kingdom Viridiplantae; phylum Streptophyta; class Magnoliopsida; order Lamiales; family Orobanchaceae; genus Rehmannia; species Rehmannia glutinosa. Next base: position 144,125 of record JABTTQ020000362.1, read on the forward strand.
TTACGCAAACGAAGGCACACAAAGAAAAGAAATAAGAATATTAGTGATAATATGTCAAGGGAAAATATCAAGTTTATCAAGGATTAGGATATTGAGTCATAATATTTGTTCTTTTTGCCACAATTTTAATTGTTTAAAAGATTATTCTCAAATTACCGGGATCAACCTTGTGTAGTGGTAGAGGCTTGTTCTGTCGGGGGTGATTGACTCGTGTTCGATCCATGTGAGTGTGTATGTTCCTTCCTTATTTTTCCCAATTGTACTATCAAGTAATAAGAGAGTTCAAATCTAATCGGTGTATACGACTTGATTGACATTTATGATTAGGAGTATTTTCTATAAAACATAGGAAAAGTTTCTCAAAAACCACAAAAATGTTTTTCAATCGGACAAATCCACTCCTCAGGGTACTTTTCAGTACAATATTAGAATAAAAAAGAAGTATGTTTCATCATTAACAACATATGAGATTTAATAATTATTTGACCGAATTTTGCTTGGACTTGCTGGGTCCAATTTGGCCCAGGCCCAATAGCTTTCTATTGCGTGAATTATTCATGTAATAAACATAAAAATATTCCCATGTCTTGGGATTTAATTTTGACGTCAGTTTTACAAATAAAATCACTTCGGAGCCTATAACTTAAAACTACACAGTCTACACTTTTGAGCCTGTTGAATGTTTTAAATGAAAGCATAAAGAAGAAAGGACTGACAAAGTAGAATCTTAACTCATTATTTGTGATGAATGATACATCTATCTATACAAGTAAGGAGCGGCTGTTTGTAACTAACAAACTAATGTAACAATACTAACTAACTGTAACAGAATTAACAAACATAACATAATCAGTTATACTCCAATACCCTCCCCTCAAACTAAACTAGGTGAAAAAAGTGAAAGTTTGGAACACAACATTTGAAATCTGTGAAGAGAAAGAGATTTGGTAAAAACATCTGCGATTTGATCTTGTGTAGGCACGTATCGAACATCGACTTCCTTGTTGCGAATCTTTTCTCGGATATAATGAACATCTACTTCGATGTGTTTCGTACGAGCATGAAACACGGGATTAGATGCAAGAGCCAATGCACTTTCATTGTCACACCACAGGATAGAAGGCTGATTAAGATTCAATCCCAACTCGAAAAACAACAAATGAACCCAAATAAGATCAAGATCTTGGTTGTAGCAAGAGATCTATACTCGACTCGGTCTTCTGCTGCGTGCCACCACATTTTGTTTCTTACTACACCAAGCAATCAGATTTTTGCCAAGAAAAACACAATATCCAAGAGTGGATTTGCGATCATCCAAGGAACTAGCCCAATCGGCATCGGAGAAGCCTTCTAAAACCAATTAAGGAGTTGGAGAAAATAGAATACCCCGATCAAGAGATCCCTTGAGATAGCGTAGCACACGTTTGGAGGCATACCAATGATTAGGGGTAGGCGCATGCATGAACCGAGACAACTTATTTACAACAAAACACACATCGAGGCCTAGTCATAGACAAGTATTGCAAGGCACCCACAATACTTGATACAAAGATGGAAGATCAAAAGGAGCACTATCATCTAAGAAAAGTTTTTGGTTGGTACAACTCGGACTAGAACATGGCTTCTTGAGTCTTTCATATTGGTTTTGAGAAGCAAATCGCTTATATATTTGGTTTGATTAATCAAGATAGCACACTGTTTGAAGTTTGTGAGCCCGAATTCCCAAAAAATAACCAACTTCACCAAGATGTTTGAGAGAAAATGTTGATTTATGCGATGGATGATGTCAAAGAACTTGAGGAGGATCATCCCCGTGATTAGAATATCGTCGACATAAACCAAAACAAGAATAATTTTACCATGGCAATGAGAGAAGAGAGAGAGAGGAGTCGAGGTTGACTCTTGCAGTCCAAAACCAAGTAAGCAAGATTTGAGCTTTTCAAACCAAGCTTTGGGAGCTTGCTTCAAACCATAAAAAGCCTTGGTTAACTTACACACATAATCGGGCTTTGTACTATCAACAAATCCTTCAGGTTGAGTCATAAACACAACCCGATTCAAATCTCCATTTAAAAACGCATTGTTGATGTCAACTTGTGGAATAACCCAACCCCTTGTGATCGTGAGTTAAACATAATTCGATTTGTGATTGGTTTTATAACAGACCGAATGTTTCAAATAGTCAATACCAGCGATTACTGTTGAAATCCCTTGGCAACCAATCTCGCTTTAAACCATTCCACGAACCATCCGGTTTAAATTTGGTCCGATATACCCATTTTCGTTGGAGAACATTCATATCCTTGTGATAAGGAACAAGATGCCGGTGTTATTCTTAATAAGAGCAAAGATACTCACGATCCATGGCTAATTTCCAATTAGGATTAGACAAAGCTTGACTCACGCAATGTGCTCGAGAAAGAAGGTGAAGAAAAACTTTTAGGCTTGAAAATTCTATTTTTGGAACGAGTAGTCATTTGATAAGTGGATGAAGAAGGGATTGCGGAGTAAGGGAAGAGGATCGGTGTGACGACGGAGGAGTTAAAGGAGGAGATGAAGGAGGGGAAACCGAAGGCACAGTTGGAGAGGAATCGAGAAGAATTGGTAGAGGAAGATGATGGCAGAGCATTGAAAGGAGGTTGCGGGTCATTTGCAAGTAGATGGAAGAATATGGAGGAATAAAGCAAAGAACAATGTCTTTGAGTTGGAGGAGAATTGGAAGAGGACTTTGCTTGAGGAAAAAGTGTAGAATATGGAAATTCCATTTCATTAAAACAAAAACGATCTAGCAATGAATAATCGACCTTCAGGACTAAGACATTTATATCCTTTATTTGATGAACTATATCCAAGAAAAAGACATTTTGAGCTTCTAAATTGTAGCTTGTGATTTTGATAGAATCGAGATACGGAAAACATGAGCTTGACCAAAAGGTTTAAGGAAGCTATAATCAGGTGCATGTTTGAAAAGAAGGAAGAAAAGGAGATGTGTTGTGCAAGACAGAGTAGGAAGCCTATTAAGAACCTAAACAACAGTTTCTACAAAGATTCCACCAAAATTTGAATGGCATTTGGGCATGAGCAAGAAAAGAAAGGGATGTATCTATGATATGTTGGTGTTTGTGTTCGGCTTTGCATTTTGTTGGTGAGTGTAGGGATATGGATGACGAAATTGAATACCTAGGTTATCAAGAAATGGAGCTAAAGATCGATATTCACCCCCAATCGGTTTGAAGAGCAAGAATTTTGGTTTGAAATTGCCTTTCTACCGTGAATTAAACCGAGTAAAAATGCCAAAAACTTCACTTTTGCTAGACATTGAAAACACCCAAGTAAAACGTGTAAAATCATCAATGAAATGAACATAGTATTTATATCCATCAATGGAAGGAATATAAGCGGGCCCCAATACACCGAGAATGTAGCAATTGAAAAGGAGCATTAGTTTTAGTAGGAACATAGGGAAAATGCATACAATGAAGCTTTCGACTTTACAAGCATCACAAAAGGCTAATGAACTAGAAGAAAAAGTCACATTTATTTGCTTAAGTACGAGTTGACAAAACAGAGGAGAAAGGGTGCCCCGATCTTGCATGCCACAGATTGAGATCTTTATTGGAATGAGCTAAAAAAAAGCGGGTTGCATATGAAGATGAAATGGCTGCAAATTTAGTAAGGTCAAGTTGGTAGAGACCATTCTTAAGAAATCCCCTCAAAGAAAGTTTGACGAGTGGCCTTGTCCTTCACAAGACAAAAGGAGTCCTGAAATTCCACAAAATATTGTTGTATTTGGAGTATAACTGATTCTATTATGTTTGTTAATTTGCATTACAGCTTAGTTAGTCTTTGTTACATTAGTTTGTTAGTTACAAATAGCCGCTCCTCACTTGTATAAATAGATGTATCATTCAATGAAATAATGAGTTAAGATTCTACTCTCTCATTCCTTTCTTCTTTATGCTTTCATTTAAAACATTCAACATGGTATTGAGCTTGGTGATCCGTATTTTTTTTTTTTTGAAGGAGATGGTTCGCCAGAATTTCATCCCTATTTCCAAATCTTCATCCGATTACACTCAAATTAGATCGCAATAATTTTCATTTCTCGCGAATTAAGGTGTTTGCCATCATTCAGCGCATGGATTTGAGGACTTCCTTCTTGGTTGGTTGAAGTCCTCCAAAATTTGTTGATAATGATCTCTCTGTTCCAAATTGAGTATCGGGTTTGGTTGCGAAAAGATCAATTCCTTTTCATTTGGTTACTCTCTCTCTCACCGAGTCAATGATTGGTTACATTAGTAGATGCATCACCTCCGCTCAAGTTTGGGAGACACTTGACAATTTGTTTTGAACACAATCAAGCGGGGATAACCGATAAAGATCGGGTTCACTGTGAGCTTTAAAAAAGCTACACAATGCTTAAAACTAATAATATACAATTGATTTTTCTTAAAATAGATTTTTTTAAAAGGTGATTTTAAAAGTAAAAGTTTCTTTATTGTAATTTTTAATTGAAAAAAATATAGGAGAGTTACATATATTTTATTTTTTTAGCAATTTGTCATTTTTTTTTTTTGCACATTGGTGTTGCGCGGTTGACAAAATTTGGACTATAATGCTAATAGTTCGGCCCATGAGGATCCATTTAATTTTATTGCATGGTTGGCTTATAGATTCTATAACCCATATAAATGTTGTAAATGATTTTTCTATTATACTGACTACAATAACTTTACATACTTATTTGAATTTTTCTTCTACCTTTTTTACAACAAGGAAATTGTTTTTTTTATTAATCAATACAGATGAAGTATAAAGACCTTCTCGAGGGTAGATGTTTTGATGCTTAAGTTAGTGTTTGATCGTAGAGAAATTGTGAGTATTGAGTTTTTGTATCCTCTTTTTACCTAGAGCCAAGGTCTTCTTTTATAGACCTTGGTTACCCACTTGACGAGGACTCCTCCCTAGATTAGACTCCTTAGCAATTTTTCCAAGGTCGGATTCCTCGATCGTTAAGATAAGTCTTATCACAAGATACTCCGATCCCGGGTTAAGATAAGTCTTATCACCGAGATAATTGTCATCTTAGTGGTACACGTATCACGTCTTCACAATGCCACGTGTCAATATCAAAATTATCCTCATCACTTGCCCTCACTTCTTGTGCGTGCAAGTTATGGCACGTGCAAGATGTATTTTGAGATGTATATTCGGATGAGTTATTACTCTTGAGCGATATATCATATCTCGATAAGGAGCTTTTGTTATCAATCCATTTTTTTTGGATTCTATAAATAGGTTGTAATGAGAATATTCTCTCATTTTTCATTTGAGAGTTTCGGATAAAAAGAGTGGAGAAAAGAAAAGGCTGATTGTTATTCCCTGGTCAAGCAACTCAAACTTTGCACCTCGACATTTGGTAGAAGTCGAAATCCTTGGGAATTCAAGGTATGTCCTACTTTTTCATGTCATCTTAATTTTTGTAGCCAATGTTTTTTCTCCTTGCTATTAACTACTCGGTGCATGCGTAGTCCTTGGCAAGTGCAAGGTAGAATATTTCACCTCCATTTTGGAAGATTTTAGCAAGCTAAAATCCTTGATATGTAGACCTTGAAGTCGACCTTAGCAAATATTAGATAAGTCTTTGGTAGATCTTGTCCAAGTCCTTAGGAAATTAGCATATCATAAGCTCAATTTTTGGATACCCTAGCAAAGTCTTTGGCCACTTAACTTAGTCATAATTTAACTTTACGAGACCCTAGCAATAATCCTAGGACCTTTGCAAAGTGCTTAACCAATAACTTTGAGTGGTAATTTGAACTTGAGAGACCTTGGAAATAGTCATAGGACTTCATATGAGTCCTTGGACTTACCCTTAATAACCATCCTGGGCCTTGCCCAAAGAATTATAGTCCTCAGCGTCATGATTCCTTGGATTCGTGGAAGCCTGGCTCTTTTTTTCGAGTTTTTTTCCCGAAAATTGAAGACATAATGGTAATGCATTTGGATTTTTGTGTATTTACGTGAATGCTTGGTTTCCCTTAGACTCCAAGAGTTAGTCCTTAGCTTGTCCACCCTTGGCAAGTAAGTTAACATGTATCACAAGACCTTAGAATAGCGAAATATGCTCATGTGAATTCACCAAAAGCTTTTGGACAAACTCTTGGTAGACTTTGTTATTTATGTCAATGGCTAACCCTCGATTCTTAGAGTGAAGCCTCTTATAACCCTTTCAACTCTTTTCAATTTGATATACTCATCGTTGGAGTTTTTCTTAAACCTTTCGTCAATTTCAGTTGGATATGTTGCTCCCGGGACATCTTTATTCTTGGAATCAAACCAATGTGGTGAACTGAGTCCTTAGAACTTTCTTAACTCTTGACCATGTCTCATGAAAATGAACCCTCGGATTGTATTACTCTAGCCAAGTTTCGCCAAAATATCCATGGGGTAGCCCATAAATCTCTCGGTTCTTGATCCCGAGTATGAAATTTCAACTCTTACTAGAGGAGAAATAAAAAGGTTTAGAGTGATGTCTTATTTTCCCAAGCACTCGGGAATGTTATATCCCACATGACGGTGAAGGTGGTTTAAGTATGTTGCCCCCAGGGTGGTGTGCCTAAATGAGAGTATGTTTCATTTGGGTCCGAGGTTTCCTCTTCACCCCACCATCGTGAGAGATACTTCAATTTTATGGTTTGTGTCCTTTCCAACTCACTCCTAATGCTTGGAGGGTTGTAGTAGGATTTATCATTCTAGAAGCTTCAGATGACCAATCTCCATGAATGCCGTTGTCTTTGCTTCCATCCATCGTATTCAACAAAATCCCGGGTCAAGGGCTTATGGTACTTTGTGTCTAGGAGTAACTATAGTGACTCCTTCCTTCCCCGCCTAAGCTTAGCATAGATGAAAAACAAGCTATGTTGGCACTCATTATCCGAGGTCCCGTAACCTTAGATGTGTTTATCATCAAGATACCTTAATAGCATCAGGGCTAAGTCATTTTCACCCATCCTTGGTCGTAGACCTTAGTATGCACTTGCTATTTTTGCTTTATTCTTTCATATATATATATATACCACTCGGTGACGTCTTACTCTTTTGTTCTATAGGAATGGAGGTTAACAAGACACAGTGTTCTAAAAATCGGGCTAGGTGGGCGCTGGCGCCAGGCGCCACCCAACCGAAGTGAAAATTGGCAAATCGGGCAACAAATCGGCCGGGCGCTCAAGTCGGCGCCGAGTCGCTCAAATCGGCGCCCATCGCCCACCTGCATGTTTTTGAAAAAACCAACGATCCCAAAATGACATCGTTTTAGTTCACTCCTTAAAAAAATAAATCATATTTTGAATTAATAAACTAACCTTGCAAAACCCCAATCTCCCGTAAACCAAAGGCCAAAACCCTATCACCCCAAAATTTCCTTCAAAGATCGGCGACCAAGAGAACGCACACGTTTTGCCGTGAGGAAACGATTTTTTTTTTTCAAGGCCGAAGGGGGTAACGATTATCTTTACTCTTTCAAGTTTGAATCTAATTCTCAATTTCTCATACATGAGTTTTCTTTTTATTTTTCTTCTAAAATTTGTATTCTGCTATAATCTTATTTTAAGGCTATTGAATGGTATGATTGGGTCTTTGGGTGTTTTATTTGATTAATTAAATGGTGATTGGGTGGGTGTTTTATTTGATTAGTTAATTTAAAATTGTAAGCTACTAGAGGTGGATGAATATTTGTATGATTTGGGTTAAAAACAATGAACATAAAAGAATCATGATTGTTTTTTCCAATCCCATGTAGATAGATATTAAATGTACTTTCTTTTATTTCAGGCCGTTTGAGAAATTTACAAAAACAACATTAAAGAAAATGGCATATGTATATGAATATGACTACAATGTGTTTGATGAAAGTACCAAATGAAGAATTAGCACAATGACATCTTCAAGTGTTTCTACCACTAGTAGTACTCCATCCGAGATTGAGACACCACTTAAAAACAAGTCAAATGATGTTAGTTGGGAATATGGTATCTAGCCGATCCACACAACTTAGATAGGGTAAAATGCAAGTTGTGTGGAAATGTTATGTCCGGAGGTGTTCGTAGAATGAAAGAGCACATAGGAAATATCCAAGGAATGTTGTTTCTTGTACCAAAGCTTGAGAGGATGATCAAGTTAAGTGTAGAAATGCTATTAATGAAGTAAAAGCCAAGAAGAAAAAGTTGAAAAAAACAAGAGGAATGCTTGATTGCTAGTGTCAAGTATTAATGGTTCGGAGGAATATTACATTGAAGAGGATGAATTGAGAGAGTCAATAGGGAGCATGAAGCCACCCCGTTCTCTTGGTCCAATGGACAAATTTACTACATGCATCAATCCCGAAGCTTTTTAAATGTGCCAAAGACAACGTGGCAACAAAACTTACATGATGCCCTTTGGAAAGATAGATCTAATCTTGTGAAGAACTATATTGCTGATTGGATTTATGAAGCCGGAATATCCTTCAATGCCTTTGATTTGGAAAGCTTCAGGCTCTTTACAGAGGCACTTGGTCAATTTGGACCAAGGTGGAAACCTCCTAGTCAATATGAATTGAGAGAGCCTTTGTTAAAAAAAGCCGTTGAGAGAACCAAATTCAAAGTAAAGCCACATGAAGATGAGTGGGTAAAGAATGGTTGCTCACTTATGATAGAAAGAGAAGAAACATCATGAACTTGTGTGTCAATTCTAAGGCGGGGACGGTTTTTCTTTCTTCTAAGGAATCTTGGATGTAGCACACACAAGTGAAATGATATTTGAGTATGTCTATCAATGTATTGAGAAAGTTGGGCGGAGAGAATGTCATTCAAGTAGTGATAGATAATGCTTCAAACAATATGGGAGCGGCAAAGTTGTTGCGTGTGAAAAGGCCAACTATCTTCGGACATCATGTGCCACGCACACCATTAATCTTGTTCTAGAGGGCATTGCAAAACTACCTCGGTTCAAGAAAATCATTGATCAAGCCAAAGCTTTGACCATCTTCATTTATGCACATCATAAGACTTTAGCCATGATGAGGTCTTATACTAAAAGAAGAGATATAGTGAAACCAGGAGTCACTAGATTTGCTTCTTCATTCCTTAGTTCTGAGTTTGGTGGAGAAAAAGGCTCAATTAAAGACAATGTTTAGTAGCTCTGAATGGGATGAATGCAAATGGTCTAAGTCTGTCAAAGGGCAAACAAGTTATAATAATGTGATGGCTATTGGTTTCGGAATGGTGTGACATCTTGTTTGACGATTTTTGCACCTTTGGTAAAGGTGCTTCAGACAGATGAGATAAAAAACCATCAATGGGCTTTTTTTTTGGGAGCTTCTATAGGCAAAGGAAGATATAAAAATGCTTTTAATAATTATTCCAAGAACTATGATCCTATCTTGGAGATAATGGATGCAAAGATCAAAGGAAGGGTTGACACCCCATTGCACTTGATGTCTTATCTATTGAATTCTTATTATCATTATAAGGATCCCAATATTATATTAGATCAAGTTGTCTCGGATGGAGTTATTGATTGCCTTGATGTTATTTGTCATGACAACTTTGATTTGATGAACAAAGTTATGAATGTTGATTGCCAATTTATAAGACCAAAGGAGGAGTTTTTGCGAAGCCCATTGCAGCAAAAGGGTGTGAAGCAAATGATGGCAAGTTTGATCCAGGTAAAAGAACAACTACATAACTTTTAATTCTTCTTTTAAATTATCAAGTTATTATTTGTTTTATAATGTTCTAATTTCATGCAACAACTTGGTGGTTAAATTATGGTCATGGAACACCTAACTTGCAAAGAATTGCTATAAGAATCTTGTCATTAACCACTAGCTCGTCCGAATGTGAAAGAAATTGGAGTGCATTTGAAGGGGTTAGAAATATAGAAAGCTTACTTTTACGATTTACTTTATTAATTTGTTTTTCTTCTTTTGAAATACTTCTACTTTATTTCTTTTGTTTTTTTATCTTTTTTTGTTTACAGATACATACTAAGAAGAGGAATAGATTAGATGTTTCACGATTGAACAATTAGTCTATGTCCAATTCAATTCACGTTTTTGAATAAACGCAAAAAGGGGAAAGGAGAAAGATATTGATGTGCTACTTAGTGATGCAAGTAAAGCACAAGATTGGATTATTCATGGGTTATATGATGATGAAGATGAGTCGGGTCTTTGGACTTGATGGTGATGCTTCTAGAGTGAGAGAGCTTGAGGGGGATGATTTTGAATCCAGAAGATGAGGAGAAAGTGAATGAGAATGACTTTGAATTTGAGTCGGATGAAGAGCGTGTATTAGAAAATTATGGAGAAGAAGAAGAAGATCCTTTTGGTACATGCTAGTTGGCTAGTGGTGCATTGTTTTGTGTCTTATGTCACTTGAAGAATACGAGTTCTTGTTTTGTCATATATAAGTTCATGTTCAAAAGAATCAAAACTTTGGAGTTTGGTGGTGTTCTTAATTAGTAATTGTTGACTAACGACTATTTTGTGTTGTTTGGAATTTGTAATACATTGAATTGTTGGCTTTAATTTTGTAAAGTTATCATTATTTTTGTCATTTATAGTTTATTTGATCATATTTTCTAATGGTTTTAATTTTTTTAATTAGGTTTTATTTCAAAACAAAATAAAAACCATGTAATTATGCCTTAATTCTAGGCCCCGATTAGTCCCCGCCTAGAGGCCCTAGGCTCTTGTCTACCGCCCGGCAATCGCTAGCGATTTTAGAACACCGACAAGGCAATGAAGATAGACATGAGTCACGGGACTAAGATCTTGGCCCCGAAAAGCTCGAGACAAGCATCGGTCAACCTTCAAAAGAATATTACTTCCTTATTCGGGAAGTCCAAACTTATGCTTGGGCCTTCGACTTCTTTCGACCTCCATGCACATGAGGAAGGAGAGAGTTCGAGATCCTCACTTCGGTGCCACATACTCTAATGCTTTTATGATTGACAACGTGGACCACGGATCCGGGAGCGCATGGGGTCATTCACGTAGCAAGTTTTTCCTGAATGGAATGTGTACGAAGGTGATTCTATGTTCAATCGAGATCTTTGTTATAGAGATGATGTCCAATATTTTGCCCCTCGGCGATAAGACCAAGGTCGTAGAAGCCACTTCAAGCATTGACAAGAAGGGTTCTTTATTTCTTAGTTTAGATCTCTTGTTTGTACTTAAACGATGTCAAACTATTTGATTTCAACTTTGTCTATGAATTTGTTATCAAATATATTAGGCTAATCTTTCCGATCCAAGGGCATAATTAAAAGCGTGGATTCATGTTATATCCGTATTGATTATTTTCTTAATTGGTTTATGTGTTCTATTATATGAATTCAAAGGCTTATTTCTTGTAGATTATTTGGCCAATAATTTTCATGTCATATTTGTTAGTTCATAATTCGGGAGATGAGTTCTAACAAACGAAAATCAAATTCAGATATAAACGGGTATAGAGTCGAAGGCTTATAACTATTTGTGGGGAGTACTTCAATTCAAAGATGTGTTTTGGAAGTTGATATTAATTGTTGAGTAGGGATGCTAATAATTGGTATTAATTTCTGTTTATTTGCTTCGGGGGGGAATAAATAAATTTAGGAATTGAACCCATAAAAATACATAAATTGGTTTTGATAAATATTGATTGGATTTAATATTTAAGAAGCATGTTGAGATTATATACCTAGGATTGCTTTCGTCTTTGTTGAAAACTTATGGAGTTCGGATTTATAAAATTATAAATATTTTTACTTGTTAATTTAGGATTAGTTCGGATAATAATTTATCATTTTCGACCACTTCAATAAAATTGGAATACGATATTTACTATAGCCTAAGTGTTTCGTATTCAATCCCGAGGAATACGACCTTGCTCACCATTATCCGCTAGCTACACTGTACACTTGCAAAAGATAGTGAAAAGATTTTCACGATCGCAATCATAGATTTCAGTGAGATAGCGCCGGGCAAAAAGACAAAGTGAAGTGAATCATTTGACTAAGAGTCTGCATTTTCGGAGTTGAAAATAGAGGAAATATCTCAAAGAAGTTTGGTGAGGCCAACCAGGAGGGTGATGAAGCAATAAAATCAAAGGAAGCCATGGAGAACACACTCTTAGATCATTAGTTAGAGGGTATGATGTTTGTAAGCAGACGGTTCTCGATGTCGATCCGTTCTTTGATGCTAGTCGCTTGGTTCCTTCGTTCCCATTCTATCGGCAACGGTCCGGTGATGCCCGATGACCGATTATATTGTCATCTAATTCTTAGTCTTTCGATCGATGTATGGTTTATTTATGTACTATGTTATGAGACTTGAATGTTGTACTACTATGGTTTATAAAACTCGTGTGTGATGTCTGTTTCCATATGAATCCAAAACGTACTTTGAAATTGCCAAGCTCTTACCATAAAATGTCCGAACTTTCCACCAAGAGTTACCTTTATGTGGTCTTTTGATGTTTAAGAGTTTAAAGATTGATATCCATTTGTATGGAATTAAGTTTGGAGGATTCCTTAGCCTTGTGGTTGGTCATCTCCTTCCTTGGCGATAAAGGCCTCAACTATTCTATCTTAGGAGATCAATCCAATAGACGAATAATTGGATCTAAATAATTTCCGGATAATTTCCTAAGGAGTTTTTCCGTGGTTGCTAGCTGGTTGATTAGTCCATGCGTCATTACTTCCCCTTAGGGCTTAATAAAGATTAGGACTTTGTTTCTTATGACCGATCATCGAATAAATATCGACTTGGGATTGCTTATCCCTTTCGATAGGAAGCGTGGTCTTCCTCTCGCAATCTTATCCTTTGAAATAGGGGCAATGGTTATCTATTGGAATCCTATGTTGCCCGAGTTGGTTGCAAGAATTATTTATAAAAGGAAAAAAAAATTGTTTGCAACTTTAAATGAATTTGGTAACAAAAAAATGGTTCTTCAACCTTGGTGCTAAAAAGAAATTAACGACATAAAAATAATATACTACCTAACCTACGATAATATTTCCTTAGATGTTCAACATTCCAAGATCTAGGTATGTGTTTGCCACCAAGATCTTCCAACTTGTAGGTGCCATTTTTCATGACTTTACGAATTCGGTAAGGGCCATCCCGGCTAGGGCCTTTCTTGGTAGTTGAATTGAGCTTTCTCAAGGACGAGGTCCCCGAGACGAAAGTATCGATACTTGAAACGATCGTTGTAATATTTGGCTACCTTTTGCTACTAAGTAACCATCTTGACCCTGGCTCGTTCTCTATACTCGTCAATGAGATCAAGGTTAACCCGAGTCCCTCCATATTCTTTTCTACATTGAAGTCCTCAGTGCGGAGTTAGGAAGTCCAATCTCTCTTTGGGATGACCGCCTAAGCCAAAGCTCATGCTAAAGGGGTCTCTCCAAAGAGTTGTCTTCGGGGTCGTTAGGTAAGCCCATAACACTTGAGGAGGACATCAACCCAAAGACCTTTGGCTTCCGTCTATCCGTCTTCAAAGCCTACAAGATGGTCTGTTTGTCACCTCGGCCCGACCATTTAACCGTGGATAGGTAATTGAGGTGGTTCTAAGGTAAATACTAAGGCCTGCACAAAACTCACGAAACCGTTCATAATCAAACTATTTTCCATTATCTGTAACAATTGCCTTTGGAACTCCAAAGAGATAAACTATAGACTTCCATATAAAACTCCTTATTTGCTTTTCGGTGATATGAGCCAAGGGCTTAGCTTTAGCCCACTTTGTGAAATAATCTATAGCCGCAATTAGAAACTTTCTTTGTCCGTGGCACGGGGAATGGTCCTAAGATATCCATTCCCCATACGGCAAAGGCCAAGGAGTGGATATCGAAGAATCGGACTTTGTCGGGAATGTAAGACGTTGGCATGCCTCTAACACTTCTCACATTTTTTGACAAAGTTCGCAACATCTTACCTCAAGGTTGGCCAATTATACCCCTACCTATGATTACTTGAGCTAGAGCTCGCCCCCAAGTGATTGCCATGTACTTCTTTAGAGAGCATAGTCCGCTTCACTAGGTCAAAGACATCGAAGGTAAGGCATAGTATATGAACGTTTGTACATATGATCACCAATGAGAGTGTACCGAGTGAGCAATAAACGACTCTCATTGCTTCATGTTTGTCCTCGGGCGATTTTCCATTCTTTAAATAATTTGTTATAGGGTCTATCCAACTAGGCTCTTGGTCCAAGCTCATAACTTGATCTTCTTCAATGATGCGGTGGGGAAAGATCTCAACGGCATCTTTGTCTTGATTAGTTCATGATAAGGTCAAGTTGCGAGCTTAGATAACGATCAACTTTAGCATTTTCTGTTCATGGAACATGTTGTATTCTCAAGTAGTCAAGTTGAGCTATCGATCTTTCACCCTCCAAATATATTTGACCATTGTGGTATCCTTGGCCTCATAATCTCCTTTGACTTGATGAACCACTAACCGAGAGTCACTATATGATTCATTTTGCTTGGCTCCAACCCTCGATATTATCTTTAACCTTGAGAATTAGAGCTTCGACAAATTTCATTGTTTGATGTCTTGAAATCAAATCTTAAGGCATAATTAAAGACATAGCCCTCGAGGGCTTGTCAAAGTTGGCGCCACTCCTCCCCTGGTTTGAAGAACCATCGACATACAAAGTCCGAGGTTGTCTTCGCCGGTGTCAAGGTTGGGATTATTCTCGGTTGCCTGGGTTCGACAACGTCGTCACCGGCGATCCCTGGGGTTGGTCATTTTCAAGTTTTTGGTCCCAGCTTCAAGGGGACGGTCCAACCCTTGGCGACCGGTCACCCTTAGGGATGTAAAATAATCAAATATTCTTTATTCGATTCGAGATTCGAATTCAAATATGATGATTCAAATTCGACAAATTTGAATAAGAATATGGTTTTTTATTCATATTCTTTTCGAAATTCAAAAAGAATACCACAATATTCGATTCGAATATTTGAATAATATATATTTATATTAAATATCACTAATAAATACATATATTATATATTAGTAAATGATATTTTTTTATATATATTACATTATTCCTATTTTAATTTTATTACCATCTAGTACTTATTTGATAAGTTTTATATTATTGATTTTAATTTATAGTGTAAATTAATAATAATTTGAAGAAAAACTATATAAAACAATTAAAAAAATTCGAATAAGAATATTCGAATCGAATCAAAAATATTCGAACACGAGTGGTCGAATCGAATACGAATCTATTTTTTAATTCGAATACTATATGAATACGAATACGAATGTGAATATTCGTTTATTTGTCGAATTAGAATCGAATCTTTTGTGAATATTCGATTCGATCCGATTCTTTTACAACCTTAGTCACTCTATGTAGTGGACCGGTCCAACCCCAGGGCAAACCGTATTAAAATATTTCCAACATTTTTTTGACTTGAATTTGTTAGAGAGGGCGACCGTCGCCCTAAAGTTTTATCTGTAGAAACTATCCGTTTAAGCAGACAACTTTTCATGAAATTGTGGCTTTGCTTCTAACATCTATTTTTGGGACAATTTGATCTTTTTTGGTAGAAATCACTCATCCGAAGGAGTCTATCTTTGGTGATTAAACCTAGGTGATCTCCTATAAATACATGAAAGTTTGAAGGATCAAATACAACACACAAACATACAACACAACAAGAAATTAGTAAACTTCTCTAAGCTTTCATTTTCAACATTCTTGTTATAATAGCCTAAGCACGTCACTTTCACATCTTGATTACTAGGCTTTCCTTCTTGATTACACTTGCACTTTTGAGTTTTAATATTTAATTTTGGTGTAATCTTGATTGTATTCGTAACATCATCCAAAACAAGAAATTCTTAGTGTTCTTTTGGAAAGAACACGTTTGGTTGATGAGAGGTGATTGATTAAAAAGCTTGGTGTTTTTCGTGTTGAAAAGGTTGGTGCTCTTCGAGGTGAAGAATAGTTTGGTGCTCTTGAGTTGGAAGATTGTGGTGATCTTCATAGGATGTGTTACGTTGTAATTAAGAAGAGTGTGATACTCTTCAAGGTAAATGTTGTAATAGTTTGGTATCTATTAATAAACTTTTTCCTTTTCGAAATTCATTCGGACATACCAAGTGGTAGTGGATTAGGCCCTAGGTGGGTTGAACCGGTATAAATCATTGAGTGTTGATTTATTTTACGCACTTCTATTTCTTCACCATCCTCATATTCAAAAAAGAAGGCACAAATCGAAAAATCGGAAAAATCTATTCACCCCTTAAATTTTCGTAGCACTTGGACTAACAACAATATCCTAAAGCCAAACAGAAAAATCTCAAATAAACTCTAATATTTCAAACAATGGAAGGGGAGACAAACAAAAATCGAAAAAATACAATATATCATAAAACATCGATCAAACCCAAGTGGTCCGTGATTATTGGTTCGATGAGTGACTATTTGCACTTCCAAACCAGGATTGGGGATCCACACCAAGTTCCTTTTCGATATGTAGATCTATCATTGAAGAACTCCGAATGAAACCTCGGAAGAACAAATCTACTAGTATCTATATAAAAAAAAAAGAGAAGAAAATAATGAAAAGACAACAAAAAAGCAAACCACTCCCACATATGGGATCATAAAACTAGTCATTTCTCTTGCGGGGAGTAGATTTTCTTCTTCCTTCTTAATTTTTAAGGAGACTTAATACTTCAAATTTAATCTCAATTCTCTTACGATTGGGGGAAAGGAGGGTTGAAGAAAAGTAAATTTAGTACTGTAGTAATTATTTTAGGGATAGGCATTGGATTTCATAAATTTTTAAGATGAATTGAACACAATTCATCTGATTTATTCAAATTTAGTACGTTTCACCAAATTTATTGTAAAATAATTGTTGAATTTCTTCCACATCCAAGATTTTTAGTAACTTGATGCAGCCCCATTATGGTGTGCGCCGTCCCACCACCAATTCTGTTTGCATGGCTTCAAATCAATTCGACAAAACTAGATTCAAAGTTTTCCACTTTTATGTTAGCAAATGCTTGTGAAATATTTTTGTGACCCCCACTTTGTCTAATGATTGTCTAAATGTTTGGCCCCAATATAATTGCATTTTGGACCAAGTTTCGTCAATTTTGTTCTTCATATTCTGACTCCACACTTCCCACATCATCTTCCATTCTAATTACAGTACCCTTAATTTCTTTTTCTGTACTTATTATGTCTTGGAACTTTGCACAAATTGGAAACTGAATCAGCAATATCATTTTTGTGGAACCCACACTTTAAGTCGGCTGTTCTATACAAATGTATTCTAGCATTAATTAGTATATTACACATTAGTATAAAATAATGTTATATGAAGTGTATATATATAATGTTATTGAAAAAGAAAATGAATTTGACATTGTTACATACGACAATGTAGAGTCAAATTAATCACATAAGGAAGACAAAACGGTAAATAAATTTTTTTAAGATTTTTATATTGTTTCATAGTGTAATAATATTGAAGATCTCCATATCATGCTTTCAACTTTTAAGTGTAAGGATCTTTTTATTTTGGTATATTTTAATGGATTTTGTGATGTGGAGTTGTTTCAAAATTATTGAAATACGACGCTTTTCAGAAGTATTGAATTTTTTCAATTGTATAAAGGTACTGATTTTGTAAATAAAATTATTTTGAGTTGAGTACTTTATTTGTTGCGCTTGTGGGGAAGATTAAAGTATGTTTCTTGAATATTGGCTTCTTTAAGCTTTTGGATTTTTGCGTTTAGAAATCCTAAAGTTTAAAGGTTGCAATTAGATATTCTTTCATTTGGAAATTTTCTTTCTAAAAATTTGTTAGGATGAATAAGATTTTTTTGGGAGATGTGAACGTATATTAGAATGGAAAGATGAAAAATGATGTGATATAAATAGTAAAATAATGATCAGTATAATTGGTAGTTAAAAGATATGTGAGTTGGTGAATAGTGAAATTGATAGGAAAATATATAACAATGATTTGGTTTATTGGAAAGTGGGCAGATGTGACTGATTTCACAAAAAGTGAGATTGATTGATAGTATATTTTCTGAAAATTTTGGTACACAATTACATTTTGAGTTTAGAAATTTTCTATAGTTACAATGAGAAATTTTCGTAGGCGATCAACTTGAACTTCTGACAAAAATCTTCCACCTAAGACTTTTTATTCGATATTTTGAAATTATTTAATGACCAAAAATCCTTAAACGGTTCTATTTGGAAAAATGTGAGTCATTAATAATCTTTTTATGATTGTTAACGTATACTCTTATTTGTCATTGAAAACACCTTAAAATTTAAATCATGGAAACACTCATTTGCTTTTTTCAAACATAGGCCATTAAAAATCACCATCTATGTTGTGGTCAGTGTCATGCATTAAATTTAAGCAAAAACTTGCGTGAGACGGTCTCACGGATTTAGATCCGTGAGACGGAGCCCTTACAAAAAGTTTTAAATTTTTTTCAGATTTTATTTTTCTTAGGGTTTATATATGTTTTTTTAGGGTTTATTTTGTTTCTTGAGTTTATTTTAATTGATTTGGGTTTTTAGGATTTTTAGTTTTTTTAGGGTTTATTTTTTTATTTTTGGGTTTATTTTTGTTTTTCGGGTTTATTCTTCATGGTTCATGTTTTTAGGGTTTATTTTTGTTTCTTCATGATTCATTATTATTTTTAAATTTATTTTCATGCTTCATGTTCTCAAGACGGAGTCCTTAGTAGGACGTCTCACGGATTCATTGTCTCACAAGAGACTTGCTCTTAAATTTATAGTGTCAACTAATTATTCAAAATTAGTTAACACTATAAATTCGCAAAATGCAAAATAATAACGTTTTCTATTTGGATGGTCCTTCTTGTCGCAACCTTCCTACGAAAGAAATTACGCCTTAAAAAAATAACTTCAAATAATTTTGTGAAAGTTTTGCACTTTTTTTTCCTTGCCAAACGCATAGGATAATAGAGTATCATGAACTAAGAATCTTTGACTGAAAGTACTATAAGAGAGGTTGTCAAAGATCCAAATGTTTGGTAATATTGATGCCAACAAAATCTCACAGAGGAGCGAAGTGCAAATAACCCTCTATTCATATAAAATTGTAATTACATTTCATTTTAACTTTCTACCTATTAATCTTCCCGAATTCAGGGCAGAGGAAAATATTTGACAATTATATAATCAAGTATTTTGGAATTAATTTTGACTATTTATTGAAGTAATATTCAGCAAAGTTTTTGCATTGTTAAAGATAAGTATACACTATACACTATATTTAATCCTAGCTCTTGGAAATTTGAAGGGTTTTTATATGAATTTGAATGCAAAAGGCATCACCATGAAAAGTAATAGTAATCATGATCTTGCAAATTACATTTTGATTATGCTCAATTGTGACTAGTTCCCTTCATCATGTCTCCACACCCAAGTCCTGTCACTATAAATTTCCTGTCACTATATTTCAGAGAAGTGCTACAGTACTTCAGTTGTACCGTATGACATCTTTTATTCCAGAATTATGTTTCGTCTCATATTCCACCGCTCGGATGATTGTCACGCGTATAGAAGTTACCATATTAATCTTGAAGCATAAATCAAGCCTAAACTATCAACTGTTAATATAATAACTTCTGTACACGTGACAATCATCCGTGCGTTAGAATAAAAGATGAAACACCCTTCTAAAATAAAAGATCCCATCCGCAGTGGTACAATATTAATTTTCTTAACAAAAATAATAATACTGTTACTATCTTTTTATTATTATTATTATTTAACATCTCATGTAGCCTGAAGACTGTATCATGTTGTATGATATCTTGAAAGAATTACATATATATTGCTTCCTTATTTACTTTGCAATGGTTATGGACTTCTTATTCACTTGGTGGTATATATAATTGTTTAGCTTGCTGGCCATTTCCTTTTATTGGAGCAATTGAATCGTATGATGTGTCGATCAATCAATCAACAATAAATCATCAACCATCAACTAATACCACCAATACAAAAATATACAATCACTCACACATTTGATGAAATTTAAACATATGATCTAAAAGTCTTACCGCCTCAATTTCGCAATTTAAGTTAGGCCTCGGCAATAGCTAGAAAATTGAAGATTGTTAAGATGTTTGAAAACCAATTATAAAAATAAATGGGATTATTACTTGCTTTAAGAGTCAAAATTTAGACATAATGATTGTGGCGAATATGATTTACGAAAAAAATAAAAGAAGGCCAGTCTTGCTTATTGATTTCCAAAAATAGTCTTAATTATAAAATTTAAATTCATAATCTGATTAATTAAATCATTTTTCGATACATAATTTTATCATGATCTAAGTGGATGAGCATATTTGAGGCCATCATATAATAATTGGAATATTCTTCTGAGGTGCCGATTCCCAAAAAATGAATCATGATACATATAACATAATTCAACTAATAGAAATTACTATAGTGCTAGTAGTGGTTTTCTTTGTAACACCTTTTGCAATAGCAAACTCATGATTGCGTGATTCTTGTCCCCACCTTCAAATTCACCCCGTTATTTTGGGTTATATATGTATAATAAAAGGCTATATATGGTTCCAATCCTAGACCTTAGATCAACCTTTCCTAAATGGGACCTCCACACCCACATTTCTTTCTATTTATGTAAACATTATTATTATTATTATTATTATTATTATTATTATTATTATTATTATTATTATTATTATTATTATTATTATTATGTATTTTGAGCATATTTGAATCACTGTGTATGGTAAAATGGGTGATAATTTGAGGTACGGTATGATGGATCGACATGAACACGACACAAAATTATAGGAATTAGTTGAGACTTATCGACTCGAACATTATCGGGCCAACACAATAAGACACGTAAAAAATTGGTCTGTTGTCGAGCTGACCCGATAAACCTTTTAAGACACGGTATCTTTTTAAGTATTCATAATAGATTATTTATAATAGCAACCGATGGAGATTATTTATAGGATTGAATTACTACAATAATAAAACTCTTAACTATTGAAACTCTTAAAAGATAATAACATAATCCATTAAAACTAATTCTAATAGATATTTAGATCTTATCTCCATCAGTAATGTACATATGGTAATTGACTATGTGTACTTGACTATTTATATTGGTAATTTATTCAATTTGTATTCTAAGTATCAAATATATATGAAGTAAAAATTAAAAAACATAAATTTATTAGTTAATAGGCTTTATGTTTATCGTGTGGTGTTAGAATTAAATTTTAGGCTTCATAAGGTTATTGTGCCGTATTCGGATTGAGCTTATCGATTGGTTGTTATCGGGCCATTTGGCACCCCTTGTTTTACATGGATCCCACCATACCATTCTATTAAGACTTGATTATATGATTTGCTGATATCTAAGGGGAGAGTTTGAAATTGATTGAGTGATTCACATATATTAACCAAATAACGATAAATCCAAAAAAGATTATAATGGGAGTCCAAGAATTTGAAATCTCCATGTAACATAAAACTACCTAAACAAAATTATTATATATATTTTTATTATGAATTTGAAACTTTTAGTTCTAAATCCGTCAATCCAATTTAACATTAGCTATGTTCATTGACTGAAGAATGCGCATAAGTACCATATAGTTAGCACATCTTGCACATTTTTTTGGCAATTTATAATTTTTGCAGGACTATTATTGCCAACCTAATTTATTCATGAGTAAAATTACAATGCTGAGTTCTCTTATTATTAAGTCGAATTTTCTCTTCCAAACATTCCGAAACAGTACCTACTATATGAAAACATTTCATACTCCATGTCACAAAATATCCAAAAATGAATCTTGATTCATGCTACATGATTTTTTTTTTTGGAGAATCTAATGTGAATCCCACCTTAGAAAAGACATCTTAATAAAGAATACCAATGAGAGAAAAAAACAGGACAAATGGTACACAAACATGAAAAGAATTTGTGGGGAAAACTAGCAAAAATAAAGCATAGGGTTGCATCATGGCCAGCACCAAAGATGATGAAATAGTGAAGCACTAATAAATGCTTTGGTGGATGGGTTTTGGACTTTATGCAGAAAGTGAAGACTTTTTGGTTACATTATTGTAGGATTTGTAGCAAGAATCGATCAAAATTATTTAGTTGCAACATATCCCTTTTTCCCAAAAAAAAAAAAAAAAGAAAAACATATCCCTTTTTTAACTATTTACATTCTTTAAAGATTTTCTTGTCATTCCACACTTGAAACCAATATTCAATTCTAAGTAACTTTCCGACTTTTAAGTGCTCTTGTTTTTAAGGATCAACGTATCAGCAAGCAATGCAAATGTGCTTTACTACTTTATGCCAAATAGGATCTCTTTACTAAATAATGTTTTATTTCAATACTATGATTATTCGTCAAATGTATAAACTATATCGTTATCAATGCACATTAGAGCGTGTTGTACTGTAGTTTTAATTAAATTATGAAATATTACATAAAAATTGAGAATCTGGATTGATTTTATGCATGTAAAATGTGCAAGCTAATATAAATGATAAAATCTTAAAAGGTTGTTGAATATGAAGATAATGTCAAAATAAAAAATTACAACTTTTACAAAGTGGAAAAAGTAGAGGAAGAGTAGATATGCACATATGATTATAAAAGAATTTATGAATTTATGTTGATGTGTACGAGTACTATCAGTCTGAATTGTGCAATGTAGGTAGTAAAAATAAAGGTTAAGGCGCTTCGGTTCGGATCATAATTTGACTGGGCTCGAACAATAAATGGGTCATTTAACCCGTTTGTTATGTGATTTTCAGTTTACAAATTAACCTAAAATCATAATCCATATAACCCAATAAATATATGGGTTATTCAAGTCTTTCGAGTTATCCATGTCTAAATAAATCGTGTTTGATTTGATGAATCAAATTCAAATAATTAAACGGATCGTATTAGAATTGGTGAAATTGAAATAAATATTGTGTCCCAAATCGACTTGCGAACCTAAAAATATGGCCTAAAAATATGGCTTCAGAGAAAGGGGAAAAAACTATTTTGGCGGCCATGCTGGCATGATAATTTTATTGGTGGGCGGGTGGCTGGGCCTAGAGTGAAGGATCGCAATTAACAATAGTGGTGGCTTGAATTACACATTAGAAATTAGAATTAGGGCTAGGCTCCTTTGGAGGACAATATGGCCAAATGGGTTATAAACTTGTATATAATAATACGGCAAAATGATTGATTTAGCACAAGCTTAGAGGGTGTTTGGCTAAGCTTATTTAAAAATATTGTAGCTCCTACATCATATAAGTTATTTTCATAGCTTATAAGATGTTAGATCTTATTTTAAGAATAAGTTGTTGAAGTGTTTAGACAAAATAAGATGTTGTAGCTTTTAAGATGTTAGTAATGGCGATTTTGTAATTAAAATAGTCAAAATTAAAGGAAGTTGTTGAAATAAGATCTTATTTTGAAAATAAGTTGGGGTTCCCCGCTTTTTTAAAAAGCGACTTATAAGCTCCGACATCTTATTTTGGGAGCTTATAAGATCTTTTTCGAAAAAAATTACCAAACAAATTTAAACAACTTATAAGCTCTCAAACATCTTATAAGATGTTTTGAAAAGCTTATAAGCTCACCAAGCACCCTCTTAAGCCAAAGGCTAAAACTTATATAAGACGTTTTATGGGTCTAAATTCGTAAGACGGGTCCTACTATCCTACCCGTGTTCGCCTTATTTTTTTAGCTTCACCGCAAGTGTACGGTGCGTTTATAGAATAGGGCTAGCAAGGTCGAATCCACATGGACTAATAAATTAATGTACTAAGTCTTTGGATTATAATAGCCTTATTTTTATCTAGACTATCGAATTTGAGATGGATTGGTTTTATTAACACTAAACCAAAAATTTATCCTAGAAGAAACAAAGCAAAGAGTGGATTAAAAGATCAAGTATGAATGAATGGATTCCTGGGTTGTGGTTTTGATTAATATCCCCTTTTATTATCGATTAATCAAACCAAAGTTAAACGTATTCTTCCCTTTAGACCAATCACAAAAGTAATTTACCCTCTCTCGAGATGCATGTAAAAGCGTTGATTGGAATATCTATGCTAGCATCTCTACTCAACATGAGATATCCAACTCCCAAAAAGATCAAAAGATTATAAAGCCTCACGAATATTCGAGAGACTTCTCAATCATGCAAGATATTCATGTCAAGTACTCATAGATCTAGTATTGAAATTCATCGGTTATAATTATGAATCAATACATCAAACAAGTAAAACCAATAGCTTTTTGATAAAACAAGATTTAAAGCAAAATACTTGAATAGGGTTGGAAAACATTAACTTCGATTGCAATTAAAAATCAAATAAAAGAATCCATTAACCTACTCCCAAATCAGGAATCACAAAGTGTTTAGCCGGACATAGAAAAGAAATAATCCATAGAAAAATTATTAATGTTCATGTCTAACTAATTGAAAATAATGATACTATGGAATGAGTGAACTCGGGGATGATGACGATCTCTCGATCTATCTTCAATCCTCGAAGGTGTGGTTGCGGTCTTGATCGATCTCTCCATTCTCGGTGGAAAAGCTTTTCTTTGCTTTCTTTGGGGCAAAAATCAGCGTGTCCCTGTTTATGGCCGCCCGTCTCTATTTGTACTTCGTTTGGGTCGAAAACTAGTTCACAACGAGTCAAACTCTATTTTTCCCAGAGGCGCACTGGTCGTGCGCTAGGGCACGCCACCGTGGCCGGGTGCCACAGAATTGTCCAAATCACTTGATGGAGCACGGGCCGTGCAGATAGCGCGACAGCCACGTCTTTGGTAGTCGAACGTTGAGGCTTGATTTTGGGTTGAGCACGGGCGTGCTAGGAGCACGCCCGCCCGTGCTCACCTGGCCGCACTCGTACTCGGCCGTTTTCTTCCGTTTTTCCCGATTCATCCGACTTCTCCTTGATTCGACTCCAAACTTCGTCTATCATGTCGAGGTTTTGGTGGTTCTCGATTGCAATGCTCCAAATTGTTGCCAAAATGCTACAATTATCCATAAATTCTTACAAAACGAGCAAAAGCGTAATTTTTTCCACAAAACAGAATAAAGCCCTATTTACTCATGTAATTGATGCATATCAACACAATCTAGCCAAATTTAAGCCCAAAATACATGCAAAATACATGCCAATAAAACCCCCAAACTCAAATTGCCGGTACCCCGGTCAACATTCTCGTAAACAAGACAACACAAATGGGGTAAAGAAGAGCAACTCAAGAACACCGCATCAAAATTCATGTCGTTAATCACTAGACATCAAGCACAACCCAACCAAGTTTCAAACATCTAACACGGAGCATAAGTCTATCAAAATCACGGTAAAACACTTCAAATCACGCCTCTCATGGATAAAGTGTATACTCTACACACTAGAATAATAAGGGACGTGTATTCGCTCAAGTCATATCAATGTTGAAGAATTACCATATGCTTGCAAATCGTCTCACATCTCCGCCACTCGTTTCTATGCAATTCACAAATCGAAAGGACTTTGTTTATGGTTGTAATGAAGGCTCTTTGGTTAAGGTAGGGAAATATGGATAAAGTGACTCAACTCAAGCGTATAGATTGGTAAGGACATCATTTTCTCAAACAGTTATTCTAATACGAATCAACTATGTACTCCCAATCGCCTTATATTATATCACCTCTCTATTTTCCCTTATTTTTCATACAAATCATTCTCCTTCGCCTTACATCACAATTTCGACCCTTTACTTTTCATTTATGGCCGACTCACATCTGCAATCGTTTTTTTTTTCCGACTCATTTGTGAGTATTCTACCTTTCTCGCATTTTTTCTTTTTATTCCCAATCACCCAATATATACAATATTTTCTAACTTCTCGATACCCTTTCATTCAACCCTTTATTCAATCCATTTACTCAATACTATACGCTCAAGCTTAGGGTAATGGATATATCAAGTTAAGTTTTAAGTCTTGAAATGTGGCTATAAAAAATCGTGCAATAGGCTCAAATTGGCTAACTAGGGAAATCAAATATCATAAGGTAGTGTTGGGAAATTTATTGTTTAGATTTTGATGAATGCCATGTAAAACTTAAACTAGGAAGTTGGCACCCCATTTTTGTTGTAAATCGCATTGTGACAAATAAATGGGTCAAGTCAAGTTAAAGTTTGTGCCTAAACATGCAAGAAGACAATCGGAGACTAGAAGGAAGACTCCGCCGCAAGACAACCGAGTATGGCAAAGAAGAGAAGACGGAACTCGATCAAGGTGAAGGTCTTGGTGAGTAAAGTATCGTCAAGTCAACTCAAGATAGCCAAGTCTCAAGTTGAAGTGACAAGAGTCATCCAATGATTGAAAGTCGACTCTAAGTCACCTGGGGGAAAACAAGGAAATGCGGTCAAGTCGAGATAATCGAAAGAGATCCGTTGTACGTAAATCAAGAGAATTACTTAAACAAGTAATACCTCCATGCTACCTTTCTCGAAGTGCTCGGTCCCGAGCGTGCAAGGGGAATGAACCAATGGGAAGCACTACACCGTGTCGAACTCGAAAAGTCAAGAACAATTCATACGAGGAAGTGGCAACTCCAAGGATCGCAACAAGACAAGCCAACGACCACAAGTGACTTTCAAAAATAAGCCTATCTCTTCAACGGGCAGATTTTTGAAAGATCACTATAAAAGGCCGAGGAATGACTACGAGAAAAAGAGCATTGACTACCCGAATCACGAACATTTCAAGAAAACATTTTTAATATTCTCAAATCATTCAAGATTAATCCTCAAGCCTACATCACGAAGAAAATCAATCCAACACTCACTGTGAAGGAAAGATAGCTTCAATCGTTGAAGAGGAAACCTTTGAAGAAAAGGGGTCTACATTCCAAGGAGAATTGTAGAAAGGTTCAAGATCGAACCGTCTCGAGTTTTTGGAGGGCTTCGTGATCAAATCCAAAGAGCTTGAGCAAGTGAGTTGTAGTAGCAAAGCCGCCTGTGAAGAAGCCGAGTCGCACGAGAAGCCACCTGCGTGACAAGGCATCTCATCGAGTCCCAAAGGATCAAGTCATTTGTGTGATCAAGACTTGTATCCGGATTACCACTTTGTATCTTGATCAATACTTAGTGGATTCCTCCAGGAGTTGAAGAAGAGAGGAGTAGAAGAATTACCCCATCTTCGAACCTCTATAAAATCTTATCGTGTCATTTACAATTCAACACTTTAATTCCTCGCATCTTATTTGTTTAACTCTGTTTGATAAATTTTCTATCCACTTGATAATCCCTAAGTACTAAAACCAAATATTAAATCTTTACTAAATCAATTTTAAGGGTGTAAAGTCTTCTTGAAAACAAGCTGCAGTTGAGCTAATTGGTCTTAACGGTGAGTTATTCTATCAACGGCTCGGTCGAGTCCGTTGAGTTACTAACTCTCTTGATTAACTAAATTGGCTATCCACCAAGGACACAACCGTAGTATCAACTCGAACTTTAAAAAGGACTAAATCGAAAATTTGGTAAGGTTTATTCAACCCCCTTCTAAACCTTACACTCACACCCCTTGGGACCTACAAGTGGTATCGAGCGGTTGGTTCATTGAGCCTTCCACCAGTTCTTGAACTAGATCTCCAAATTTCTCAAAGTCTGTTTTAGTACTTAAATTTTCAAAACTCCTTTTATCATCAAAAGTTATTATCATGGAAGCAAATTTGACACGCATCCCTATGTTCACAATTGAAGAATTTGATGATTGAAAAATTCGTATGCGAGGCTCATCTATCAAAGCATTACATGATGAGATGTGGATAGTGATAGAGGATGGGCCACTACAAATTTTAAAAGTGAACACAATGTAAGGAGAGTTGCGGTGAGGGCGAAGAGGATGTTGCTCTAGACCGGCTATGGTTGAAAAACCAAGGATTTGAATGGACAAATGATGACGAGAAAAAGATATAACTCGGACAATGTGGCCAAGGACATCCTTTACAAAACCTTGGACAAAGCCATGTTCAATAAAGTCAAATCATGCAAAACGGCTAAAGAAATCGGGACAAGCTAACATTGATTTGTGAAGGCTCGTGAGCAAATCAAGGAAAATAAATTATCGGTTTTGTACAAAAATTCGAGAATTTCAAAATGATCGCAGGAGAGAACCTGGATCAACCGGATGCTCGGTTCACGAAATTACCAACGAGCTATCGCTCTTGGAAAAGAATATACACGAAGGAAATGTGTATGAAAATCCTAAAAAGTCTCGGTGAATGGGAAATGAAGGTCATGGCACTAAGACATTCCATGGACCTATCAAAGACATCCAACCATGAGCTATTCTCGGACCTCAAAGCCTACAATTTGGTGAGAAGAAAAAGACCAGGAAGAGGCAAATGTACCCCAAAACAATCGCTTCTAACTGTTAAGGATGGCAAGAGAGCCGAGGTCAAAGAAGTCATTGACCCGGAGGAAATAGCCCCCGTTGGTTAAAAGGTTCAACAAGTTCTTCAATAAGAACTACAAAGAGCAAGGGCGAATCCTCCGAAGACACTCGCTCCCTCCAAGTCAAGGGAAGATAGGCCAACCAAGAGAACATATCATCAAAAAGTCTGAATATCGAGGGCCGACAATCCAAGAATGGAAAGAGTTGATCAAAAGGTTGAATATCTATCTTTGGAACCGTAGGCAACCGGGTCACTATGCCATTGATTGCCCGTATCCGTAGTCAACAAATACGGGAATGAAGAAGAAAGAAAAGTCTTGAGAGAAAGAAGACAAGAAAAGAAAAAGGCAATGTTGGCTAGAGATCGGGCCGAGACAATGACCCAAGTCAAGAGACATAACCGACTCGAGAGAGTAGTGAAGCGACTACTCAAGTGACTCGAAGAAGAAGCCTTGATCTGTCGATGGCCAAGGAACAAGACCAACCCGACCAAGAAGATGAGGTACACTCGACTCATCACACTCGTATTCTAGTGATAGTGATCGTGACACACACACTTCATCACCCACCGATCTTTATGATTCATTAGGCAAAATGATGAAAGATTTTGAACACATTAAATCCTCACACGCACTACTAAATGAGGAAAACAGCCTACTCAAGAGCAAAACTCACGGTGACTAAGGAGCCGAGTACTCTAAGTCAAATAGCCGATGAGAATAAAAGTTTAAAAGGCTAAAAATGCCAAGCTAATAAGCGAGAAATAGCCGCCATAGAAAAGAGGGAGAATGACCTCAAAAATGTGATTGCCTCATTCACTAAGGCATCTAAGTCATTGGATGATCTTATCATGAGCCAAAGAGAATGTGGAGACAAGACAGCTTAGATTCAATTCCTCTCGTGCTATGTCAAGCTCCAAAAGTGATTTTGGAATAAGGATCTTCAAGCAATGAAGTATCTCAAAAATCCAAAACTCCAAATGGTGCACACACATTTATTCCATAGCACAATTACAAGCAAATTGGCATTGGTTATAAATGAAAAGGAAAAAACCGATTGAGTGTCTTTGAGAGAGGGCGGTGAGAAGAAATTCACCGAGTTCCTCAAAGCAAACTCCAAACAGAAATACTCAGTAAAGAAGAAACAGAGCTACCAAAAATCCCGGAAGATCTATAAAAGAAACACATATGATGGGAATGGTAGAAAATATCCAAGCCAAGCCGATTGGAATAATGTAAACTATCAAAGAAAGACCTATGGAATATAAGCCCAAATGGCAAAGGCCAGAACTCAAGAAAGGTCATTCCAAAGGTATAAGAGCTTTCATCAAAGACACATATGCACCTAGGCACCACACTCGGAGACATCATAACTACCCCAAAGAAGGCAATTGCTAAAACACATATACAGCATATAGACAAAAGAGACAATTTTGTATGAACCTAGAATCCCAAGCAATTTGCCAAAATTAATTATGATTATGGCACTAATAGATGGCAACCCTTTAGAGCCAAATCATTTGGCTATAGGTTGGTTGGATCATCTTACAATACTAACCCCTCGGGACCCAGACAAGAATGGGTACCTAAAACTTAATTTCCTTGTTTGCGAGGTTGAGCAGTGAGTGCAAGGAACCTGGTACATGGATATTGGTACATTTCCGGACATATGACATGAAACAAGAAAAAATCTGTCAAAATTCAAGGAAGTTAAAGGAGCAAAAGTCATATTTGGAGGAAATGAAGCTCCGGGAGAAATAAAAGGCATTGGATCCATCAAGAAAAATGGATTAGAAATCGCAGATGTTGCATATGTTGAAGGACTCAATTTCAATCGCTAAGTATCGCCAAGTGCGGAGAGGGCTATAATGTTGGATTTAACATGGGTATATGCCAAATCAATGATATAGAATCAAGTGAAGTTGTGTTGCAAGGATGCGAGACAAAAAGAACATGTATATCGTGGATTGGTCAACAAAGAACACCAATCACCGTCTGTTAGCAAAGAGCACAAATTGAATCAAGTTGGCGTGGCACAAGAAGCGAGTCACCTGAATTTCAAAACAATTAACAAGCTTGCGGAAGCAATCTTGTGAAAGGACTTCCGCACTCAAGATACAAAAAGGAGAGTATATGTGACGCGATGTCGAAGGGAAAACAAATCAAATCATCATTCAAAGAAAAGGCATGTCTATCTTCAACAAGGATATTGCATCCTGCTACATATGGATCTATTTGGTCTAGTTGAACCAGCTAGCATAAGTGGGAAGAAATACACCTTGGTGGTAGTAGATGACTACTCAAGATATACATGGACAATATTTATGTGTAAGAAGAAAAAAACTCTCGAAAAATACCACAATCGATGAAGAGGATTCAAAATGAGAAGAGCCAAACCATTATCAAAATAAGATCGGAGACGAGAGGAACCGAGTTTGTCAATGGTATAATAACTCGATATTGTATTGAAAATGGCATTGGTCATGAATTATCTGCAGCAAGGACTCCACAATGAGAATGGAGTTGCGAAAGAAGGAATAGAACTCTCAAAGAAAGCAAGGACCATGTTAGTCAAGTAGGGTTACCAAAAAGATTTTGGGTCAAGCAATCAACACAACTTGCTACACTCAAAATAGATGTATGATAAGCAGACGGTGACAAAGACTCCCTATCGATTTGGACGGGGAGAAAACCAAATGTTGTATATTTTAGAATATTTGGATGTAAATGCTTCATCCATAACAATGGCAAAAACAATCTAAAGGCTTTCGATGCTAAAGTTGATGAAGGTATCTTCTTGGGATACTCGGTGAAAGCAAAGCCTCTGAGTACTCAACAAGAGGACTATGGTTGCGGAGAGGAATCCATTCATGTGGTATTCGATGAACCAAATGTAAATGGAGAAGACGTTGAAGAGTCGGCTAATAAGTGAATCATCCAACCATGCGAGAAAAGTCCCTATCTTTGGAATTATAAACTCGAGATGAAGATGAGATAATCGAGTCTCATAAATAGTTTGGAAAATTTGCGGCTAAGTGATTGTGAGAGAGTCGATCAAAGCAACACACCGCTAGACGATCAATCGGCTAACTTACTCCAACCTGATGTAAGATGGTTGAGAGACCATCCACGAGAACTTGTCATTGGAGATATAAGAGAAGGTGTCAAAACAAGATCCGTAACTCAACAAGAAGCTATGTTCACATGCTTTATCTCTCAAATAGAGCCTAAAGATGTGTCACAAGCATTGGATGACACACATTGGATTCAAACTATGCAAGAAGAGTCAATCGGTTTGAAAGAAATAAAGTATGGGAGTTAGTTCAAAGACCCACCCATCAAAATGTTATTGGCACTAAATGGGTGTTCGGGAACAAGATGAACGAGGAAGGTTTTGTGGTAAGAAACAAAGCAAGATTAGTAGCCAAAGGATATTGCCAAGAAGAAGGGATAGATTTTGATGAAACATTTGCCCTTGTAGCAAGATTGGAAGCTATTAGGATGTTTCTTGCCTACGCACTCACAAGAATTTTATTGTATATCGATGGATGTAAAAAGTGCATTCCTAAATGGTTTATTGGAAGAAGAAGTGTATGTTGAACAACCTCCAGGATTTAAGCGAAGACTCTTGGAGATAATGTATACAATCTCAAGAAAGCTCTGTATGGATTGAAACAGCACCTAGAGCATGGTATGATACCTTGTCACAATTCCTGGCGAGAATGGATTCACAAAAGGAAAAGTAGATAGAACACATTGTAATTCAAGACAAGAAGAGCATCTTGCTTGTTCAAATATATGTGGATGACATCATTTTTGGATCCACACCAAAGAGCTGTGCGATAAATTTTCAAACCTCATGCAAAGCAAATTCGAAATGAGCATGATGGGAGAGTCGACATTCTTCCTTGGACTCCAAGTGAAGCGGTGAAGGATGGAACCTTCATAAGTCAAATAAAATACACCAGAGATTTAATGAGAAATTTGGTATGGAAGAGAAGTCTTCGTGAAAATACCAATGAATACATCATCAAAATGGACATGGATGCGGATGGCAAGCACGTAGATCAAACAAGATACTGAGCACTTATTGGATCATTGCTTTATCTCACAAAGAGGCGGACATCACCTTTGATGTAGGTGTATGTGCAAGATTTCAATCTGCTCCAAAAGAGAGCCATATGACCGCAAATGACTAAGAGGATCTTGAGATATTTGAAAAGGCCAAGAAGTTGGCTTATGGTATCCAAATGAATGTGGATTCAAGTTAATTGGCTATTCGGACTCTGACTATCTTTGGATGTAGAGTTGACAGGAAGAGCACCTCGGTACATGTCAAATGCTTGGAAACAAAGCTAATTTCTGGTTTAGCAAAAAGCAAAATTCAATAGCCACCTCTGGTGAGGCGAGAATACATAGCTGCGGGCGAGATGTTGTGCCCAAATCCTATGGATGAGACAAAGAACTGAGAGACTATGAAATTGAAGAAAAGGAAATTCCAATCATGTATGATAACACAAGTGCAATTGCAATCACTCAAAATCTGTGTTGCACTCAAGAACAAAGCATATCGATGTCGATATCACTTCATAAGAGATCATGTTGAAAAGAAAGACATCACCTTGGAATATATTTCAACCGATAAACAGTTATCGACATATTCACAAAACCATTATGTGAGTTAAGATTTGAAGAACTCAAGCATGAGTTAGGGCTAATTGAGTGAGCTAACACTCAAAGAAAGGAAATGAAACACAAAAAGGGAAAAAGAGTGAATTCTCAAAATCGACTAAATGAATCGATCTTATCGGAAAGACAACTATACCAAATTAGTTGACGGTTGAGTCACTATGAGAAGCGTGATGACAAGAAGAGTTAAATCGGCTAAGGGATAAGCTGAGTCATTTATGAACAAAGTGACAAAAACGCATCATTTTTACTAAGCGGGAATGTTTTTAAGAATGACGTCAAAGATAATGATGATGTGTACAGGCAAAAGCCGCACACCGACTTATGATTGGATATAAATCTTTGCCGCATTAAATTCGAGACATTAAATGCTAATCGGCGTGCAAAATCTAAGCCGTTGATTTCGATCACATTTCAAAAACCACCCGCACGCCCTTTCGTAAAACCATACTTAAACCATCTTCGTCCTTTTCTCTCACATATTACCAAAATGTTCATTTCTCTCTCGGAAAGCAAAAGGCAAAACTCTCTCAAAACCCTATCAATCTTCAAATCAACTTCTAAGTTTCTTTCCGTGAAAATCGAAAAATGGCATCGACTTATGATTTCGTCAAGCTAGGGAAGCAAATCCACACCGGGTCTCTTGTGGATTTCGGGAATGGTCAAATAGGGTCCGATGACGCCCTCATAAAGAAGATTTCGAGAAGCTCGAAAAGTTCGGGCTAAAACCATTTTCGACGATGGAGCTCCCGATGACCTATGTGGAAGAGGTCGCTCGTTCTACGTGAACGCCGAAATTCACGATGGGAGGGGATCAAATCCTCTTTCACGGGAAGGAGTTCATCATCTCTCGCCAAAGATTTGGTGAGAACACCGCTCATTACCGGCGGAAGGAGCACCAAAAATCAATGAAGCGATGTAGACTTGGCTTTGCTTGGAAGAAGTAGCCAAGACCGACTATCTTGATAAGATAGTCTACACAACCAACAAGAGGTCTTTGAAGGAGGACTACCACAAACCTGTTGGACATAGTTGCCAAATGCATAGACATCAAGTTTGGCGACTTTGACCAACCATTTCTCAAAGCAAAATTGATCGTAATGGCCGCGATCATTGAAGAAAGGAAAGTAAACTGGGCTGAGTTTGTCTACAGCAGACTCTGCCAGAATGTAGGGAACAAATCCTTCAAGGAGGATGGTTCGTTCGGAGGATCTTTGGGATACGGCCTGGTGATTGGCCGGTGATGGAGGTGAAAGGAGTCCCTCTTCGACATGGAAAAGCGTTCCATGTAAACAAGAGGATGTTCCAGATCAAACCTCTCTGGCGCACAGAAGAGAGCCTACGCCAAGAGAGCTGATACAAGTGAGGGGGAATCAGCTGACCCTGAAGATACAAACTTTCCTCTCCACCAGAAGAAAGCTGCCCTGCGGCTGCTAAGAGAATCGCCCCCCAAAGAAAGAAAACCAAATTGCTCCTCGCCCCGCATGGTGAGTCACCCGCCCCGCAGCCGTGTCTCCGCCTTGATGCTGGCGGGTGAGAAGGAATCTCAAATACCTTCTCACGGCCGTCAAAAAGAGGAGAATCGATAAAGCCAAGACGGCCCGACTCTTGTAAGAAAAAACAAAAGCCCCGCCGCCCAAGACTTAGAAGAAACTCTCTCCGAACCATAAATCCCTCTCGGTACAAACTAGGAGAAGAAGAAGAATCTTCAAGCATTCCGAACTTGAAAAAACGGCTACGTCGACCACTCACCAAAAGATATCTGGGAGACTGGCTGGAGAAGTAGAGTCTCCGAAATTATTGATGAAAGCTTGACCAAGTCACAAGGCGATCGCAGAGGCAATCAAGACCCAGTGTAGTTCGAGCAAGTGAGACACAAGAAGTAGCCGAGAAATCTAACTCCTTTGTTGACAGGATCGTATCCCCTCCCCGCAATGCACGTGGAGAATGGAGCACCAAAGCTTGCTACCTTCTATCCCCGAGAATGAGGACAATGAGAAGAAAGCGATAGAGATGATGATGTGATGATCCTATCCCCACCTTATCCGGACATCCAAAATCGTCATGCGAGAGAGTGAAGGAAGTGGAAGTTAAGTCGATCCAATGAGCAGTTCCAACGGCCTGAGTTTTTAGAAGAATAAGAGGAATCGATGAATTTTCTTGGAGTGACCACCGTGGTCCAAGCATCGGATGAAGAAAATCGCACGAGATATCTTGCGGATCTTCAAGGACAAGGAGAAGGAGAGACAGGAGAGGAAGTCAAGACGTGCGGGCCATCATCCGCCCTATCACCGCACCACGAACATACACATCCTCTCCTCGACGCCCTATCGAAGCGATGAGGATCGGACCTGTTGTTGCCACGAGAAGAGTTGCAAATGCAGCAAGCAATGCACGAATCCGAGTCCTTCATGGACAAATAATGATGGAGGGACCAGGAGAGTCCTCCAAAACACAACGGTGGAGATAGATCCAATGGGAGTGCAAAGTGCGCACATATTGCCAGTTGTTGTTCGCCACCACTTCCCCACTCACTCGGAAGAAGGAACTAAGGAAATGGCGATGAAATCGGGTTAATGGGGACCCTAGTCGAGCCAACCCCTAATGAAGGTGTCTTACCACTTGCCCCAACGGTGAACACTCGAGAAAAAGGGAGTTTGGAGACGAGTGACCCCATTCCAAGTCGCTCGGTGGTGGGCGGTGAGGGGAAACTCCTCCACCGCTGCGGCAAGGTCGGAGGATCTTTGCAGATGACTCCACAACGAATCTAGGAGGCGAAGAGGATAAGGAACAAACACAAAGTACACAACAAGTTGTCATCAATGAAGCTCGATAGCGATTGAGACTGTCTCACCGAGGTGCCAATCGCCTGCTACGAAGGCTAATGACGCTGGCGATGCGATCGAGGCACGAGGAAGGAACAACCCGGGAGTTAACACTGGCGATGAAAGTGCAATCCATGGGGTTGAGACTCCAATGGATGCCACATGAGAAGACCCTAAGGCAGTGACACTTTGTCGAAAGGGATGTCCAAGGCCTCATTGCGGTTGAGACTACAGGAGGTAATGAAGGCCAACGGGAGGTTGAGACTTCCGGGGTAAAGGAGTCAAGTAGAGAACATCCTCCCGCTATCATTGATCCATCCGAAAAGGAGATAAGTGCACTTCATGATTCCCAGGATAATCCCGATGTAACCTTTCGGGATCGGAAGAAGACGATGGCCGAGTCATCCCCCGGATCGATCCAAAAGACTCAACCGAGGATGTTCAAACCACGAGCAAGAAGTCGACCTCAAGACTACTCGTCAAACTTTCAATCCTAATGATGAGCCACCCATGGAAATCTCATCATCATCGATGACGCTCGATAAGGCCGAGGACGATCAACTCAATTGGAGAAACCAATCGAGACCGACGAAGGCTGTTGAGACAAGTGAGGCTCGGCAAGTCTGGGTCAACTTCACAACAAACCCAACCAAACAGAGTCCACCGCGCTGTGAGCTCCCCAAGCCGCAACAGTTCGACTCACGGGGAACTTCACGCGCACCACTCATCATTGAACAAATCCCGATTTCCCATGATGATTCCTTTGTAGAATCATTTCCATTCTCCTGGAGGTACCCGACCTCCCCGAAGAGTTAGAAAAGAGATCTTGCGCTTCCACAGACAGATCCCTGTCATTCCATCGATACTATTGTTCCGGTGACTATGATTTTGATGTTGCTTGGCCATCACCGCCACAGAGGAACAATCGAAGTTCGGGAGGTGTTCAAAGCATTATTTGTTGAAATTGAACGGATGGGAGGCACCAGGCCTCGATGGACATGAGATCGATAACGAGAGATGCCAACCTACTGGCGACTTGAGAGGCATAATAGTCGAGAATCGTGGAGTGGTGGCAAACAAAAAAACAATGCGTGTGGAACAAGCTAG
This sequence comes from Rehmannia glutinosa, assembly GCA_016081115.2. Lineage (NCBI taxonomy): Eukaryota > Viridiplantae > Streptophyta > Magnoliopsida > Lamiales > Orobanchaceae > Rehmannia > Rehmannia glutinosa. The sequence goes on from JABTTQ020000362.1 coordinate 181,285, forward strand.
ATATTTCGAACATTGTTCAACAAGTGTTGGTCCGGGCGAGCTCGAGAATGCGATGCAAAGACGAATCGAGAGAACACATAGAGCACATGCATGAATCTCACACACTTGAGATAAAGCTGCTGCGTGAGCAAAATAAGAATGAGCTCCTGCGTATGGAAGATAACATGGATCGAAAATTTAGCCTTCTCACGGCCGAGATGAAGTTGCTTAAAGTGAATCCAACACTACTCGTTCGAGTTTCGTGCAAGATACTCGCAGACTCGAAGCAAAACTCGGCTATCGCCAGATTCGACTTCTACGATTGCTAGTATGTGTCCAGGGCTCCTCTCTCCTTTGATGATGCCAAAAGGGGAAGAGGAATACCTAAAAGCGCTCAAGAGAGATCGACGAGAAAGAGGAAACAATCAGTAAAGGGAAAGACAAAGTGAGGAGGTCTCAAGAGCAAAGAAAAGAAAGTTTGTTGAGGGGGAAGGATCGGGAGATGTCACCTAATGATTGCACAAACCCCCAACAAGGTCTTGTCACGGTGATATTATCCGCAAACAAACTCCCAAGTGACTCGCCACTCCAACAATAACAATCAATGTATCTATGGCCGAAAAGAGAAAAACGATTGAAGCGAGGGATGGAGGAAGTGGAGGGAAGGATGAATGCCCGAGTTATGAATATCTTGAAACAACATGGAGGCATTCCAAGAGACGAGAGACACTTATGCCATCTCGGATGCCGGAATCGAGCAAGATCGTTGATGAATTTAACACGCTCGCATCTCGAAGGATATTTTGCAAACATGTCCATGGCTCAAACTTGGGACTTGTCTTGGGAAAAAGGTCTCACGTTATGTGAAGAAGGCGACAGGCAGACTACCAGAATCACTCCGCTAGTCACTTTCGGTAGGAAGAAGAAGACCCCAAAGACAATACACGCCGCAGGTAGAGGAAAAAAATCGGTGGTGGAGGAAGAGGTTTCGGACCAGGCCCTCGCCCAAAACCATTGAGTACATAGATCCGGGCAAGAAAGGAGGGATCTCTTGGCCGGGTCTTGACCAAGTAGCCAATCTGCGCAAGTGGCTAAAAACAATCTTGAGAATGCGTGAAAAGAATTGAAGAAGAAAATGAAAGACAAACTCAGCTATGGGAGGAAAGACAAGAGAGACTAAGAAGAGATGAAGTCGCCGGAAGGCATATGAAAAAGAAGAAGAAGAAGGTCAAGATGAGAAAAGAAAAGAAGACCGAGAAGATGACAGAATGAAGAAGATGAAAGAAGGAGGCGAAGGAGATGAAGTGTTTTTGTCCACCCCTTCATGTATCTTACTATGTAAATACATTTCATGTAAGTCTTTCGTAATAAATCAGTAAATTCTCTATTTTGCGTAGACATAAATGTTGCTCGATACACCTTGTAAAATTGTGTAAAAGAACAAGAATGTTAGGATCAATAATAGGATTAATTCTACGCATACATTCTCAGTAAATACACTATCTCGTATGTATCTATGCTATTTACATTTTGAATGTTTTAAGTTTTGGCATCATCAAAAAGGGGGAAATTGTTGGGAAATTTATTGTTTAGATTTTGATGAATGCCATGTAAAACTTAAACTAGGAAGTTGGCACCCCATTTTTGTTGTAAATCGCATTGTGACAAATAGGGCTGGTCAAGTGAGTTAAGTCAGTTTGTGCCTAAACATGCAAGATGACAACGGAGACTAGAAGGAAGACTCCGCAAGACATTTGAGTATGGCAAAGAAGAGAAGACGGGAACTCGATGAAGGTGCGGTGAGATGCGGTGAGTAAAGTATCATCAAGTCAACTCAAGATAGCCAAGTCTCAAGTTGAAGTGTGAGAAGAGTCATCCAATGATTGAAAGTCGACTCTAAGTCACCCGGGGAAAACAAGGAAATGCGGTCAAGTCGAGATAATCGAAAGAGATCTCATTTGCATAGAAATCAAGAGAATTACTTAAACAAGTAATACCTCCATGCTACCTTTCTCGAAGTGCTCATCCTAGAAGCGTGCAAGGGAATGAACCAATGGGAAGCACTACACCGTGTCGAACTCGAAAAGTCAAGAACAATTCATACGAGGAAGTGGCAACTCCAAGGATCGCAACAAGACAAACCAACGACCACAAGTGACTTTCAAAAATAAGCCTATCTCTTCAACGGGCAGATTTTTGAAAGATCACTATAAAAGTCCGAGGAATGACTCGAGAAAAAGAGCATTGACTACCCGAATCACGAACATTTCAAGAAAACATTTTTAATATTCTCAAATCATTCAAGATTAATCCTCAAGCCTACATCACGAAGAAAATCAATCCAACACTCACCGTGAAGGAAAGATAGCTTCAATCGGTTGAAGAGGAAACCTTTGAAGAAAAGGGGTCTACATTCCAAGGAGAATTGTAGAAAGGTTCAAGATCGAACCAGTCTCGAGTTTTTGGAGGGCTTCGTGATCAAATCCAAAGAGCTTGAGCAAGTGAGTTGTAGTAGCAAGGCAGCTGTGAAGAAGGCGAGTCGCACGAGAAGCCACCTGCGTGACCAAGGCATCTCAGGATCGAGTCCCAAAGGATCAAGTGTTTGTGTGATCAAGACTTGTATCCGGTATTACCACTTTGTATCTTGATCAATACTTAGTGGATTCCTCCAGGAGTTGAAGAAGAGAGGAGTAGAAGAATTACCCCATCTTCGAACCTCTATAAAATCTTATCGTGTCATTTACAATTCAACACTTTAATTCCTCGCATCTTATTTGTTTAACTCTATTTGATAAATTTTCTATCCACTTGATAATCCCTAAGTACTAAAACCAAATATTAAATCTTTACTAAATCAATTTTAAGGGTGTAAAGTCTTCAATGAAAACAAACGCATTAGGTTGAGCTAATTTAGTCTTAACAAAGTGAGTTATTCTATCAACGGCTCGAGTCAGTCATTTGAGTGACTAACTCTCTTGATTAACTAAATTGGCTATCCACCAAGGACACAACTGTGTAGTATCAACTCGAACTTTAAAAAGGACTAAATCGAAAAGTTGGAAGGTTTATTCAACCCCCCTTCTAAACCTTACACTCACACCCCTTGGGACCTACAAAGGTTGGCAAAAAGGTTTGAAAGGCTAAACAAAAATGGCCTAAAATCATTTTCATGAATGCATACAACATGTGACTTTGACGGAGATACGGATCAAGTTCTAGAATTCAAATCAACACGAATGACACACTCAATCAACAATCAAGATCGCATAATATGAAAGCGTAAAGGCTCAAAAAGCTCACCAGGCTTGTAAGTGCATAATTCAAAGTATATTAACCATGATCCCAATAATCACATGCTCCATATTAATTATTCTCAACCCGGTCAACCCACGCTCAACACCCAATTCAAAACAACATAAACTGCTCAACACATGCTCCCAAGATCAACAAACACACAATAGCGGTCAACTCACTCCCTAAACAACTAAGAAAGCAATAAACATGCTAAAGCAATAAACGTGCTAAAAAAATCAAAAACATCTAATGCAATGCATACTACATGCTCTAAATGCAACTACATGAATGCAAAAACGCCACACCCTTCAATAAAATTACTACCTCTGCCCCCCAAACTTGAATGAAATTATAGCGCATAGAAGAGAAGGTAGAATTTCAAAGAAAAGTGTGGAAAGGACTGAATCACTTTGTGGGGTGGCGGCGGAAAGTGGCCCCGGGAGATATGCCACATTTGTATCGATGCATCGTCGCAATATCTCCAACTCCCGCTACTCTTGGGCCTAGTACCCCACTCCGGGCTTGGTACCTTTGCTCATGCTCGCTCGAAAAGCACGGAACTCATCCTGGTGATGTCGGAAGTCGCCCCTATATCTTTGTCGCATGCTCTCCTCAAGAGCTTAGAGTCTATCATGATCATACTTTGATTGTCCACAACAAAGAATGAGTCATGCGGGTTAGGGAGGGGGAAAACAGACCCGACTTTTTGTTGAAAACAAAGGATGTTCTCCTCTTGATTATGATCTTCATGGTGCGGAGGGCGGTCATGTTGATGCTTTGCCGCCTCAATCGGCTCCATTCGGCGCATACCAATCCCAAAATGTTGAGCAATGGGAGTTATCATACCCCCAATTAATATTATCCCCGCGTCTTGCCGAGAAATGTAAAAAGCGTGTTCCACAAAGTACGCCGCCATATTATAAGGGGTGCGGGTGAGCATACACCGAATGAGGTATAGTTCACGAGCTTGCATACCTTTTGGATGTAGCGGAATACGTGGTTGCATAGTGACGAGGCCTTGGATGTGCGTGCCACGTATTGCATCGAGCCGTTTCCGGGTTTGATCAACAATCGCTAGAATTCATGCGAGTTATAATTTGCGGTCCGGTATGGGGCGCCCGATGGTACCCCAAAAATCGGTTAAGTTCGGTGATGGTGACGTGCCTCCATTCGTTGCCCAATCTAAATCGGATTTTCCGAGGTTCACTTCTAACTCGCATCTCGTCAGAATCGCCACTCGCTCAGAACTCGAGCGTGAGTGTCTTAAATGTCGGCCACCGCCCTTGCATGAAAACGGTCCATCCCACTCGTTCAAACATGTGCCAAACCTCCTCATGTATCCCGAGTGCTCGGGCACACTCATCGTCGGCATAGCGTGTGGGTGTGAAAGCACGAGTGATCAGCCGGTTCCATCGCTCCGAATGGCCCTCTGTTATGATGAGTCCATAAGCCAAGGGGCTATTTGGATCAACCTCCGAGCGGCTCTCCTCTAACGTCCACCCCGACCTCTTTGGTTCCTTGGTTGACCATTTGTTCGAATGAGTACTGCAAAACAATTGTGAGAATCCATATGTGCCAAGTAAAAAAACGATGAATTACATACAATAATCCATATAAAGGCATAATGTCTCATCTCTATAATTTAATCCACAATTAAGCTTCCAAACCCAAACAACAATGTAATTGCAGAGGATCCTAGTCACTAATACCCTAAACAATTGAGCTCATGTACAATTCATCAAGCAATCAATCAAAAACCTCCTAATTCAACAACCCACAAGGTGTTCGATAAAATGCCCAATAGAAAAAATCAATCAAATTCATGGCAAAAGTATCAAACAAGCACCGTATAGCAAGTTGAAGTTTGAAACCCTAGGTGCTTTTCTACTCGAATATTTACTTCCAAGCTTGTTTAAGAGTGTAATTTGTAAGTGAGTAGTGTGGAAAGTGATTATGTAAGTGAAATTCAAGGGGTGTTTTCGAAAATTTGGAATTTTTTTTTGTGTCTGCGAGGGGAAGAGGGAGTTTTGTGAGAAAAAAATTGCCCTATACGCGTTCTTATTTTGTCTCACAGACGGAGCACGGGTCGCTGTCTTGGGGTCGAAACTCGACCTCAAAATCCTGACACCGCACGGGCCATACGCATGGCACACGGGCTGCCCGTGCGGGGAGCCACAAACACATCCTCAAGTGATGGTACCCGCATGGGCCGTGCACAAGGCACACGGGCTGCCTCTGCTGGTATCGCACTCGAACCGGTTTTCCATTTTTTTTAAGAGAAACAAGAAAAATCCAAACCTATGAAAGCAATTAAATCCTAACCTAGAAAAAAAAAGAAAAACAAACCAAGAAAACATGGGAAGAAAAATAAAACAAGAAACCGTTGTGTTGCCTCCCAACAAGCGCTAAATTTAACGTTTATAGCTTGACGCCTATTTACTCTATCACGGCTCTAGCAAAGTGAGGCGTGTCACCTCTTCCTTTTGATCTCTATTAAGGTAATGCTTGATCCGGCCATTTACCATGAACGTCTCCCCATCTTGGCTCAACAATTCCACTATTCCGGAGGATTTAACACCTTCTTTATCACAAACGGCCCGACCATCTCTAGACTTAAGTTTTCGCGGAAAGAGTTTAAGACGCGAGTTAAACAAAAGGACTTGTTCACCTGGTAAAAACCCCATCTTCTTTATCATTCGATCGTGCCATCTTTTGGTTCACTCCTTGTAGATCCGAGAATTTTCATAAGCTTCATCCCTAATTCCTCCATCTCATTTAAGTGCAAGTGTCGCTTCTCACCCGCTGCTTGGAAGTCAAAATTCAACTTCTTCACAGCCCAAAACGCCTTATGCTCCAATTCTACGGGCAAGTGACATGATTTTCCGAATACTAAGCGATATGGTGATGTGACCAATGGTGTCTTGTACGCATCCGATATGCCCACAACGCATCATCTAACTTCATGGCCCAATCCTTGCGATTTATATTTACTATCTTCTCCAAAATTTGCTTAATCTCGCGATTGCCTACCTACCGCTTGCCCGTTTGCTTGCGGATGGTATGCTAATGCCACCTTGTGCTTGACCTGTCTTCGCAAGTAAAGTGCTCATCAATTTATTCACAAAGTGTGACCCCCATCACTAATCAAAGCTCTCGAGGTTCCAAACCAAGTGAATATATTTTTCTTTAGGAATTTGAGCACCACTCGCGCATCATTGGTTTGTGTCGAAATCGCCTTAACCCATCGAGATACGTACTCACTTTGCCAAGTAGAATGTCGATAACCCAACGAAGATGGGAAAGGGCCCATAAAATCGATCCCCCATACATCAAAGAGTTCGACCTCCATCACATTGGTCATGGGCATCTCATGTCGTCTCGAGATGTTCCCATCCGCCGACACCTATCACACTACCGCATATATAGATAGCAATCATTAGATAACGTAGGCAAGATAAACCACTTTGCAATACCTTTGTCGCCGCACGTGTCGGACGAAGTACCCCCGGAAGGTGTAGAATGGCATGTTGTAGAACTCCCTCCCACTCTTCTTGAGGCACACATCTTGAATGATGGTGTCTGCGCACCTCTTAAAGAGCAAGGGGTCATCCCACATGTAGAACTTGACATCATGGAGGAATTTCTTCTTTTGATAGGACGATAAAACTGGAGGCAAGACCCCGCAACCAAATAATTAACAAAATCCCATACCATGGGAATTCACTGTAACATCGAAGTTGCTCATCGGGGAACTCCTCCTTAATTGCCTCCGTGCCTTCTTTCTCCTCTTTCTTTCTTATATTCCACGGGACAAGTGATCGGCTACTACATTCTCGTAACCCTTTCTATCCCGAATTTCCACATTGAACTCCTTCAACAAAAGGATCCACCAAATCGTCTCGGTTTGGCATCCTTCTTGTCGAATAGATACTTGATCGCCGCATGGTCGGTGTGGACTATCGTCTTAGTTCCAATCAAGTAAGATCGGAACTTATCGAATGCAAACACGATTGCCGCATTTCCTTCTCGGTGGTGGTGTAGTTTTGCTGGGTGTTATCTAAAGTTCGCTCGTATAATCGATGGCTCGAACAACTTGTCTTTTTCGACCCAAAACAGCCCCAAGCGCAAAGTCGCGGCATCGCACATTAGCTCGAAGGGTGACTCCAATCCGAACTACTAGAATTGGTGTTGTCACCAAAGCCTTCTTGAGAATCTCAAAAGCACGCAAACAATCATCGGACAAATTAAAAGCAAGATCTTTTTCCAATAATCGACTCAAAGGTTTAGTGATTTTAGAAAAGTCACGGATAAACCTTCGTAGAATCCGGCATGACCTAAAAAGCTCCTAATGGCCTTCTCGTTTGTTGGAGGTGGGAGTTTCTCAATTGCAATGACCTTCGCTCGATCAACTTCCAAACCTACGAGAAGAGACTCGGTGGCCTAATACAATGCCATCACGTACCATGAAATGACACTTTTCCCAATTTAAAACAAGGTTTGTCTCCTCGCATCTTTGCAAAACTAGAGAAAGGTTATCCAAGCAATGATCATATGAGTCTCCAAACACAAAAAAATCATCCATAAAAACCTCCATTATTTTCTCAATGAAATCATGAAAGATAGCCATCATGTATCATTTGAAAAGTTGTGGGTGTGTTATATAGTCCGAATGGCATTCTGCGAAATGCAAATGTACCATAGGGGCATGTAAATGTCATCTTCTCTTGGTCTTAGGGGTAATCATGATCCGATTATACGGAATAACCATCGAAAAAACAATAGTAATCATATCCCGCCAAGAGATCTAGCATCATATCAATAAAGGGAAGGGGAAAGTGATCTTTGCGAGTATCATCATTTAACTTCCTATAATCAATGCAAATATGCCACCCAAGAACTACTCTAGTTGCAATCGGCTCATCACTTTCGTTCCTAACTACAAATATCCCCCTTTCTTGGTACCACTTGCACCGCCTTACCCAAGAATTATCGAAATAGCATATATAATTCCAAAGATCTAACCATTTTAAAACCATTTTTGAACAACTTGAATTATAGGGTTTAATCTTCTTTGATTTTTCACCGAAGGTTTATAGACATCTTTCATTCTAATCTTATGCATTACAATTGATGGTGATGCCTTTTAAACCAGAGATTGACCAACCTATTGCCGACTTATGTTTTCTTAAAACCCTAAGCAATTTTATCGAGTTGAACTGAAGTTAAAAAAGATGATACGATTAGGACTCGTGTTATTCGCTCCAAGGAATGCATATTTGAGATGCTCGGGCAAGGGTTTGAGTTCGATTCGAAGTGGCCCCTCGGATGGACGCACGGGCTGCCTCGTGCTCGAGGGGGCACGGCCGTGCTCTCTTGGTGTCTCGTCTTTCCTCTCGACCTTAGGCATGGGCTGCCCGTGCTCGACGCACGGCCCGCTCTCATTGGATTTTCCATCTTTTCCTTCGACTATGCGCACGACACGGGCGTGCTCGTGAAGCACGGGTCGTGCGCCCGTAGAACGGACTCCCGCACATTTTTCTGCGTGTGCGCGCCTCTTGCGCTCCTCGGTAGTTCCTGCATGTTATCTAAAGCACAAACGCAATCATACAAGTCTTGGTTATCATAATCAATCATCATGTTTGATGTTGAACACGAATGTGTCAAACCAAACTCTAAATTATCCCTAAACAATGTATGATCCGCATACTCATCAATGCAAGATTCAACTACGTCAATGAAATTACAATGTTCAACACCATCATTAAATTGAAGTGACTTATAGATAGTAAATAAAACATGATCATCATTAACCCGTAATGTGAGCTCTCCCTTTGCACATCTATTAAGGCCTTCCCCGTAGCTAGGAATGGACGCCCAAGTATCAAAGGGACGTCTTTGTCCTCCTCCATATCCAAGACCAAAAATCCACACAGGAATATGAATTTATCTACTTTGATAAGCACATCCTCGATGATTCTCTTTGGATACGTGAGTGATCGATCCGCGAGTTGTAAGGTGACCGTAGATGGCTTCGCCTCTCCCAATCCAAGTTGCACGAAAATGGACAAAGGCATCAAGTTAATACTCGCTCTCCTAAATCACATAGTGCTTTCTAAAGAAAACGTCACCAATAGCACAAGTGATAGTGAAACTCCCGGATCTTTTAATTTTCGAGGTAGTTTCCTCCGGATTATTGACCGCATTTTTTCGTCCGATTGATTGTCTCGAAACCAAGTCATCTTTCTTTTCTTTGAAATAACATCCTTGCGTAATTGGGCATCTGCTCCAATGCGTCTCACGCAAAAGGAATGTTAATATGCGTTTCTTAAATATATTCAAAAATTTTACAAATTGCGCATCTAACTTCTTCTTTTGAAAACATTGGGGAAAAGGAAGGGGAACATTAAGTTTAGAAATATCGGGGTTTGAGGAAGATTTAAGCTTCTCGGCCCCTTTTTGTTGACAAGATGATCGTCAACTCCTTCCTCGGACTCAACATCGCCATTTGCTTCACTTTCTCGCATCTCCGGCATGTCGATCGCAGCTCTACAGGGGCACACGGGCGGGCCGTGCGGTGGTGCACGGGCCGTGCTTTGCCCTACAATTGATCCGTACTTTATGGTATTTTCGCCCTCGTATTCCGTTCCACTCCTCGGACAATGGCTTTACATCGCTCCTTTGGATTAACCTCGGTGTTGCTCGGAAATGGCCTTTCGATCTTGCCCACCAATAATCGTAGCTAATTGGCCAATTTGGATTTCAAGATTTTTCATTTGGGACCCTATAGTGTTGGCCAATTGTGTGACATGGTTTTCGATTTTATCCATCTTCGCCTCATCCTTATTGAATGCATTCCTCCTCTCACTCATAAACAAGGTGAAAATATCCTCCATAGTTGGCTTAGGCTCTGAAAGAATGACACCGTTTGTCACATTAAACCCCGGTGGTAGTTGCATCACGTTCTTCGTGTTTGCGTAGGAGAAGTTCTCATGGTTCCTCAAGCCCGGATGGTAATGGGTAGGAGCTTGATTGTTCCGGAAATTGTTAAAATTTCGGTTATTAACATAATTTGCTTCCTCTATCAGATCTAGAGGAACTCCCCGTTACTAGAACCCACGTTTCCCTCATTTGCCTTTGTCAAAGCACTCAATTGGTTTGTCATTACGGCCATCCGGGTCGTCAACTCTTTAATTAGGTCTCAATCGGAACTTGGCTACCCTTTTCACATTAGTCCTTTCGGAGGGCCACCGATAGCTATTCATGGCCATCTCCTCCAACAAGTTGAATGCATCCTCCAGGAAACCTCACAAGTAGGGCGCCCCTGCTGCAAAGATTAACAAACGATCTAGTCTATCCCATCAACCCATTGTAAAAGAAGCGAGTTGTTGATCTTTGAAATCCGTGTTGCGGGCACCTCCTCAACGAGATCCCGGAATCTCTCCCAGGCCTCGTACAAAGGCTCGAGAGTCAAACTGCCTGAACCGAGTGATCTCACTTTTGAGTCAGAGTGTCTTGCTTGGTGGGAAGTATTTAAACAAAAATCTCTCGACTTTCGGCTCATCCCCGATTGTTTACACTCCCCGAGTTAGGGTGCCTAGCGCATTCTAGCCTTATCCCTTAAAGAGAAAGGGAATAGACGAAGACGTATAGCATCATCGGTCACCCCATTCATCTTGATGGTATTGCAAATTTGTATGAAGTTCGCAAGATGAGAGTTGGGATCCTCCGACGGAAACCCCAAACAGTTTCTGCTGCACTATCGAGATCGAGTCTTTGGCTTGACTCAAAGTTATTCGCATTGATTGGGACATTGGCAATTCCACCATAGTTGTGATTGGTCGTGGGTGAAAGTAATCGCGAATCGCTTGCCTTTGGATTTGTCGGAACATGGAACCTTTGGTATTGGTAACTCGACATTGACCTGTTGGCCGGTTGTTACCTCTGTTATCGACCATTATTGCCTCTGTTGTTATCTTCACGTCCGCCATAGCTTGTTCTTGTTGTCTTTCCGCCCGTTTAGTAGCCGCACTAATTCTCCTAGCAAAAACCTCAACCTCCGGTATGAACGATACTAATTCTCCTTGCTTCGAGCGAGTGTTCATACACTACCCGAACCAACTAAAGAAAACAAGTCAAACCCAGGGAGTAAAATTAAACAACAAATTAAAAAGAAAGAAAAAATGTCCAAATTAAAAATAATTCTATTTATCGCAATATTAGTACTAAAAATTTAATTAGTCCCCAAAGAACGAGCCAAAAACTTGTTCGCCTTATTTTTTTTTTTAGCTTCACCGCAAAGTGTACGGTCTTTGTTTATAGAATAGGGTTAGCAAGGTCGAATCCATGGGGACTAATAAATTAATGTACTAAATACTAGATTATAATAGCCTTATTTTTATCTAGACTATCGAATTTGAGATGGATTGATTTTATTAACACTAAACCAAAAATTTATCCTAGAAGAAACAAAGCAAGAGTGGATTAAAATATCAAGTATGAATGAATGGATTTTACGGGTTGTGGTTTGATTAACATCCCCTTTTATTATCGATTAATCAAACCATAGTTAAACGTATTCTTCCCTATAGACCAATCACAAAAGTAATTTACTCTCTCTCTCTCTCGAGATGCATGTAAAAGCGTTGATTGGAATATATATGCTAAAGCATCTCTACTCAACATGAGATATCCAACTCCCAAAAGATCAAAAGATTATAAAGCCTCACGAATATTCACAGACTTCTCAATCATGAAAGATATTCATGTCAAGTACTCATAGATCTAGTATTGAAACTCATCGGTTAGAATTATGAATCAATACATCAAACAAGTTAAACCAATAGTTTTTTGATAAAACAAGAATTAAAGCAAAGTACTTGAATAGGGTTGAAAAACATTAACATCGATTGCAATTAAACATCAAATAAAAGTATCCATCAACCTACTCCCAACCGGGAATCACAGAGTGTTTAGCCGGACATAGAAAAGAATTAATCCATAGACAAATTATTAATGTTCATGTCTAACTAATTGAAAATAATGATACTATGGAATGAGTGAACTCGGGGATGATGGCGATCTCTCGATCTATCATCAATCATCGAAGGTGCGGTTGCGGTCTTGATCGATCTCTCCAATTCTCACGGTGGAAAAGCGCTCTTTTCTCTACTTTCTACAAGAAAAATCAGCGTGTCCCTGTTTGTGGCCGCCCCGTCTCTATTTGTACTTCGTTTGGGTGAAACCTAGTTCACAACGAGTCAAACTGCTTTTTTCAGAGGGTACACAGTCGTGCGCTAGGCATGCCCTGTCCGTCCGGAGTCTTTGCGCAGAATTGTCAAAATCACTGGATGGAGCACGGCCGTGCAGATAATGCGATAGCACGACCAGCCTGTCTTGGCCGGGTAGTCGAACATTGAGGCTTGATTTTGGGTTGAGCACGGGTTGTGCTAGGGAGCACGCCCGCCCGTGCTCACCGGGCCCGCACTCGTACTCGGCCGTTTTCTTCCATTTTTCGCCCCGGTTCATCTGACTTCTCCTTGATTCGACTCCAAACTTCGTCTATCATGTCAAGTTTTGGCGGTTCTCGATTGCAATGCTCCAAATTGTTGCCAAAATGCTACAATTATCCATAAATTCCTACAAAACGAGCAAAGCATAATCCTTTTCCACAAAACATGAATAAAGCCCTATTTACTCATGTACTACATGCATATCAACTCATTCTAGCCAAATTTAAGCCCAAAATACATGCAAAATACATGCCAATCAACCCGCTTCTCTTACCCGCCCAAATTTATTTATTTTTTTAATTTTCTTTTTGATTTTCTTTTTCTTTTTTATTTTTAACTAAGGTTTATTCCTTCTTTTCATTCTCCCGTCTTTTTCTTCTTCTTCTTCCCGTTGTCTTTCTTCTTCTCGTTGTCTTCTTCTTCATGTTCTTCTTCTTCTTTTTCTTCCCATTGTCTTCTTCTTCCCACTATCTTCTTCTTCTTCTTCCCACTATCTTCTTCTTCTTCTCGTTGCATTTTTCGTCTCTTCTCGATTTTTCTTACTTTGTGTGATTGTCGTCCTTTTTTTTGTTTTTCTCGTTTCGTTGCTTTGAAGTGTATCAGTTTGTAATAAAGTATGAGTTTGAAATAAAGTTTGTGTACAAATCTGTGAATATTGGTGCTTGTAAGTATCGAAAATTACCTTGAAAGTATCAACATTTGCCTTAAAAGTATCAATTTTTTGTCACCGTATTTCAACATTGAACATATATTAAATTACCTTAAAAGTATCAAAATATGCATTAAAAGTATCGAAAATTGCTTTAAAAGTAACATAAACCGCCTTAAAAGTATCGGTTAAGTAATAAAACAAAACTGGGAAATCTAATATCAATTGAAACAGCACAAAAATATCGTAATTATGTTGAAAGTTATGTGAAAAATATCAGTATTCTACACTCGTGATATGTAAAATATTGAAACATAATTGTGCATGTTAAAAGTATAAGAAATTGTCGAAAAGTATCATAAATTTTCTTTAAAGTCTCGTCAGATTCGCCCTTGGATATAAGTATTAAAACATAATTGTGCATGTTTAAAAGTACCATAAATTGCCTCAAAAGTGTAAGTATTCTCGCACTAATTACTTAAAAAAGCATTTCATTACAATCGATAGCTAAAACGTTTCACTATTTGGTCAAAAAGTATTACCTTTGACGTTTATAATATTTCAAATGTAAAAGTATCACAAAACATCCTACAAGTATCACATTTATTGCTCAAAAGTATCAGGGAGAATTGTAGCTTTGTTTGAGGAGATCCGAGAATAAAATGAGAGAGATAAAAGATTTATTGGAGAAGACCACGAGATAAGATGAGAGAGAAAGAGATTTGCTCAAAAGATCTCTCAATTTGTGACCACGTAACTTCTCTTTTATGGTAGACCGAATCCGAATTATAGGATCCAGAATACGATCTTACAAGAGAATTTCTCTAAGCCAAATTTACTTAATCATTTCAATTCGTATAATATCCTTTTTTTCTTTCAATTGTTGCCATTCATTAAAAACTAGATTCGAATCGCTAAAAGCAAGTTTGGCCGAAACTAATAGAGATTCCAACCAATTGGCCGTAGACAAGACACAAGACAGGCTAGAGTTTTGCTGATCGAGATTGGGTCCCCCTAGAGGGAGTACAGAGCATAATTAATTTTAGGGTAATCACAAAACCATTCGGTGTAAAAGAAAAGATTACAAAAATCATTCCTCAGATTTGGATTAAGTAAAAAAAAAAAAAAGATGCACAAAAGTTTGAAAATTAAAAAATATCCATCATGGTTGGTTCTGTATTAAATGCAAAGGAGTAATTGCAATATTTTTTAAAATGTAAATATATATTTGAAATATTTTTAATTATGAAAAGTGTAAGCGTAATACAGAATCAAACCTTAATTTTTTTTTTTGTAACTTTCAAAAACTCATTGGTTGTTTTGTATTTAACTCAAATCTCATTCGTTGTTTTGTAATAACCCCTCAATTTGATTGAGGGTTTCAGAGTTAAGCGAATTGGATTTGGTCAAGCGATTAAGATTCTTAACTCAAGGAATAATTAAAAAAGTATTTAATTAAAATAAAAAACCAAATCTTTATCTAAATTAGGAAATATGTGAAAACCAATGCTTGAAAAATTGAGTGCCAATATATAGTTCATTTCAGAAGTGCTTGTGTGGGAGTACTTTTTCAAGGCACTTCTATATCTATATATATATATATATATAAGCAAAATGGTTTCTAAAATTGTGTTCCTACTAAATGACACTTTCTAAAAACTTTTTCTTATTTTTTTATTTTGTTTTTGGATTTTGGAATCCAAACTAATATGGTTGACTTTTAAATTTTGGTATGTATCTTTGAAATTTAGGAGAAAACATATAGGAAATATTAATTTTGGTATCCCATTCAATAATATATCCTATTCAATTTAGTTAAATATGGTTTAAAATGACTAAATGACTATAAACAAAATACCAAAATTAAGACTAAATCTTGATTGCAATCACAAATAAATGTTGAATCTTTTTCTATAGAGCATGATTTAAAATCGGAAATGCTTAAATATTTATATCTATATCTATATCTATATCTATCTATATATATAAAACAAGAAAATGATTTCTAAATATGTTTTTCCGCCTAAACAAATTTGCTAAAAACATTTTTCGTGATTTTTTTAATATTATTTTATTTATCGAGTTGTATATTATATATGGTATGTATATTCTGGTAATAAAATCACTATGTTCAATTCATTAATATTTTTGAAATTGTTTAGGAATGTTTTCCATTATAAAACAAGGATAAAATTTAATTTGGAATGCTACCAAAAAACGTAAATCAGTTTGATGCTCATTTTTGGCAAAACATAAAATTTATTTTTAGATCATTATCAAGAAAAAAGTGTTGACTTTTTTAAATTTAGCAAATCTTCATAAGCTAAAAGTAACCTTTTGATTCGCATAACTTAAATAGGTAAATTACATCACTTTATTTGTTGGGAATAAATTTCCATGAGAATCTGTTAGACCCTTTTTAATGACCAGATTAATCTATTTATTACCAAAACTAAATAAGAATTGAATAGTGATATGGTAGTTCCTTTCTTCAATTGATGTAGACATTCAATTATTTGAATGTACAATCGTCAAAAAACGATTACAATTAATAAATTGTTTATACCATATAGAGCAATACAGTGTGAATAAACAAATAAAATACAAAATTGTATAGAATCAATATCTAGATTCATCGGGAAATTTTCCAAAATATTGCCGGAAATAAATAATCAAATCATACCAAAAACACAAAAACTTAATATCATATGAATATTCAACAATAAATAATATCTTACAACTTAAAATTAGTAATGCTCATATTTTATATGTTTTATAATTTCTGGTGATTTTGTTGGAAAAAATGATGGTGTATACCGAATGGCCCACGTAAAAATCGGCGAGTAACGAAGAAAGTCGAGGCAAGAGTTGGACTCTTTGTCTTTAAGACGAGATTGCCCCGCTCACGGTGTTAATGGAAAGCGGCAATCGCCTCCCAAGATACAACGACTTACGTCTTGTGATAGCAACACTACAAATCACAAGACACTTCGAACTTTTAGTGTTTTTGAACTCTCAAGACTTTTATATCGATCTTTATGTGAATTTGAATTTTTTCGATGCGAGAAATGATTCTGGGGCTGGTTTATATAGAGCTCTGGTGCCTCTTGATCTGGGTGCAACACACTGGTTCGGATCGTCTTGACCGTCGATCGCGCCCGTGGTTAGCAATGTTGCGATCTTATGGACTGATCGCATCATGTCGAAGAACACACCCTTTGGCATACACCTCGCACACCGGGACAGACGCGCCCGATCCACGGTGCCTTGTTAGCGAGCAGGACGCATCCGATCGGCGCCACGTGTCGCCACTGCGATTATTCTCGCCAAATCATCGCCACCCGAGCCCCGCCACGTCACCGAGGCACACCTGGATGAACCCTGGTTCGATTTTCCAAAACTTTAAGGCTCCTCAAAGCTCCTCGCGACTGCGACGTGCGAAGTGTAAAGTGCGCCTCGAAAGTGCCCAATGCGACTATGTGCGCGGGCCTCGGCCGCTCCGGACGCCGGCTCGGACGGTGCTCGCACCGCCCTCGGTGTTTTTGAGCTAGCCAAAGGCTAGTCAAAATTGACTTGGTCCACTAGGGTGTACCATAAGGAGTTCCACTTGATTACTCCTTATTAGTGGTGAAGCTCTTTATTAACTAGTCAAACATTTAATATGTTTCCTATGTGGGATATGGCTTTCCATATTCCCACCCTTTTATATTCCATATATAAAAGCATTTTAAGTGGCCAACTTTATGCATTTATTTCTCATTCACCCGATATTGGTTTTGAGAAATTCAAAATGCTAAACTCATCTACCCGCTTGTAGATGATGTTTATCTCATTTATTTCATACTTTGAATAAATGACCCCACTTAAATAATTGGTCAAAATCGGGTCAAAACCCAATTTAAAAAACCAATTCCAACAATCCCCCACATGAATGAAAATAAATGTATATGAGAATGCAGACACCAAGAGAGTTCAAACGGAAAGCTATTGCATCAGGAGAGGTAGCTTGTGGCTTTGAACCTTCCTTAGTGGAATACTATCGGATTTACTAGGCTGCACAGTGACGCGATGTCTTGAACTGTTCAACTGTTTATGTAAACCAAAACAACAAAGATCACACAATATCTTTCCTAACACCATTTGGTTCTCACGGTTGTGTCCATTTTGGCCCTGGACACCATCTTGGATTCATAAGTGTTTCGTTGAAGCGCCCGTCTTCATACTTATATAGGTGATCTCCTATTAAGAGTATCTGCCATACTCACTTCTTTAAAGTATAGGAATCATTAAAAGTTTATAACTTAACCTCACCACATTCAAAGCAGTTTCTTCACTTGGACGGGGAATGAGCCGTAATATGCTCCAAGTGTTTATCGAATATTCATAACTTAGTTGTCCCATTGAACCAAGGTCTTGGGATCTCCAATTCACAAGGTTGGGTTACCGTTATGAACACTTTTATTTTGTGGATTTTAAGCCCATTCCTTTCGATAAAGATGCTTGATCTCTATTCAAACCTTTAGTTAACGGATCCGCTAGGTTTTCTTTCGATTTCACGTAATCGATTGTAATAACCCCATTTGAGATCAAGCGCTGACGGTGTTATATCTTTGACGTATATGTCGAGTCTTACCATTGTACATACTATTTTGAGCCTTCCTATAGCCGATCGTGGCTATCACAATGTATCATGATTGCCCACGGCTTAGGCCAACAAGGAATATCCTCTAAAAAGTTGCGAAGCCATTATGCTTCTTCACCCACTTTATCCAATGCTATAAACTCGATTCCATCGTGGATCGAGCTATACAAGTTTGTTTAGAGGATTTCCATGACACCGCTCCACCACCAATGGTAAAAACATAACCACTAGTGGACTTGGAGTCTTTTGAGTCGGATATCAATTAGCATCACTGTATCCTTCTAATACAATTTGGATATCTCGAGTAATGTAATCCATAATTCATGGTGAGTCTTAGATATCTAAGAACCCTTATCAATGCCTTCCAATGGTCATTTCGGGATTACTCGTAAATCTACTCGTTTGTTAATCTGCGTAGGCAATATCCGGACGTGTGCGATTTGTTACATATATTAGAGCGCCAATGATCCGATAATATTCTAGTTGAGATACGGGCTCACCTTGATTTTTAGCTAAGTGTAAGCTTAAATCAACAGTGTTTTATTTGGAGGATGTCATAAGCATTGAACTTTCAAGAAAATGTCTCAATATAATGAGACTGTGATAAAACAAGTCCATCAGATGTTTTAGAAATCTTAATTCCCAGAATAACATCTGCTATACCCATATCTTTCATATCAAAATGTTTGATTAACATTTTCTTAGTATTCATGATTATATCATGATTACTACCCATAATTAACATGTCGTCAACATACAGACAGACAATTACATAAGCATTAGGTGTGTCTTTAATGTAAACACATTTATCACACTCGTTAATTTTGAAACCATTTGACAGCATAGTTCTGTCAAATTTCTCGTGCCATTGTTTCGGAGCTTGCTTAAGGCCATACAATGACTTAACGAGTTTGCACACCTTCTTCTCCTGTCCAGGAGCAACAAACCCTTCGGGTTGTTCCATGTAGATTTCCTCTTCTAATTCACCATTTAGAAAAGCCGTTTTCACATCCATTTGGTGTATCTCAAGGTTATGCAATGCTGCAATAGCAATGAGAACTCTAATAGATGTGATTCTTGTCACAGGTGAATACGTATCAAAGAAATCAAGGCCTTCTCTTTGTTTAAATCCCTTAGCTACTAACCTGGCCTTGTACTTATCAATAGTTCCATCAGCTTTATATTTCCTTTTAAGGATCCACTTGCATCCTAAAGGCTTATTTCCTGGTGGGAGATCTACCAACTCCCAAGTATGATTTTGCATAATGGAATCTATCTCACTATTAATAGCTTCTTTCCGAATGGAGCTTCGATCGACAATGCTTCACCAATTGTCCTTGGTTCATTGTCTAACACATAAGTTAGAAAATCCGGACCAAAAGACTTAGTTGTTTTGGCCCTTTTTTATGCGTCTTGGTTCTTCATCACTTTGATGATCACCATCGGCAAAGATCACGTGTTCTTTTGCTAGAACTAGCTTCTTTCCTTTCTTGACAAGGAAACACGTCTTGAAAAATACAAAGATTCCTCGACTCAATAATTGTACCTTCTTGTACATCCGGAATTCTTGATTTGTGCACTAAAAATCGATATGCACTTGTTATTTGTCCAATGAAAATGCAATCGATTGTTTTAGGCCCTATCTTTACTTGTTTTGGCTTAGGTATTTCTACTTTAGCTAACACCCCCACACCTTCGTATTTGTAGGAAGGTTTTCGACCTTTCCATAACTCATGCGGAGTTTTATCTTTATTTTTGTGTGGTATTTTGTTAAGAATGTGGTTAGCCGAGAGAATTGCTTCCCCCCACAAATTCTGAGGTAAACCAGAATTTATCAACAAAGCATTCATCATCTCTTTTAGAGTTCGGTTTTTGCGTTCAGCAACACCGTTTGATTGTGGTGAATAAGGAGCTGTCGTTTGATGAATAATACCAGAATCTGAGCAAAATTCATCAAAAGGAGCTCCATATTCTCCACCTCTATCACTTGAATTATCTTAATTCGTTTGCTTAGTTGATTTTCAACCTCATTCTTATAGCTTTTAAAAGCTTCTAAGGCCTCATCTTTACTTCTTAAAAGATATACATAACAGTATTTTGTGCAATCATCGATAAAAGTAATAAAATACTTTTTCCCACCTCTAGTTTGCACAAACTTTAAATCACATATATCACTGTGAATTAACTCTAGAGGTTCTGTTTCTCTTTCCACCGAGTGGAATGGTGTTTTGGCCATTTTTGCCTCAACACAGATTTCACACTTGTGATGTGAATCTATTTTAAAGTTAGGTAGTAATTCCAAGTTTACTAACCTTTTCAAAGTGTTAAAATTCACATGTCCTAATCTAACATGCCATAAATTTGAACACTCAAGCAAATAAGAAGAAACATTAATTTTATTGCTTTCAAAGTTTTGAGTACATTCATTACATTCATCTTGAGCGATCCATTATCTAAGTACCCCTTCCCTATGAACTGTCCATTTTTCATAAGTACAAACTTTTGAGCCTCAAATACTAATCTAAACCCTGCCTTAACCAACAACGATCCTGACACTAAGTTCTTCCGAATGTCTGGAACATGAAGGACATCAACGAGGGTCAGCTCCTTGCCCGAGGTCATCTTCAGCACCACCTTGCCGAGACCGACAATTTCAGACGTTGCATGATTCCCCATGTATAGCTTCCTTCCGTTGATAGGAGTATACGTTGAGAACATGTCTTTGTCGGAGCATATGTGGCGTGTAGCACCTGTGTCCACCCACCATTCTCTCGGGTTCTCCACCATATAAAGACTTGTTGCCTTCATACACAACAAGAGAGATCAAGCTCGGACATATCAATTGGTAACCGATTTGTCCTCGGTCACATGCACTGGTTCCGATTGGCCTTTTTAGGAAGACGACAATCTTTAGCCTTGTGATTCGGCTTTCCATGATTGAAGTTCCTTTGAACTTTTTAGCCTTCCCCGCTTTTGATTATTCCCGGGTGCTTTTCTTCTTGCTAGCATTGGGCTCCACCAAGTTTGCCTTTGCCTCCATAGGAAGCTTGCCAGACTTAATCTCAGACTTGCGATTGTCTTCTTCAATTCGCAATCTGACAATTAAGTCTTCAAGCCCCATCTCCTTCCGCTTATGCTTCAGGTAATTTTTAAAATCCTTCCACGAGGCGGTAGCTTCTCGATTATAGCAGCTACTTGAAAGGATTCACTCACCACCATACCTTTCGCAATTATATCATGCGTAATTAATCTGGATCTCTTGAACCTAGCCGATCACCGTCTTGGTGTCAACCATCTTGAACTCAAGGAATTTGCCGACAACAAATTTCTTTGTGCCAAAGATCTTCCGTTTTATACTTCTTCTCTAAAGAGATCCACGGACTCTTTAGCGTCTTTATCGAACAATACACATTGTACAATGTGTTTTCCCGATCCGTTGAGAATGTAGTTCGCACAGAAGTCGCTTTGACTCCAAGCATCGAACGCCATCCTCTTCTCTTTATCAGTCTCCTCTTCCCCACGGTTGGGGCATCCTCCGTAGGAAACGAGCAAGGTTCGTAGTCGTAAGATAGAACAACATTTTCTCGTTGCCATCTTTTGAAGTCTCGAACCCCAAACTTCTCGGGTTTCTCTCCGTCCGGTCTTTTAGTCAAGTCTTTGAATCAAGACGCTGAAGCCATTTGATATACACGAAAATCTCGTCTTAAATCGTTGGAAAAAATCGATGGTGTATACCGAATGGCCACGAAAAATTGAGCGGAGTAAAGAAAGTCGAGGCAAGAGTTGGGCTCTTTGTCTTTAAGACGAGATTGCCCCGCTCACGGTGTTAACGGAAAGCGGCAATCGCCTCCCAAGATACAACGACTTACGTCTTATGATAGCAACACTACAAATCACAAGACACTTCGAACTTTTAGTGTTTTTGAACTCTCAAGACTTTTATATTCGATGCTTTATGTGAATTTGAATTTTTTCGATGCGAGAAATGATTAAGGGGTTGGTTTAGATAGAGCTCCTGGTGCCTCTTGATTGGGTGCAACACTGGTTCGGATCGATTGACCGTCGATCGCGCCCGTGGTTAACAAGTGCGATCCGATGGTCCGATCGACCTTATCTGTGCGAAGAACACACCCTTTGGCATACACCTCGCACTTTCGACATGATGACGCGTCGATCCACGGTGCCTTGTTAGCGAACAGACGCATCGATCGGCCCGCCACGTGTCGCCACTCGTGCGATTCTCGCCAAATCATCGCCACCCGAGCTTCCCGCCACGCCACCGAGCCATTGGATGAACCCTGGTTCGATTTTCCAAAACTTTAAGGCTCCTTGCGACGATGCGCGTACGTGCGAAGTGCGCCTCGAAGCGCCTAATGCGACGCGTGCGCGGGCCCGCCTCGGACGGTGCTCGCGACCGTCCTCGGTGCCTTTGAGCTAGCCAAAGGCTAGTCAAAATTGACTTGGTCCACTAGGGTGTACCATAAGGAGTTCCACTTGATTACTCCTTATTAGTGGTGAAGCTCTTTATTAACTAGTCAAACATTTAATATGTTTCCTATGTGGGATATGGCTTTCCATATTCCCACCCTTTTATATTCCATATATAAAAGCATTTTAAGTGGTCAACTTTATGCATTTATTTTTCATTCACCCGATATTGGTTTTGAGAAATTCAAAATGCTAAACTCATCTACCCGCGGCGTAGATGACGTTTATCTCATTTATTTCATACTTTGAATAAATGACCCCACTTAAATAATTGGTCAAAATCGGACCAATTCCAAAGATTTATTTCCTAATAGAAAGTGTCCCAATCCCTATAAATATGTATTGTTCGAATCATTTTAATTTTATGCGCTAAAGATGGTTGCAGCAAAATTGCCACACTTCTTTTCTCGAATCATTTTCAAAAGAAAAAAAGGACTCCTTTTATACTCTGACACACGACTTAGATATGTCAAAAACTCAGCGTGCTGTGAAACTTAGACTCGTGAGAATATATGAGATACCTTCTGTGTATTGACAAGAATTAAATTTTGAGTATATAGTGTGTATTCCACAACAGTGAGGTACTATTAACTTCTTTTTTATTACGTATTTTTTACAATCTTTCGTACTAAACATGATACTTATTTTAATATGTTATTGTGACAGAGTGGCCGAATTCATGACATGATAAAGAAATTTCAAATATAATATTGTTTACATAAATAATCGCATATCGTGATCAAATATTAGCCCACTTCGAGGAGTATCTTTTTGAACTTGTAGTTATTTTGCAGATATGCATAGCAAAAGTCGTCACAGATGATATTCTGTATTGAATATGCTTATTTCGTACGAAACATGACTTCACTTATATTCTTAATGGTTTGAGATTTTTTCTTATTTGTCCCAATTTTTCAAATCAAGTCAAGCTGTCGAACACTTTTTATTTTCAAATGGTATGAATAATATAAGATAAACGAATGTAAATATATGATTCTTAGATTTAGATTTTTTTTTCATTATACAGCTTTCCACAATTTCACTCAGCAGATTTTGAAATTAACAAAAATTAAAAAAGATATCCTGAAAAAACAAAAATTAATCGCCAACTAAGAGGCTCCTTTTTTTGTTTAGTATCATTTAAGTTTCATTTTAGGTATTGCATAATTTGTGTTTTTAGCATAAAAATAAAAATTGAACTATCTTTTTTGGTTTAACAATGAAGATATGAGTGATATTAGTCTATATCTTTTACCTGCATGCAAACGGAAAGCAATTAAGATCTCCATTAAAGTAAAAAATATATTATTAAAATTTCTTTTTTTTAATTAAAAGAAATTAATAGACTAATGAATGGCTTGATATTTTTTGTCTTGTGCAATTTAAATTTCATTTTGGATATTGCAAATTTTTTTTACTGTGATTAACAACAAAAATGGACATATCAGTCGAAAAGACAAAAATTACCAAAAAAGTAACAACTGGACATATATGTAAATTAAAAACCATAAAAGATCGTATATACTTATCTATTTTGGTTGACAATCTCGAATATGATAATAGACTAATCAATTGTCAAGCCTTTACCCGCAAGAAAATAAAAAAATAAATCAGATATGGATTAATAATAATACATAAAAAACAGAAATATACATATCTGATTGTGTTTCCGTTCAAGGATATGTATGTGTTGTTCTCATAGTCACACGACTATCAGAAATATTTTTCGTCATTCCGAACCATAACAGCAAAAAAAAATTAGAGTATAGATAATAAATTTAGATTTGATGGCATGTTGTTGTGTTTACTTTTTAAAATCACAAATGGAGCCATGATAGAGACATATTACATGAAATGGATACGGTTGGATCTTATTTCATGAATGAATAACTTTCGAATAAACCATAAAATCTCGATTTTTGGCGGAAGGCGCGCAATTTCCAGGTTTTCGGCAAACCCTAAGATTTTTGTGAAGAAGACGGAATGGTTGGTGTGTGTATTCTGTAAGCATAAAATTTCCAGGCATAATGAAAACATAAATTGAATCCGAATCTTGAACTTCATGATTTTCACAATTTTAATCGTAATTAGGGTACTAACCTTGAGCAACCATGTCTTTCTTTGATGAAGATGGAAGAAACCACTTTTCTCTCTCTTGGCCTTCGTTAATCCCACGTAACGTAATTTCTTTAGTGATAGATTTTTTTCAGTGCGAGTGAGTTCTATTATAGGCGGAGAGAGAGGACCGGTTTCTTGAGCGATTATCTCCGCCAATAAGCGTTCAGCGAAACGTTCTCAAACACGTTCTATCAACGTGTGTAGAGGTGGAACGAAAACCACCTCTTAACTGTTCAATTTAAAACTTATCGACTTATTTATTTAAACCATTAATTAAATATTTAAAACTCATTATTTAAATAATTAAATCCTTAATTATTTGTACGTGGGCCACATAATAATTTTACATTCTCCCACTTGGCCCATGTGACAAATAAATCTTCCTGGTTTAAATATTAAGACGTAATGCGCATAACATAAGGATAAGTCTTACATTCATTGGTCAGATCATAATGTTACAATAAGTATATTCTAATATGGGTCATAGCGGTTCTAAGTCATTAGCCCGACATAGTTCCTTCCATGTACCACAATATTAGTTTTCTACTTAAAATAACCCATAATTAAAATATCAATAATGGTCCACATTAGTGTCTAAGTCGACAATATCCGTTAAAGTAATGTCAACATTCATGTATACATCAATGACAAACAGGATAACAATTAATTTCTGAAACAATACATAAGAGAGCTCAAAGTGTCAAATACTTAAAGCATATAATTCTTAAATTACATTCCGAATGCCCATCCCTTCGACATGCCGAATAAATGTCTTTGGAGGCAATCCCTTAGTCAACGGATCCGCAATCATGACATCGGTGCTGATATGCTCAATTGACACTTTTTGTTTCGAACTTCTTCTTTAACGGCAAGGTACTTTAGTTCCATATGTTTAGCACCTCACGGAATACTTGTCGTTTTTAGAGAAGAAGAGCTCTGCGGAATTATCACGGTAAATTTTTTCAGCGGCTTGGCAATCTTGTCGACTATTCCAAGTCCGAAATAAAATTCATGACCAATTTCCTTGAATTGTGGCCTCAAAGCATGCCACGAATTCGGCTTCCATAGTGGATGCAAAAGAATGAATGATCGCCGCACTTTTCCAAGATATTGATCCCCTGACTAATAGGAACAAATAACCAAATGTGGATTTTCTAGTATCAACACATCCGCATAATCCGAATCTGTATAACCAATCACCTCCGGATGATCGGACCTTCGATAAGTAAGCATATGGTCTTTTGTTCCTTGCAAGTACCTCAAGACTTTCTTTGCGGCTTTCGGTGATCCATTCTGGATTACTCGATATCGGCCAAGCATTCCAACAAAGAAAAGCGATGTCCGGCCTCAAACAAGTGCGTGCATACATCAAGCTCCCAACAATTGATGCATAAGGAATATCATTCATTTGTTTTGCGTTCCAATTCATTCTTTGGACATTGCATAAGATGAACTTATCTCCCTTCCGAATTGGAACGACACTTGATGAGCATTTTTCCATTCTAAATCTCTCTAGAACTTTATTAATATATGCTTTCGAGACAACCCTACATGATCCTTGTGATCTATCCCGAAATATTTCTATTCCGATCACATAAGTTGCCTCTCCCATATCCTTCATTTCAAAGTTCTTAGAGAGAAATTTCTTGGTTTCATACAATAAACCTAGATCATTCGTTGCAAGCAAGATATCATCAACATAGAATCGAGAAAGATAAACTTGCTCCCACCGACTTTTAGATATATACACCGATCAACAAGTGTGTTTTCCTTAAATCCAAAAGACGTGATGGTATCATTGAACTTAAGATACCATTGACGGGAAGCTTGTTTAAGTCCGTATATTGATTTCTTAAGTTTACACACCATATGTTCTTTTCCTTCTATGGAAAAACCTTCAGGAGTTGATCCATATAAACATCTTCTTCCAAATTTCCATTGAAAAGCGGTTTTCACATCCATTTGGTGTAACTCTAAGTCATAATGAGCCACCAAAGCCATAATAATTCTAAACGAATCTTTCTTAGAGATGGTGAAAATGTCCCCTTATAGTCAATACCATTTTTTCTGAGTAAAACCTTTGGCAACAAGTCTGGCCTTGTATCGTTCGATATTGCCGTTTGAGTCGCGTTTGGTCTTGAAGACCCATTTACACCCGACTCTTTTACAACCTTCAGGCAATTCAACAAGGTCCCAAACTTCATTATGTTCCATAGATTTCAGCTCATCTTTCATGGCATCAAACCATTTATTAGAATTAATACTTTCAATGGCATGTGAAAATGAAACTGGGTCATCATCAATTCCTAAGTCAAATTCAGACTCTTGTAAATAAACCACGTAATCATCAGAGATAGCAGATCGTCTTTGTCTATCAGACCTTCTTAATGCTATCTGTTGTGGTTCATTTACTATTGTAGGTTCATCAATGTTATCTTCATTGTGGGTGACTTGATCATTAATTTGTTGTTCTTGTCCAACATTAGGCTGTTCAATAATTGGAGGAACAACAACTTTAGAAGAAGTTATAGGCAAAGGAATTTGCACTCTAACTTCTTGAATGTCCACTTTTCGTGGTTCTTGACTCCCACTAACTTCACCATTCTCAATGAACCTAGCATTTCCAGTTTCAATAATTCTTGTACTATGGTTAGGACAATAAAACTTATACCCTTTAGACACAATACTCAAGAATGGCCCATCCCCTTTCTCGCCCCATGCGTCGCGGTCACCAAGGGCGTGGGCCATGATGTTTGTTTGTCCCCCTGCTAATACCAAAGACAAATAACCTCATCTTGGACCCACCATACCACCCCCACTCTGCTGCGGTGATTCGCCCATTTTGGACGACACACAGGATCTTGTTGTTGGGCCATCCTTGTGGCCTTAATGAGGCCCAAGTATTTTCTAGCACTCGGCCCGATCCCTCCGTGCCATCTGGATCCGAAGTCAGCTCCCTACCATCTCCTCGGCCCACCATCCTCTGTCGCTCAAACATTTTGGTCGCCCAAGCCCACTCCTTTGCCTCATCTTGCTCGCCCCTGGTGCCTTTCTTGACTTGACCCAACAATCTCTCGGATCCCGCCCCATTAGCAACTGTTTACATTATACAGGAGGTGGGATTAAGGGATTCTATAGGCCCAAATACAATTGATGAACACCCGAACAGTGACGCCAATTTTAATGGCTTGGATGATAGGAAAATTGTCACAAAATTGCATAAGGGTAAAAATAATATTGGTGTTGATCAGACGGATAAAATCAAAAAACCCGGGGTTGACAAAGTCTCGAAATCGACAAAGAAGACTACAAAGTCGGGCAAATTGGTTCATAATTTTCTCTACAAAGGAGGAGCGAGCCAACGACCCCACAATCGATCAGGTGTTTCTAAATCCTCTTCTCATTCTAATTGTTAATTATGTCGATTAAATTCTTAACATGGAATGTGAGGGGTATTGCTAATCCGGGTAGCCAACGTCATTTGCATGCGTTAATTTCTCATCATAAATTGCCTTTTGTTGCGCTTTTAGAACCTATGACTTTGCCTGAGTTTAGTTTCTATTGTCGTAGATTTGGCTTTGAGGATGGCTTATCTAATTGTTCTAATCATATCTGGATTATGTCTGCTGCTCAATTACATTTTGACATTCTTGTTGATCATGCACAACTATTACATTGTAGGTTGACATCTGCTTTGTTGCCTCAACCTATTTATTTGACTTTTGTGTATGCTAAATGTGATAGAGTAGCTAGATATGTTTTGTGGGATACCTTGCGTGAGATTGCGATTAGTATGGAGGGGTTACCCTGGCTTGTTAGTGGTGACTTTAATATTTTTTTGCATGATCACGAGAGGATTGGTGGTACTTCGATAGGTCGATGAGATGCTAGATTTTGCACATATGATTGCGGATTGTGAGTTATTTGATGCGGGGTGTGAGGGGTCTATCTTTACGTGGGCTAGAGGTGGGCTTGGGAGGCTTGATAGGGCTTTGTATAATGAACACCTTTGGGTGATATGTTTACTTCTTCGTTGTTACGCATTTATCTCGTGTTCGCTCCGATCATGCTCCTTTACTCATATCTTGTCGGTTTGTACCGCATGTGCCTCGTTCTTCTTTCCGATTTCAAAGATATGTGGATACGTCACCATACTTTTTGCGGGTTGTCAAGGAAGTATGGGGGCATCCCTAACGGTTGTTTTGGAATGAGAAGCTTGCAGACAAGTTGAATAGGGTCAAACGCAGACTCAAGATTTGGAATCACCAGACGTTTGGTAATGTTTTTGATCGGATTAGATTGGCTGATGAGGCAGTTTCGGTGGCTCAGGCTATTTATGATAGTGATCCGTCTCCGACGCATCGGGCTGAGCTACATCGTTGTGTGGCTGAGTACGAGCTTCGTTTGAAAATGGAGGAGGATTTTGGCGCCGAGAAAAGCTGCGATTAAGTGGGACGATCGAGGGGGGAGCGCAACACTAAGTTTTTCCATGGATTTGTTAAGCGAAGCGGTGTCGCTAGGATCCACTCGATTGCGATGATGGGATAGCGATCACACGAGGATTACGAGATTCGAAAGTCGGCTCGATTCTTTCGATCTTATTGACTTCTGACTTGGAGTATCTGACTCCCCCTGTTGATGAGTTCTTTCCCCGGCTTCCTGATTCCGTTGACCTTGATGGACTTTGTGCTATGCCGACGGCTAAGGAGGTTCGCGATGCGGTGTTTGGGATTGAGCCGTCTAGTGTCTCGGGGCCAGATGGTTTCTCATCGTTGTTCTTTCAGCACTGTTGGGATTTCGTCAGATCGGATGTTGAGGATGCGGTGGTTGACTTTTTTTCGGGTAATCTCATGCCGTCCACGTTCACGGCTACATCTATAGTTCTCATTCCGAAGGTTCCTCACCCTCGGAAGTGGACCGAAGTTTCGCCGACAGTGCTTTGTGCAACGTGGACGAATAAGATTATCTCGAAGATTATGAACGAGCGGTTGGTCTCGATTCTGCCTTTGATTGTGTCGCCGAATCAGAGTGGTTTCACACCCGGTCGTGTCATCTCGGATAACATATTGCTCGCGCAGGAGCTTATCCATGATATCAGCTTAGCCACGGATTTTCCTAATGTGGTGATGAAGCTGGATATGGCTAAAGCTTATGATAGGGTGCAGTGGGATTTCCGTGATATCTGACTATGATTCACATGGGCTTCCTGCTCGTTCGGTGGATTGATATGGTTGGCATTTGTATTGAGCCTTTCGTGGGCTTTCTCTGTCCTGGTTAATGGTATCCCTTCCGGATATTTTCCTTCGACTCGGGGAGGCTGGCGGGGGATCCTTTATCTCTGCTTTCTGTTTGTTCTCGGCGGCGGAGTATTTATCCCGAGAGATTGGACTCACTATTAGCCGACACCGAGATATGATTTATCGGACGCGACGAGTTTTCCGTGACGATCGGCCTATGCCGATGATGTGGTTATCTTCACGGGCGTCGAGGATGGTTTGGTCACGTTGAGACACTTTTTGGAGCACTATTCGCTCTTAGGCGGTGGTCGTGTACGGAAGAGTAGTTTCTTCTTGGCCCCACGTTACATTGACGGGTGGGAGCACATGGTGCACGGCCGACCGGCTTTGTTCGCGATGACTTGCCGATGACTTATTTGGGTGTCCTTTGTTCAAGGCGGGCGAATGACGAAAGAGCTCTTCCTCCCGGTGATTGAGAGGATGTTGGATAGAGTTGCGGGGTGGTCGATCGACATCTCTCCTTTGGTGGTAGGCTCGCTCTTATTCGGAACACGCTAATGGCCACCCCGTTGCATATTCTTGGTCATGCGGCCGCCAAAAGATTAAGCAGATTGGAGCAGATCATGGCTAGATTCTTTTGGGGATCTATGCGGGACGAGAAGAAGACTCATTGGATCGATTGGGATATTATCGCCACCCTATTTACGAGGGCGGTTTGGGGTTGCGCCGACTTTCTCGATATTCCGACGCCTTGATTTACAAGTTGTGGTGGAGGTTACGCGAGGGCCATTCGTTGTGGGCTCAATTCTTGATCGGCAAATCTTGTTACAATGGGCTTCGGTCTCCTGTAGAGCCTCAGTAACACATAATCATAGTCATCAGTGGAGGCGCTTGAGGCGGATCGGTATTCGGGCCCAGGAGCGGATTTTTTGGTCTATTGGCAGTGGTAGCCGGGTCAGCTTCTGGGATGATATTTGGCTTGGACACAGGCCGCTTACGGATCATTGTTTGGATCGACCTTTGGGGCACATGACAGTTGATTGGTTTATTCGCGATGGTGAGTGGGATCGCGATAGACTGCACCAGGTCTTGGTCTCCAGATGTGGGCTTCCTGAGAGTCTCATTGAGGATATATCCGGGGTTCCGATTCTGCTTTGGGGTCTCGGATATCATGCGGTGGATGCTTACCTCTCACGGTGGGTTCTCTATGTCTTCTGCTTGGGATTCTCTCCGGGGTAGAAATGCTCAGAACCTTCTGCACGGTGCCATTTGGAACGATGCTCTTATCCCTACTATCTCCATATTCCTTTGGCGCCTCCTTCGTAATCGTCTTCCTGTGGATATCAAGCTTCAGGCACGTGGCACTTCCCTTGCCTCACGTTGCTGGTGTTGCTTGAATAATCCACACTCTTCTCCTCAGGTCGAATCTATCCCTCACCTCTTTTTGATGAATGATACTGTTCAGTCCGTGTGGAATCACTTTCTTCCTTGGTTTGACACTACACTTCCACACACCACTGATATGATATTGTTCCTCTCCTTCTGGAGGAACCGCACACACGGATCACACACGAGGCACTTGAGTTTCTTGGTTCCCTGCTTGATTTTATGGTTTGTCTGGACGGAAAGGAATAGTGTCAAGCATCGACAAATTCCTTTCTTGGCATCTCACATTATTTGGCAGGTGGAGCGGTATCTCTGGATCCTTGTTTCAGGTCGGCGTCTGAGCCCATCAGATTGGTCTGGATGTTTCCCTACTGTTGGCTTTTTGCGAGGGGAGTGCTCCACCACAGGTTCCACGCAGCCGAGGATGGTGATTTGGCGAGCTCCTCGGCCCCTCGGATCAAGGTCGAACACGGATGGTTCGTTTGATCCGGCACATTGATTGGCGGAGGGGGTTTGATACGGGATCATTTGGCGGACTTATGTTGGCGTTTCACGATTCCTTCCAGGCGGTGTCTAGCTTTCATGCCGAGCTACTAGCGCTTGAGATGGGATTGCGGCATGCCCGACGGTTCTCACTTGATTTGGATCGAGTTGGGACGCGCGGCGGTGGTCACCACGATCACTACGGTGGCCTTGGCTCTTGGCGAGTTCAAGATACCCCGATTCGCATCGGAACATCTTTGAGGACCTTCGCACTCGATTTCCCACATACACGAGAGAGGGAATCGACCACAGATCACCTAGCGGAGTTGGGAGCTGCTGCCCTTGGCAGTCACTTTGTTGATGAGGGCACGGCCTCTCACCACCTCCTAGCGCTCATTCGGATGGACCAGTTGGGATACCCGAGCTTCAGATTTTCATAGATCATTGGTTCTCATTGTATTTTTAGATTCTCATTATGATAGTCTTTCTAGATATCTTAGTGATAGGTTATTTGTTCTTTGATTTTCTCCCGCCTTGACGGGCATGACATTGTATGACATTTTGTTTATTTGATATACAGGTAGGGGATCACGCCTCAATCCCCCACCCCCCGGGGTGTTATTTTGCTTAAAAAAAAAAAAAAAAAAAAAAAACTTATACCCTTTAGACTTTTCAGGATAACCAATGAAATAACCACCGATTGTCCTATAATCCAATTTCTTTTCTTGTAGATTATACGCTCTTATTTCTCGGACAACCCCAAACATGCGGTGCCTCAAACTAGGTTTCCTACCACCCAAAGCTCGAAAGGAGTTTTAGGAACCGACTTACTAGGAACCCTATTTAATGGATACATGGCGTTTTAAGTGCATGCATCCACAATGATGTGGGTAATGAAGAATTACTTAACATACTCCTAACCATGTCCAATAGAGTACGACACGCCTTTCGCTACACCATTTTGTTGTGGTGTACCTGGCATAGTGTATTGAGCACATATGCCACGTTTTTCAAGGAATTTGGCAAATGGGCCTGGGCATTGCCGGATTCATTATATTTTCCATAATATTCACCACCTCTATCGATCGATAATTTTCACTTTTCTATCTAGTTGTCTTTCAACCTCATTAACAAATACCTCAAGGGCATTTTCAATGAGATTTTTCTTGTAATAGATAGACATATCCATAACGTGAAAAGTCGTCGATAAAAGTGATAAAATATCTTTCTTTTCTAAAAGAGGAAACATCAAAAGGCACACAAATATCGGTGTGTATTATTTCAAGAAGTTGTGTGCTTCGAGTGGCTCCTTTCTTTGTGTGTTTTGTTTGTTTTCCTTTAATACAATCCACACAAATACCAAGATCAGTAAAATCTAAATCCGGGAGGATTTCATTCTTTACCAATCTTTCTAACCTTTCTTTGGAAACATGCCCCAAACGTTTATGCCACAAGTAAGCAGAATTTTCATTCACTAAACCACGTTTAGTTCCAACATTATGATGCAGGGTTAAAAGAGTCTCAGCAAAAAGATTATCAAGCCTAAATTTATATAGGCCATCATTAAGAACACTAGAACCAATAAGAAGGCTTTGTTTGAACAAATCGAAACATCCATTATCGAAACTAAAAGAATATCCACAGAGTCAAGTTTGGAAAGAGAAACCAAATTGCGAGAAACAGAAGGTACATAAAGAGTTTGAAACAAATCTAAATGGTGTCCAGTATCTAAAATAAGGCGATAAGTTCCAATGGCTTCAACTGGAGCTTTGACTCGGTTTCCCATGAAGACGTATTTTTCATTTGGATTTATGGTTTGGGTCGTAAGGAATCCTGATCGTATATTTGAAACGTGAGTAGTGCGGTAGGAATCAAGCCACCAAGTATTATGAGGAACTTCAACTAAATTTGATTCAAACATACGAAAGCGTTAATCATACCTTTCTTTTCGAACCATGCCTTACGTTTTCGGCAATCTTTCCGGAAGTGTCCTGGCTTTCCACGTAAACGGCACTTAAGGTTCTTTGTGTTCCTTTTTTCGGACTTGGGCATTTGACTCATTCACTTTAAATGGCCCTTTCTTGCCCTTTCCTTTCTTTGTTAAGGCTTTCTTTGACTCCTTGATTGGTTACGAGATGAGCAGAATGAGTCCCCGATTCTTAATCCGTGTTTTTATCGAACTAGCATACCATGAAGTTCATTCACATTCCACTTGTCCTTCATGGTGTTATAGTTCATTTGGAGCAGACCATACTCGGAGGGCGGTGAATTTAAGATAAAGCGCACAAGAAAGTTATCATCCACGTTCATCCCTAAGGACTTTAGTCTTCTTTGCAATGTTTGTCATTTCAATGACGTGCTCATGCATGCTACGAGAACCATCAAACTTCATGGTGGTCAAAGTAGCCATTAATGTCCAAAGAAGAGACTTATCGCCAGTTTGGGAACGCTCTCCTACTAATTTCATGAATTCCTTAGCATTTTCGGTGTGAGGAAGGGTAGACTTGATGTTGTTAGCTATACTCATCCGCATAAACATCGGGCTCGATCTGTTTGATCTTTCCTGGCAAGTATGGACGGATCTCTCAACATCTTTGCTAGTGTCGTAATAGCAGCGGGTTTCTCAACTTGAAGTGCTAAGTCAAGATCCAAGACACCTAGGTGAAATTGGATTTGCTCGCACCATTCAGAGAAGTTAAGCCCATTATACACTGGAACAGATGAAGCATGCGAATGAAGAGAAACGGGAATAGTAATCGCAATTAAAAGAGTTGATTGATCATTAATGCTTTGAGATTACTTCATACAGATTAAGATAAGACAATAAATGTACATTGAAGTTCTCCTTTGGGTGATCTAACAATGTACTACATTAAACGTAATTGATGCTAAAAGTTGAGTTCACATTATTGGTAATTAAATATACTCTAACTAGACATGCTCGTTATCTTTGGATATACTAAACACATCTAACCAAGTATATTAATTATCTACGGTTATGTTCTTGATTATAAAAATAATTGATCAACCTTTGGGCGACCCGTAAATATTCTATAATCAATGAACTTCAATATACCCACTACAAAATATCATCATGTCATTTCGATTAATAGCATCACATAATCATGGGTGATTGAAAATTTATTTAATTTAACATCTATAAGTACTTTCTAATTTGGCCA
Organism: Rehmannia glutinosa; assembly: GCA_016081115.2. Taxonomy (NCBI): domain Eukaryota; kingdom Viridiplantae; phylum Streptophyta; class Magnoliopsida; order Lamiales; family Orobanchaceae; genus Rehmannia; species Rehmannia glutinosa. Next base: position 216,252 of record JABTTQ020000362.1, read on the forward strand.
CTTTGGTGACTAACAAATTATTCATTATATAGACATTAAATTAAATAATGAAAACTATGCAATTAGACTTTACGGTTAGGCCACTTTGATGACTAACTAACCATCTATCACATAAATTTCAAACACAAACATAAGTATTTGAATTGCAACAGATATAACAGATACATAGTAGCATGCGAAGCAGTCCGATTATACATGATAAAAAGCCTCAAACCATCATTAGCAATCCTAAACAGATCTAACATCTAATTCTTCATTAATAGAATCGCACATATCAATGTAAAATGGACTTCAATATATAAAGGCCCAAACTGTACGAATTCATGCCCATTTAAATGTAAAGGAATGAATCTAGAATTGAAGCAAGAAACTAATATTATATAACATTAGTGCATATCCTCATCATTACAAGCAATCATGCATACCATATGATCATGGATTCAAGTTCTGTATGTTCACATAGAAATTTAAAGCATCTCAATCGATAATCCGCTGAGATAAATATTCATACGGCCGAAACAATCATGCGGAAAATCAGACTAAATTAACATAATTTCTCGAAACTTGCAGCGGAATTATCATACATATGAGAAATTCATAAATTAACATAGTTGCAGCGAAACGGTAATTCATATGCATTCATAAATTAGAAAACCCATAATCATAATTGGAAAATCACGAGTTCTTAAACCGGGCTCTCATACCACATGTAAGCATAAAATTTCCAGGCATAATGAAAACATAAATTGAATCCCGAATCTTGAACTTCATGATTTTCACAATTTCAATCGTAATTAGGGTACTAACCTTGAGCAGCCATGTCTTTCTTTGATGAAGATGGAAAAACCACTTTCTCTCTGGCGCCCGTTAATCCTACGTAACGTAATTTCTTTAGTGATAGATTTTTTTCAATTTGCGAGTGAGTTATTATAGGCGAGAGAGGGCCAGGTTTCTTGAGATTATCTGCCAATAAGCGTTCCAGCAGTAAACGTTCTCAAACACGTTCTATCAACGTGTGTAGGTGGGAACAGAAACCACCTCTTAACTGTTCAATTTAAAACTTATCTCGACTTATTTATTTAAACCATTAATTAAATATTTAAAACTCATTATTTAAATAATTAAATCCTTAATTATTTGTACGTGGGCCACATAATAATTTTACATATTCATCCTAAATGAGATCTGATTTGTTTAAAGGATAAAACCATTTTCATCCGTTCACGAGGACACGTTGCATCATCTGAACAATAGAACAACATGCAACTTAAATTTTTCACACGTATAGATGTGACTGGGATTGGGCTATGCGAAAACACGTCATTTTAATATATAATATTTAAAAAATAATAATTCTTTTGAAAATGACTTTAAATTATATTCATATATAGAATTTTCAATTATTTTTATAACTTTTGAAAAATATTGAACTATTAATTTTATTCAATATATTTGATACTTAAATTATAATCCAATACAACACAACTCATATGATATGCCAACACATGTCCCGTAAATCGTACAGGTAAAAAACTATATATATAAAAAGAGTAATATATAATTACAACATATAACATTAATTTTGGTAATTCGTGATTTAATTTTGGAATATCTATATATATATATATTGAGGAATGGTATATATAATAATAATAATAATAATAATAATAATAATAATAATAACAACAACAACAATAACAATAACAAAGCATTTTATAAAAATAGCTTTCCAAATATGTGTGTGTACTGTATTAATTATAATATTTGTTTTTTTTCTTTTTTTAAATGTATTAATTTTTTCATTTTTAATCTATTTTTGACGTATAATATATCAAATTAATCATCTTTTTATGATCTTTAATTTTACACTCATACTGCATATATTAAATTGAAAATTGACATAAAAATTTTAAAAAATCTAAAATATATTTACTCAATATTTTATTTTATAATCTATAAATAATAATAGAAAATAGAAAATATATATTTATAAAAAGAGAGGTCTCTATAAATAATACCTTCAAATTTTCCGTGCCCATTTTAATATACTATAGAAATAATAATATTTTGTACAATAAATAAATCATGATATGTTTTAAAAAGACATGTTTTAATAGTAAACTTTGTCCTATAATGTCTCTTTACTTTATGCAAATTTGATTTTATGTGTTTTTCATACATTCCTAATTTAAATCATATATTACTGATTTTCAAGAAATTATACTAATTATTACTTGCAAAAATTATTTATATTTTCAAAAAATCTGTAAAACAAATGAATATTGATCGGTTTAAAATGACATAATAATCAACGTTAAAGGCCCATAATCACTTCCAAAATGGCATAGTTTTCATACTTTCCTAATTTAAAGTACATATTTAATTTTTAGGAAATTAAAATAATTATTACTTGCCAAAATTTTTAATCTTTATAATGAATTATTTTAAGTATAATAATTGAAAAATATATATTCATACAACACCATTTTCGTTGTCTTGTCGAAGGTTTGAGAGAAAAAAAATACCTTATTAGTTTTGCGTTATACTATTTATTATGGGATTTTATAATTGACTATTTTAAATAATCGATATTGATATCACAATAATCATGGTTAAATACATAAATCATGATATTAAAATACACAAATAATTGTAAAAATATAAAATGAAAATTGATAGAGTATTAAAAATATGATCATTCAAATATTGAAATACTTTCCAAATTTAAATCAACTATTACTGATTTACAGGAAATTATATTAATTACTGCTTAACAAAAAAAATAACTTTGAGTGAATATATAGATAATAATTTTTCAGAAGCTAAATACTCATACAACAGGGTTTCATTCTAATGTCGGAGGGTATTATAAAAATACATGAACTTATTTAGTTTATGTTATAATATCGGAAGATTTGAAAAAATATTGTAAGCTTTTTGGTTAGACAAAAATTAATAATTAATAATAATTCATTAATATAAAAATTGAGAATGGTTAAATACAAAAATATCTAGAAATTAGAATACACAATTTTCAAAATCATGGTTAAATTAAAAATGATAGAACAATAAAAACACAATAATTCAAATATGGAAATATATCAAACAAAATAACCAAAATTATAAGTATTCAATTTGTCAGTAAAACTATTTCCTTAAATATTCTCTATGGTTGTGCTATTATATATGTGTTGACATTGCTCATATTCATTCTTACATGAGCAATTATATTTCAAACTAAAAAAAACCATATGTTGAGTGTTGACCCTAATAAAAGACTCGAACATGACAAAACACAATGTGCGGTGAAAACTCATCTTGTGCGGCTTCTCTTGAGAAGCCAACTTACAATAATAAAACACAAATTCACACTCCGTGCATCGCACGGGTCAGTACACTAGTTTGTCTAAAACAAACTTTTGGACAAATCCATCCTCCAAAAATTAATTTGTTAGAACTAGAGACTTTTTAAGAAGTCACTTACTAAAAGATCAATTTTCTAATTGAACTTTTGTAAAAGTGCCTCTAAACAAGCGCTATGTATCAAAACATGAATAATGTAGTACCATCTCATAGTAGGAAATGGTATTTTGTCTCACATTTTAAAGGTGAAGTGAAGGGTTCAAACTTGAAACCCCATCCTCCCATGCAATCCTCTATATAATGGTTTGAATTTCCACTAGAAAAATGTGAATTATGTAGTTAATATGGACGATAAAAGAACCGTTTTTTTTCAAGATTATCAATGAATTTGTGGCTCTTGATTTTTTTTTCCAAAACCCATGTTGGCCCGAACCCGCCTCATTTATTTATATATTATGTATAATAGTATAGTTTTATTTTTTCAGAATAACATTTTTAAAATTTTTTGATGATATTTATTATTTTCTAAAAATTATAAAACGGATCTAATGATTTTCAATCTTTTTTTCTAAATAAATAGAAATATATAAAAAGAAAGAAAAAGGTCCTGATGGCAAGCCGATCAGGTAGCAAAGGAAAAACAATACTAAACTTCAGAAAAAGAGAAACAACAAAAATAACTTAAAATCGCAATCTAAATGAAGGACGTTTATTTCAAGAGGCTTTTAAATTGACATTGCCATTTGGTTTTTTAGCACGTGCTTGAGTATCGTCTTGATGATCTGATGTATCCTGTGGAATGTAGGCCCATGATCCTCAAGCCACAATTGTCATAGCCTTCATAGCTTCTGAGGAATCACACGAGTAATAAACAAGTAGAGTAGTTGAGGAGTCGCCTAACTTAGTCGTTAAAGCATCCAATTTATCTGGATCAACTTAATCTTTTTTCATCCGCCATATCTGACCAACATTTTCGGGCAGTAGCGGCCATGGCCTTGAACCCCTCAGAAGGATCATTAGAGCTAAGAACATAAATTGTTGTGAGGTAGACTATTAGAAACTGTTTCATTATGCAATGTAATTAAATCGGTCTGCCTCTTTTCATCCAAGTTCATTGTAATCACCATAACCTTGGTAATCAAGACAGAACCTTGTTGTGGTGGATGATAAGGAATCATGGTTCTATCCAGATTGTCGTTTGTCTCCTTCAAAATAATAGTGTCCGTATTATTGTTGGGTGGGTACTCCAAATTCGTGTTATCACATGGCAAATCACCCGAATCATCACCCAAAACATCAAACGAATTCTTAATATGCATGCCAGAAGAAGAAGGTCCACCCTCTGTAGAATGGGTCGACCTTCTCTTAACTTGTACCCAAATTTCAGATTCGAACTCTTTACCCTTAGGAACACAATTAGGGTCCATTTTTTCCTCAACGACTGCACCCGGTCCGTAGAGGAATAGAGTTGACTGTAAACCTTTCAATTTATGGACCTCCCCCGTTGAGAGGAATCACGAATAAACTAATTTTTATGAGAAGCATGAGCACTAGGCAACGATAAGAAGCAGAGCTATGACCCACAATATGACAATTTGCACAAAATTTAGGGAGTTTCGCATAGCTTAAAGAAACCAATGAACAGTGCCCCCACAGGTTCTACCATAATATAATCCTATAGCGGCTTATCTAAATCAATATCCACGAAAACCCAAACAAAATGGCCAAGAGAGCCATTCAATTAGTGTTCATCAATCGACGAGGGTGTGCCAACATCTTTCGCAATTCCCATGATAATGCTTTAGGATGTTAGTACTCTATACTTAACCAAAAATACGAACCCAAACCCTGGCTATGGACGCATTAACCATATACGGATTAAAATTCGGAACCCAGAGAGACAATCAAATAGAACCAGGATTAATATCCCAAGAAGCGCGTGCCTCAGCCCACTTAAGATCCAAAGCATTCGAAAATTTGATACAAAAATATCCATTTCCCAATGGAATTAACTCCAATTATGTTTATTATTCTATAATTCAGCAAGACATTTATGAAGATACGTTAAAGCCCAAGGCTTAATACCTTTCCCAAGAATCACACGTCCAATGAGCGAAAAAAAAAATTCCATAATTTATTTTTATATACTTTCATCAATAGTAATCGAAAAGTAATCCCCCTTTTTAATGGGTTCAGGGTCTTGGTTATAAGATACCACATGGGAAAAAGAATGTGCAATGAGATAACATTCTGAATTAATTAGTGGGACATTCAATCTCGTGGGGCCAAAAGAATCCATAATAGCGGGATTGCTGGATGCTTGTGGGATAACATTCAAACCCATGCCATTTTGGACCAGAAAATCAGCATCATGGGATAGACTAAGAGGCTTTGTTGAGGATTCAGGGACCACATGTGATATCCCACGATCAGACACCATGTAGTTTGTTGAGGAGAGCACCACAACATTACCAAAAGACGGCGCCGAGGAGGAATCTGTGGAGGGGACCGCAACAACAACTGTTAATGTTATCATTATTGACAAATATGGCCTATGTGCACAGTGCAAAATCTGGTGTTGTAACTCTGGGATGCAACACTGTTAGCACAGAATCTGGGCGAAATTTAAGCCAAATTTCTTGTTTCTTGTTTAAGGCATATTTATATTATGAGAAGGTTGCTGATAATCTTGGATATCTTATCTAGATTGAATCAACCTATTTATTGCCTTTTAATCACTTTTCTTATGCATTTGTTCTCACTCATAAGAAAAAGATTATTTCTTGTTGTCTTCCTTTTTTAGGTTGTAACCTCGATCTGGGAATCAGAAAATCACTTGATTTCAGCCACAGAGGATCGGTTTTGTCCACTATAATAGGAGAGCTCAGCACTTTGAAGAAGATAATATCGAGAAAATACTTTTCGAGCTATATTAGTTTTTCTTCAAGAAATTATTTGTTCTATTTTTCTATTCTTCGGGAGAAGAAGGTGAAGATCTACGGGATCGACTCAACCGTTCAAGGATTTGAAGTTGGAGGGATTCCAACAAGGTTGAGATTGTGGAAGATACAATCAAAAGATTAGTTTAATACAAGTGTTGGTGAATTGATAAAGAGGGAGTCTTTATGCTAATCGTAAATCCAGTTGTATTTGTAATAAGCTTTGCTTTTCTAATATTGACTTGTTTTTTCTCTAGGCGTGGCCTCGTGCATTAAGATTGAGGAATCTAAACACGTTAAAAATTATCGTGTTATTTTTATTTCCGCTGTGTACATGTGTTGTTTGGTTTAGTGTTACAACATTAACATACAACACCTTAAGAATTTGAATTGTTTAAATTTACTTTAAGGCCTCAGATTCTATCAATATGAATTAACATCTGCTACAATAGAAAATTTTGATATGGTAAAGACCTCCTATTTCTTCAGCAAAACCAATCATTTTGAGGTTTTTCATGTCCTGCAAAAGACATCGTGAGGCTAGAAAATGGAGAACATATTCAAAGTTTTAAGTTAGCTGAGAAATAGAGATTAGATTAAAAGTAAATGATGGAACACATAAAACATTATTTAACATTAAGCTGTCAGAAATCCTTACTTCACCAATGTGAAAGGCTACTGTTATATTGCCATTAGGTAAATTAATAGGGACAGAAATCTGAAGTGGTGTACTTGTGAAAAGAGACGTGTCACAAATCATATGATTTGTGGCACCTGTATCAAGTATGCATCTATGAAATACCTTTGAAATTTGTACCACCAGCCATTTGGCCGAGTGGTATCACTTCCTCTAATGTGTGAGAGGTCAGGGGTTCTATCCCCAATGAAGTGTGTATGCGTAACTCAAAAAAAATACCTTTGTGGCTGCACAACAACGAACGTTATTTGAACAAGAAATATTATTAAATATACTCAAAAAGATTCTTTATCGCAGAATGTGAAATATCTTTGAGACATTTGAAGTATTATGGTCTTTAGCATATGTTAAAAACTGTTCTAACATTTCTTGAGAAAAGAAAGGATTACCATTAAACTCTTTAGCAGCTGACTCAATCTTTTGTGGAGAAGATTGTGTAGCATTAGCCATAACATCGTCTTTGATGTTTCTTGGACCCTTTGGACCTTTCCACCCCGGTGGATAACCAATAAGCTAAAAACGTTTATCTATGGTGTGACCAGTGAAACCACAATGAGTGCATTTAGGTTTCGTTTTGTCTTTAGGATATTGAAATCTTGAATTGTTTGGACTGCCGCACCAACATAGCCATTTACTATAATGGAGGCACATCTAGATTCGAATTATGTAAATCTCTTTGAACCTCTTCTTGAAGCAAAAGGGAATAAACTATTGCCAAAGAAGGCAAAAAATTGTCAAAAGCAATTGACTCCTAATTTGAGCATATGAGTCATGGAGACCAACTAAGAATTTTATGACACTGTTGGTTAGCAGTCATTGTACTTATTGAAGAAAATGAAAAGTGAATTACATCTCTAAAGATGATCAATATATGTAGCTAACATATAGTCTGAAAGTTCTATTATAACTAACTTAACAAACTGAATTAACTATAACTAACTGATGGACTTAATGACTGGTTTGAGTACTAGTTTCTTGAATTAAGTCTGAGCTAGCTTTTAAAAATAATAAAATTAGACAGAAATATAATGTCTTAATTGGGACGACACTGTTAGTTAGATTAGATATATTCTTCAATTGTTACTAACAAAAATATATACTTGTATATTTGGAAACCCATACAAATTAAAAAAGTCCTAGTATCATTCTTTTTTGATGAAAGTCTATTAATGATCATTGCGATAAAAGGTGAAGGACGTTACTAGCTAGGGTTGTGATCAATATGCTAAGAGTTTGGCCGCCTCTCGTTCTATTAGAGCTGGCAATGGGTCGGACCGGCCCGACCCGACCCAAGCCCAACGGACCAGAGCATAAAATTGGGCTGGGCCGGGCCAGGCCAAATTCTCATCGGGTCTCGATTTTCATAGTCCAGCCCAACCCAGTCACGGGCCGTCGGGCCAAACCAGCCCAAGTTAATTTTTTCCCCAAAAAAAAAACTATTCAAAAAGCTATATACATACTTTATACTAATGAACCAATCAACCAAACCCGGCACCACCAACAACTTAACATAAGAACACTACTGTAATGAATAATGATACAACCCCTCATGTATACTTGTATAGCTATGTTCTATAATACATTTTTGGGGTAAAACTGGAAGTTAGGTGTGAAGGCGGTCTTTTGAAAAGAGGACATTCAGATAGAGAAAATGTATGATATTAGATTTTGAGGAGAAAAAGTCATCTCAGGCCACTAGGAAGATTTGGTCATCGCTTGAGCCAAAAGCAGAATGTTTGCTTTGTGTGTATTGTGGAGTATTTAACTAGCTTATCCATGTCCATATTTTATTTTATATTGATTTCAATTCTCTGCCAATTAGTATTTATGTGAAATAATTTTCTATATTTTAAAAATAATGACACAATCCCCTCAAAAAAATAATGATACAAACCGACATCTAAAAAGAAAACAAAAAGGCTATTTAAAAAGCAAAAGTTGTTATACCAATCAACCAAAGTACCAATTACCAAGTAATATTAACTGCAGCGTGATACCAATCGGTTCTTGACTGGTCTTAACACTTAGAGCGTGCTTGTTGGGCCAAGTAATACTAACTGCAATATTTTTCCAATTAAAAAAAAAATTATCGAGCTCGGGCCAGCCCGAAAAAAACGGGCTTTTTTTGCCCGAGCCCAACTGGCCCATTGGGCGATTTTTTTCGGGCCTTAAAAATCAAGGCCCAGTGCAACCCTATATGCGGGCTGGTTGGGCTGGCCCATCGGGCCGCGCCAATTTTGCCAGCTCTGCGTTCTATATATAGCTAACAGCTCCATTGAATTAAGCAACGAATTATAGCTCCAGATGACCATATATAGTAGATTGTGTAAGTCCAAGCGGCTACGATAATCTAGAGGGGGGGTGAATAGATTATCGCCATCTTTTAGATTTTACCCTCTTTTTCGAACCGAAAGCTCAAAGACAATAATAAATGTGCGGAATGTAAACAACACACGTCGATTTATAGAGGTTCAACCTACCTAGGGCCTAATCCTCTACCACCCCAGTATATCCGGGATGGATTTCAAAAAGAAAAAGAATTTTATTAATTACTACAACACCAACTTACAACACCTTGAAGAGCACCACACTCTTCTTCAACAACACCTTTGGAGATTACCACAATCTCCCTTTGAAGATCACCACAATCTTCCTTCAACGGCACCTTGTGAAGATAACCACAATCTTCAACCTTGAAGAATACCAAATTCTTCAACACCTCAATAAGAAGATCACCACAATCTTCTTGCACCTATCACCTAGATCATCCAAGTGTGTTCTTACCACAAGAACACTCACAAGGATATCTTGTGTTGAATGATAACCAAAAATCAAGATTACAACTCAATAATGAATATTACAATTTGAGTGCAAAGTGTAATCAAGAATAGCCTAGACCTCAAGGATGTGAAAGTGATAAGCTAGGCAAAATTTACAACAAGAATAATAACAATGAAGAACAAATATTTGCTTGAAGTGTATCTTGTTGTGTTGTATCTCAATTGTTGTTTTGGTTGCTCCAAAACTTCCTCTATTTATAGGAGATGATTTGATCAAGCATAGGCTCCTCTTGGGGATTGAGAATCTACAGAAAAATACAATTAAAATCAAGAATATAGCTGTTAGAAATCAATCCCACATTTTAAGGAAATATGTCTCTGTCAAACGGTCATATTTTTTTGTCAAAAGGGCGACGGTGCATGGCCGCATTTAAATAGAAGTTTGAAACGTAGCACATGAATTTTACACAGTGGCAACCGGTCAAGGGGTCTTCGATCGGTCGACCTATACCTTGACCGGTCCCCCTCAATGAGAAAATAAGGAATTGAAGTTCTGTTTCGAAGTTGAACTTGCAGGTACCGGTCGACCCCTGGGCGACCGGTCGACCTATACGATTTTTTTCCATCTTATTTTCTGTTTCAAAAATCATATTCAGGTACGGGTTACCCTATAGGGCGACCGATCGACCAAGAGACAGAAATGTTGTCCAATTTTTGTCAAAAATAAAACTCAAGAAATACTCCGAAAATTTAGTAAAAACATTTTAAACCAATCGAGAGTATTTAGACAACATTTAGAAACCTTGTTTTGAAGTAAAAACATATAAACATAAAATCATTAGAAGTGTTCTCCAATTTTATCTAAAGTAAAACTTGAAGAAATACTCCGAAAAATATTAAAACCATTTTAAATCATTTTGGAGTATTTGGACAACAATTAAAAACATTGTTTTGGTGTAAAAATAAAATCATCAAAATTAAGATAAAAAAATGTATCAAACAGATTGCATGTTGCATAAGTAACCACTAACCCTATATACTAGGTCACTACAAGAAAAAAAACAGTTTACCTAAAAATCTGTAGGTAAATATTAAGAAAATTGTAAGGTGTAGCTAATTAAATCATTGTAGGTAAAACCATTTTAGGTAAATTATTTACCTACATAATCTAAAACTGTTGGTAAATACCTACAAAAAATCTGTCGGTAAATTGAAAAATTGTCGGTAATCTGTCAGTAATTTGCCGGTATAATTTGGAGAAATATAATACTTTTTAATTTGTAAGTATTTTGTAGGTAACTATAAAATTTAGTAACAAAATCATGTCAGTTTCTTGTAGTGACTCTTTCACATATACCAAGAGTAGGGGCATAAATACATTATAGGAAGAAATAATATATATCAATATGGTCAGAGGCGGATCCAGGGGGGCTTCCTACCCAAGCACCCCAATTTTTTTTTGTCTTCTTTTTTCTATAAAAAATAAAAAAAATTATATGTTTTTCTTAAGGGAAAAAAATAGTTGGGCTAGGGGAAAAATTTGTGCTAGTCGAGTAACCGAGCTGGTTGGCTACGCCCTGAATATGGTAAGGAATTTTGTTTTACACAATAATGATCACTACAAGAAAATTCGAGTTACCGACACAATTTACCAACATGAATGATTTTGTTACTAAATTTTACGGTTTATCTGAGAATAAAAAATATTATTTTCTCCCAAATTATACCAACATATAACTGGTAATTTTAAATTACCGACAAAAATTATGTAGGTATTTATCAACAATTTTAGATTATGTAGGTAAATATTTTTATCTACAATATTGATTTTACCTAAAACGAATTACCTATATTTTAGAGTTATATTAATATTTATCCACAAATATTTTTGTAGGTAAACTGATATTTTTTTGTAGTATGTTTGTAAATTTATTGGCGATCGAGAAAGCTATTGTTGTTATTAACAATCAGCAGGACGAGTAAAACGACAATGGATATTAATGTCCAGAGTGATTATGTCATAAATATTTTGTTGTTGGGATCAGGGACGGATCCAAGAATATTTTACAGCGGGGGCACAAAAATAAAAATAATTAATGGAGCATAAACCTACGTAAAATTTTGAGTTTTTTTTTTCTTTATGGGTTCTTTCTTATTTTTGGGAAAGGATTTAACCTATTTTTTTAGTACAATTGGGGAAAAATAGGGAAGGGTCCACACACACTTACATGAGATTGAACTCAGGTCAATCACGGAAACTTCTACCATTGAAACACAAAGTTGATCTTACTTTTCATAACATAATTACTATATATATAGCTTTTAAAATAAATAATAAAATAGTAAAAATAAAAGAAAAAAATTTGTGGGGCACGTGCCCCCACACTAGGATATGTCCATCTGTTTATGGTTGGGATACACTTGTCACTATGTAGTAGCGATTAAAACAGACCTTTTATCAATCTAAAATTTTTAAAAATCATTATTATAGAAAAGTAAATGTAAAATTGCCTGACGTTTAATTTATCTCATTTTAATAACAAATTTGATGGTTTTTACGTAATATTTGTAATAATGATGTGCTCGAACGATCAACCACAAAAAAATATCCCAAAATTCTCAAACTACTTGGTCGAAAAACGTCGTCGTATAGTACCTTATGTGGACGCTCAAGTCAGAAAAGAATCCCCAAGAATTAGAGAGACAATTTATCAAAAAAAAAAGAATTAATTAGAGAGACAATATATTTATACATAGAAAATAATAATGTATTTGTCTCCAAATACAGTTAAAATTGTATCATTCACCTCTATTTATACCGACAGTGTTTATTTGTTAGTAGGATATGATTATATATTACTTTCTATCGATCCGAAGGGTCCACGCATTTGGTTAATTTCCTTATCAATATAATATTCTTTTTTATTACAAAATAATAGCATAATGTCTCCATACCAGATCATTGATGTGGGAGTGGATGATGACTAATTATTCCATGAAACCAAAGGGTAATTACAGTCTCTCAAGGTCCATCTAATTAATTTCTTTCCAAGAACATCTCAGATATTAGAACCTGGTTCAGCATGACCATTCGGGCACATCACACTATTTATCTCATGCTGGACCAAAGGGCTCTTCCTGCTGGACCAAATGGCTTCTAGTGTTGGTAGGTCGAGGATTATTTGGGTGCTGATATCTGTGTTATAAAAAAACCTCTCAGCTATTGCCCTATGAGCAACCAATAACTTTTGACTTAACCACAAAATCCAGAACTCTAATTACTGCTGAATCTGAATAATTAATGCAAGCATTAATTACATTCTTTATGAAAGCTACACTAAAACTAGGTTTAATGGCAGGTACACTTTAGTAGTATTGTTGGCCCAGCGATTACATGATTGTCAAATATCATTAATTAATGATGTCTGCTTTAGGTAATAAAATTAATATACTCAGCACATTGCAGAATAAATTAACAAATTAAAGAGCTTCAATAACATTTTTGTCACTTGTGCAATAGAGATTTATTTAACTACTAATAAAGTAAAGATTTTTATTTTATTTTATTTAAGTAGCCAAGAAACTTGAAATTAATTAGGTGCACGAATCTCATGCCAAGTCCTCAAGCACCAAGAGGACAGAATATATGCCAGTAAACAAATCATCCCATATAGTGCATTTCACATGTGGATTCCAATTTTGTTCTTTCCCAACTGATTTTCTAAACTATTTATATATGTCTCATCCACAACACACACAACATTAAATTTTTTCTTACATTAACAGATATGTGAATAAGAATCCCAGGAATTTCTAAGCACATTCTTTATCCCAATATATTACTTTTTTTTTTTGCATATATATTCTCACACTCTGCCGGTTTTGCATGAGCCTTAAACAGATTTAGTTTTATTTCATCATCAAAAGGTATGATTTCTTTTTTTTTCATTTGTTTCTCACACACAGATAGAGACATACAACTGTATATACACATGCACTTAGAATAATTATGAATTAATTGCTTAAATCTGTTTCTTGTTATTTATTTACAGAGGAACTTTCAGAAGGTTGAAAATGGAGGCTATTGACAAAAATGTAGAGAAAAAGTTTCAGAAAAGCTACTTTGATGTATTGGGGCTTTGCTGTACATCTGAAGTTCCATTGATTGAAAAGATTCTGAATTCGCTTGACGGCGTTAAAGATTTTTCGGTTATAGTCCCGACCAAAACAGTCATTGTTGTTCATGATTCTCTCATCACTTCCCAGATTACAATAGGTACAAAATATGATTATGATTACTTCTATACTTTAATATATTCAATCTTTAATTAATAGGCTTAAATTGCAATTTCGGTCCCGTAATACTAGAGTGACTTATTTGGTTATGTATCATTGTATGTTATGTAACAATTTTGGTCCTTTAAATCCAAAGTGGTGGCATATTTGGTCATGTAAGTATCATATGTAGCTATTTAGGTTCCATAATTTAATTTTTATGCAATTTTGGACTCTTTGTGCAATTTTTGTCCCAAAATGGGTAAATCATGACCAAAATTGCACAAACTTAGAATTTATGGGACCAAACACAAAATAAAAATTAACGAGATCGAAACTGCTACCTAGCATACTTGAAGGACCAATTATACCAATTTTTATACAAACGGTACTTAGAATTGCTACACAATAATTACGTCTTATGCCACTTCCTTGTATTTTACAAGACCAGAATCGCAGTTAAGCTTAATTAATAATTCCTGTTCTCTGTTATATATATATATATTTTCTTTACTTGTTTTCTTTCAATTATTTAATATTCCATCTACTGATTTTATACATAGTAGGGACAAGAATAAAAGATAAAAATTAGTTTGTTGGCTTTCTGGCTAGTGCACATGAAACTGTGCACCAACTAGTTTCGCTTTTTTCGAAATGTTGTTTCCAGGCGGTGATGTATATATTTTACTCGTAATTGAGGGATGGACAAGTGAAAAAGTTAAATATTTATGACAAAAGTTGGTTGATGAAAGATAAATTTGCGCTGATAAATATTTGGTCACAAGTTTGGTGATAGTGCGTCATGAATTAGTCTTGGCATGAAAAGAATCATGTTGAGATGATGCATACAATTCTTGTTTTTATAGCAGATTCCCTCCTCTGTATGTGGGTATTGTTTATGTATATGTACATAAGAAGAGTATATACATACATATAGCCCTTTTTTATTTTTATTCTTAACGCCGCGTAATAAATTGGTTTTGATGTATTTTTAGTAAATTGGTGAGGATTTTCCTCGCTAGCTTAAAAGCTAATTACAAAAAAACCCCAAGGGGTTTTGAAAATTACAAAAACTCTCTAGAGATTTGATTCAGATCTTAATTTTAAGAGGGAATCTGTACAAATATCAAGGGTTTTTTTGACATATTTTTCGCTTATGAAGATAAAAATGTAAGACAAAATCAAAACTCAAGGGCTTTTTGATAATTTTTAAAAATCTCCCGTTTTTTTTGTAATTAGCCCAAACCTCGGGGGTGTTTTTGTAATTATCCCTAAAAATAATAATGGAAACTTTCATCGATCATAATTAGGGATAATTACAAAAATACCTTAAGTGGTTGGGGCTGATTACAAAGAAAACCCACATGCTTTTAAAACAGCAAAAATTCCTTAGGTTTAATTTTGTTTACATTTCCCCTTCATAATCAAAAACACATTTCAAAATTTTACATGACCCTTAAATTTAAGACAAAATCAAAATTAAGGAGGGCTTTTTGTAAATTTGAATCATCTTTCAGTTTTTTTCCAAATCAGTAGGGTCTTTTGTAATTATCACTCACAATTATTAGAATTTTCTTTAACCAGACTAGTGGAAAATAAGCATTACAGGGAATTTGATAGAATGCATAATTTTATATATTGTGCATTTGTGGAGCAACTAGCTGTTGGGCTTTGAAGTAATTCTAGTTTCGGCATTTTTTAAGTAGTAAATTTTATTTTTCTAAATAAAACTCAGTATGTTGAGATTCATTTCGTTTCGTTATGTTGCTTTTGACAGTTAAGGCACTGAATCAAGCAAGATTGGAGGCAAATATCAGAGCATATGGGGAGACCAAGTACAAGAACAAATGGCCGAGCCCATATGCTGTTGTTAGTGGTTTATTACTTCTGCTGTCGTTTCTAAAATACTTCTACAGCCCCCTTAGATGGTTAGCAATCGGAGCGATTGGAGTTGGAATCATACCGATATTATTGAAGGCATTTGCAGCAGTTCGCAATCTTACTATTGATATCAACATCCTTGTTTTGATTACAGGTATAGTATTCATTATATACTTAATATCATATTTCTGTAACATATAAGCTTTAACAGAGTGGTAGGCTCAAAGTTACATTTTGATGGGGACTTAACAATCAAATATTTGTCATTGGGGCCATTTGATGTCCAAATAATTCATTCATTGTACTTAAAACCGAATATTATTATCTTAACAAATTTTATGGTGCATACACTTGTGAAAACAGAAAATACGACACAAACTGAATATCAAAACCAATTTAAGTACTGTTTTCTTTACGCACAAATAAAAATAAGCTGAATAGTTTATTAGGTTTTCGAGAATTCAAGAATGTTGGTAGTAAAGAATGCGAATACTTAACGATCACAAATTTATAATTGCTTTATTCCGGTTTGTTATGTTTCAGTTCCGATTTTTGCTAACAAAACTTTGTTACGATTTGCAGTTTCAGGATCAGTTGCCCTTCATGATTATTGGGAAGCTGGCACTATTGTGTTCTTATTTACAATAGCAGAGTGGCTAGAGTCAAGGGCAAGTCATAAGGTCTGAAAATATCAATGTCTGTTTTCTTTATAGTAAAATTGTTGAATGTTAGATTTCGTGAGTGTTTGCTAACACTTAAAAAAAAGGATTCTCAGCTTTTGCCTAGAAAAGAAAATTCTCATTTTATTGTTTTCGAATACAAGCTTATGCTTCGATTCGCTTCTACTTCATATAATCAGAATTGGAAAGTAGGGGATGAGTGTTATAGATTTCGATTTCTGCTTCCTGGTTTGACTTTTACACACAAATAAAACACATTAACAACTTTTCAACCAAACACTCTTGTCTTAACTTAATATCAATTTGCAGCTTCTATTTTGCAAACACTACCTATGTAAAATTTCCTTTGATATGCAATTCAGCTTTGCTACTTTTACTATTCATTTTTGAGCTATAGAATTAAGAAAGAGATGGATAACAATTAAAAGACTTTAACCACAAAAGATCTATTAAACAATTGCACTAATCGTATTCGTAGTCCTTCTCTATGTAAATGTCTGCATTTTACTTTAATCCTAGTCGAGTACTTTTTTATGACGACGAAGAGATTTTTCATTATCATGTAGGCGACAGCAGTTATGTCATCGTTAGTTAGTGTGGTGCCACAAAGAGCTGTATTAGCTGATACAGGTGAAAAAATCAATGCGGATGAAGTTAAATTGAACACCATCGTAGCTGTGAAGGCTGGTGAAGTTATTCCTATTGATGGAGTTGTAGTAGAAGGTAACTGTGAAGTCGACGAAAAGTTTTTGACAGGAGAATCATTTCCTGTGGCAAAGCAAAAAGAATCCACTGTTTGGGCTAGCACAATCAATCTCAATGGTAACTAACACTTTTTGACCCTTTTTAATTGCTGTCTTTACTGATACGAAATGAAGTTCACTTGTTAATGAACATTCTTTTAGGGTATATTACTGTTAGAACTACGGCCGTAGCCGATGATTGTGTGGTGGCTAGAATGGCGAAACTTGTCGAAGATGCCCAAAACAAAAAATCAAGAACTCAAAGGTTTATAGGCAAGTGTGCTAAATACTACACACCTGGTGAGCAAATATTTCAAATTTCTCCTGATAATGCCTATATTCTGCCAATCAGCTTAATTGTAGTTTTGCTCCTAAATATAGGGGTGGATATTTTGTCCTATAAATAACCGCATGGCGATTTTGGTCCCTTAAGTATAACGGACTGGCATATGCGGTCCTTTATGTATTTCTATGTAGCAATTTTGGCTCCATAAATTTTAATTTTGTGCAATTTTGGCCCGAAAGAGTGATTTTTGAAGTACTCATTTGGGACCAAAACTGCACAAAATTATAACTTAATGGACCAAATTGAGCAAAACTCAAAATTTATGGTACCAAAGTTGCTACCTATGATACTTACAGGACCAAATATGCCACCCCTTTCAACTTACAGGTCCAAAAATTCAATTAAGCCGTTGCCAACCTAATGAGATAAAATAATTTACTTAGTTAAGGTTTTGTTTAGGTGTAGGATTTTCTAATTTTTGGTTTATTCAGTATTCTCCTCTTTCAGGTTTTAAAACAAAACATGCCATTTACTTACATTGTTTGACATGTAAAACTTTGTTGCAGCCATTGTGGTGATATCAGCTTCTTTGGCCCTAGTCCCTGTGGCATTTCAAGTCCATAATAAGAATGAATGGTATCATTTGTCTCTTGTTGTTTTGGTGAGTGGATGTCCATGCGCCCTTCTTCTATCCACACCAGTTGCCATGTTTTGTGCACTGTCGAAAGCAGCAAGACTCGGAGTTCTGTTTAAAGGAGCCGAGCATCTTGAAACTCTTGCTCGTATAAAGATTATGGCCTTCGACAAAACTGGGACTATTACCAGGGGAGAATTTCTTGTGGCAGATTTCAGATCTCTCCAGGATAATATTAGCTTGAACACACTGCTCTACTGGTATTATTAATTTCTTCTCTGTTTAAGTAGCTTTTTTCTCTGTGGATCTAAATTGCATTATGATTATAAGAAATGCAAATTGTTGGGAAAAAGAATACTTGAAGTAGAAATTTTCAATCCTGGAAGCATATTTGATATAGTATTGAATTCTCCTAAACTATGGGAAATGCCTTCAAAATATGAAGTTGAACATCTCCAGTAATATTTTCCAGGATTTCAAGCATTGAAAGCAAATCGAGTCATCCAATGGCAGCAGCTCTGGTTGACTTTGCTAGATCGCATGCAATTGAGCCAAAGCCTGAAAAAGTGGAGAGATTTGAAATATTTCCTGGTGAAGGGATCTATGGGAGAATTGAAAATAACGACGTATATGTTGGAAACTGGAAAATTGCTTCAAGAGCAGGGTGTCCTGCAGGTAAAAAAAAAAAAACACGATCCCTTCAATGTCGAAACTTTATTATTGAGAGTAAAGAGTGAAGATTGTACAATTAGTATTTCCAGATATAATAACTTTATTATGATTTACCAATCCCCATTTTTTCCCCAAATCCAGTTCCGAAATTGGAAGGTTTTGATGTACATGGAAAGTCCGTTGGTTACATTTTCTTGGGGTCGTCTCCTGTTGGCATCTTCTGTCTCTCTGATGCATGCCGAACAGGGGCAAAGGAAGCTTTGAAAGAACTGAAGTCAATGGGTATCAAGACTGTGATGCTAACAGGGGATTGTTATGCAGCTGCCAAGCATGCACAAGATCAGGTAAAGTACCAATTTGGCTATTAAAGTAGTAGCTACATTCTCTTGGAAATTGGAGATCTTAAGGCAGTGTTTGCAGACATTTAAGAGTGATTGTCAACTTTTGGTCGGAAAAAATGAAGAAGTAGCTTTTAGTGTTTTCAAATATCTAATCTGCTTCTAAATCAAATCTAAAAGCAGGAGGGGTTTCTGGTTTCATTTTAAAATATGTAAAAGCACTTCTACAACTTATTCACCAAACACTCACTATTAACTTAATCAACTTAGAGCTTTTCTTGTAAACACTACCCAATTCTCATTCTCAACGTCTTTTCGCTTCTACTACGAAACAAAAGTATTTGCAAACTCTCCCTAACACTGGCGCCGAAAATCATACAAATTAAATGCTTGTAACCTTCATAAACACTACAAGGTATCCATAAATAGTGCATAATGAAGCATTGGCATTTAAATTCCATTCTTTAAGACAAACTGACCTAATGAAATAAGTGTTCCATCAGTTAGGAGGGGCTTTAGATATTGTTCATGCTCAACTGTTGCCACAAGACAAAGAAAGAATAATTAAAGAGCTTCAAAAGGAGGGTCCAACGGCCATGATCGGCGATGGGGTCAACGATGCCCCAGCTTTAGCCACAGCAGACATCGGTATCTCAATGGGGGTATCTGGCTCCGCTTTTCGCCACAGAAACCGGGGACATCATTCTCATGTCCAACGACATCCAGAGGATACCGAAAGCCTCACGCATTGCAAACAAAGTCCAACGGAAAATAATCGAGAATGTGATCATATCAATTTCGACCAAAGCTGCCATTCTAGGATTAGCCATAGCGGTCATCCGCTCGTATGGGCTGCCGTGCTCACGGACGTCGGGACCTGCTTGTTAGTGATCTTCAACAGCATGCTAATACTGCGAGGAATTCCCAGACAGGGGAAAAAATGTTGCCGGTCTAATACTTCTTCTCACACGCATTTCCACAAACACAAGAAGTGCAACAAGACATCATCTGGCTGTTCCTCTAATTCTTGTTCTGATATTGAATCCCAAAAGAAATGTGAGCTGAAATTGTGTGCCTCCAAATGCGGTTCTTCTTCTAAAGAGAAGAGTTCTAAGGCGCATTGTCATACACACAACCATGGTTGTTCAGAAAACTCAAGCGGTTGTAAGAGTAGTGCAACTGAAGATGGGCGCCATGATGAGACAATACAGAAACAGAAATGTGAGCGTGGCAACCAATCAGATGAGCAGCAGGTGATGCATAAACATCATCACTGTGTAAATCACGGAAAAGATGACAGCCCAAGAAAAGAATGTTGCAACAGAAATGGACACTTAGAAACTAGTTTTGGAGGGGGTTATCGAAAATTGTCATTGAATGATAATAAATTAAGTGCGAGAACAATAAAAAAAAATCTCCACTGACTTGGGCTTGGATAGATTAGGAACAAATTTTGTTCAAACATATTGAAATCAGTGAGTGAAACTGATTCGAAAGTTTGGATTTATCTTCAAGGAAGTGGTGATGGCGTTTTGTCTTCTTTATATTCAATTTCATATATTAACCTTTCAAAAAAAAAAAAAAATTCATATATTAAAATTTTTAGGGGTCGCGGCGTGCGTGGCACGTGACAAATTTCATGCTAAAGTTGAACCCAAATTTCATATATGAAAACTGGATTACAAATTTTGCTAAGCGTACCAAAAATGCTAGGGCGTCGTCAAATTATAGGACCGAAATTTATCTTCGGAGAAGTGATAGCGTTTTATCTTCTCTTTCGGTCCAGTGGGAAGATGTTTGAATACGATATTATTATAGTCTAAGTGTTTGAATATCAATCATTGAGGAATACGAATTTACTTGCCATTATCCTATAAACTACACTCGTACACTTGCGGTTGTATGATCCAAATATTTTTGGCGACGATCAACTCCTAAGCGGTTCTACTCTTTGGGGCCCGGATCGTACCTTCCCCGGTGGCACGTTAGGTACTACATTTGTCGGCTGACCTTTATCCAATTTACTATCGACTCCTTAAGTATTTAAGGCTGCGGTCAGGTCGGGCCCTGAATGCATTTAATGCCTGTCAGGTATAACCTAGGAGGCATTTAATGCGGGTCAGGTCGGCTCTGATATCAGTTACTTTATGTCACTTTATTCCCCCGGAAAGACGGATTTCAACATCTCAAATAGTTAGTGACTGTCAGGTCACCCTTAATATTTGTCGGGATAGTCGGTCGATCCTTAATACCTACTCGATTCAAAAGTCCGGGCTTATTTCCCTATTCTATCTCGACATCTCTTCCCTCATCGTCCCTAACTTATTCTCATCCATCCCTGGTAAGGATGCCCTAAATCTAGTCGGATCACAATATATATCTCTCTTTTGTAGTCTTGCATGACGAGGTAGAAAATGGATTGAAGCAAGACTTGCCTAACGAGATCATCGAACTCTCTTCGGCAAGTTGTTCTTGGCTACATTTTGTTTTCTTCTTTTTGAGTGGCGAGATCCACTTGGTGAGTTCGAGAATGCAATTTGTACCCCCAACTTAGAATTTGCTTTTTCAAAATAATATTAATAATACATTTATACCTCATATCTTTACATAAAATCATATTTTCACAATTAAAACTCAAAAAGGTAGAAATATCTTACCTACTTTTGACACAATCTCCCACATTTTCTTCCTCCCACAAACACTTTGTTCCCAAAAATAATTGGAGGACCTAAGTCACCCACCCAAGCAACTCCGCCCGCCGCAAACCAACAACAAATCTAGGTATCTTCTTTCCCCAAATCCAATAAATTATAATCGGTTTAATATTTTAATTAATTTAATTAATCTTTGTCATTTAAATAATATAAACTAAAAACAAATAAGTTAATGATTTGAAGTAGGAATCAAGAAATCAATTAACATGATAATTGAATATATTGCCTCAATGAAATATGAATGAAAGAAATCTCAATTTGCACTCTATATATTTTGTATGGAAATGACTTGTAATGTTCTAGAAAAAAAAACAATTGTTAAAGTATACTATCAAAAAGAAAAGCAGTGTTTAGTGACACTTTTTCTCATTTAGAGATGTTTATTAGCATCACAAAGTCTTTACCTACGCTTGTGAAAGTGTCACTAGTTACGTTGTTAAATTTAATGTCACGAAAATATTCATGACACAAAATCTATATTTTAATACTATATTAGTACTTTGAATGCATCATTCTTCATTATATTGAATATTCTTATGAATCGTCAAAAGAGGGATTCCAATTACTTTTGGGTAGATTTAGTTATCTTATCAAAAAAATAATATTATTAATTGTATAGCATAATATTGGTACTTAGGAAACTAAATTTTATGTACAATTTAAGACAACCTATATTATGTATGGTGCATATATAAGGTTGATATTAAAGATAGAATAGGTTGCTGAACCGCTGTAATGCCACAAATAAATGTGATCCCCATCAATATGTACAACCCACAAAAGTTCTTTTGAGGGGCATATTTATGTTGCTCAATCGCAACGAACATATTTGTGTTAAAAAAGGCCATGATACCTCGTTATTGTGTTTAAGACCAATATTCTCATGCTTGATATCAGTTTTGTACATATCAATATATCATTGCTCTTTTTGAAATATATGTCTCGTCTTGACCGATTTTCTTGCTGTAAACATGTGAACTAGGGATGGCAATGGATCGGGTAAGACCTGGACCCGAACGGATCCACATCATTTGGAGCGGGTATGGATCCAATAAATGGGTATGGGGACGGGTAATTGTTGGGAAAGAGTGCCAAAATAAATGACACCGGCAGAAATGGAAAAATAGTAAAATCTTTTCCCACCTGTTTGGATTAAAAACAGGGAACCAAACCAATAATACCAAATAATAGTATAAGACGATAAAAATAGGACACAAGAATTTTTACGTGGAAAACCCAAATTGGGAAAAACCACGAAACCGTAGTCCGGATAAATCCTCCACTAAATGTATAGTAGGCTTACAATATTTCTCCTAAAAATAGGGGATACACAAATTATCTCAAGTTACTCAACTTGGAATACCCGAGAAAATAGGAATGCTTATTTTGGGTGAGAATGAAAAATTACTACTAATTTTTTCCCTTTTCTTCACTCAAAACACACACTTATAGAAATCTCTCTACTCTCTATTTTTCTCTTTCTAGCAATTGTTAAATTGCTTGTTGTTGGTGTAATTCTTTCCTCTCACGGATGATGCCTTTTTATAGGCAAGTGATTGCACAAAATTCCAACATGTGCAAACTTTGTCAAAATTTCCACCACCACGTTTCTTCAAATTCAACAAAGTTGGGCTACAATTATTTTTACCTACCATTTTGTGATGTAAGCCATGAGGTGGACTAACAATTCTCCTCCACCTCATGTAGGAAATCAATCAAACCCGCTTTGCTTCGAAAGCTTCAAACTTATCTCTTGGTAAAGACTTCGTCAAAGATATCCGCGCCATTTTCATCGGTGTGAACTTTATCAAGTTGCATCAACTTTTCATCAAGCACGCCCCGAATCCAATGGTACCTCACATCAATGTGTTTTGACCTTGAGTGGAAAGAAGAATTCTTACTCAGTGGATTGCGCTCGACTATCACAAAGAGGGCGTGTACTTTTCTGTTTAGTCTAATTCTGTAGAAACTTCTTCAACCACAACATCTCCTTGCAAGCTTAATTCTGAATATACTGCTGCTTGATTGTGGATAATGCCACGCATTTTTGAAGTTTCGATTGCGAGAGATAGCTCCCTTGCAAATCTCATCGGTATCCAGGATGTGGACTTCGGAATCAATATCACCAGCCATATGCATCGTGAATCCGTCAGAAATACAGTTTGGTCATCACCAAATTTTAGACAATATTTAGAAGTACCTCTCAAGTACCTCAATATCCATTTCACTGCGGACGGTGATCTTTCCCTGGATTAGAGAGAAAACGGCTAACAACACCAATCGCATGAGCAATATCGGTCTAGTACATACCATAGCATACATCAAAAGCGCCAACTGCTGAAGCATATGGTACCTTTTGCATTTCGCTTTATCTTCCTCACTTGTGGGACATTGCGCCGCTTAGCTTGAAGTGACCCGCAAGTGGAGTCTTTATTGGTTTTGACTTGCTCATATTGAATCTCTCAAGAACTTTCTCAACGTACTTTTCTTGAGATAACCAAAGCTTCATGCTTGCCCTGTCTCTTGAGATTTTCATCCCAAGGATTTGCTTAGCTTGGTCCTAAGTCTTTCATCGCAAAAGACTTGCAAGTTCTTTCTTGACTTCTCAATCTTTGGCATCATGACCTACAATTAACATATCATCCACATACAATAACAATATGATAAAATCATTATCACCGAACTTCTTGAAGAATACACGGTGATCGGAGTTGGTCTGTTGTAGTCATGGTCGGTCATGAAGAGTCAAACTTCTTGTACCATTGTCTTGGAGCTTGTTTTAAGCGTACAAGCTCTTCTTCAACTCGCATACTAAGTTCTCCTTACCTTTGACTTTGAACCCTTAGGTTGCTCCATATAGATTTCTTCATTCAAATCTCCATGAAGAAATGCAGTCTTCACATCAATTTGTTCAATTTCGGATCAAGGCGCTATCCCAAGAACAACTCTGATTGAGGACATCTTCACCACTGGTGAGAAAATTTCTTCAAAATCAACACCCTTCTTCTGACTGAAACCCTTCACAACCAGCCTAGCTTTATACCTTGGTTGTAAGCTTTTCTCTTCAGTCTTCAACCTGTACACCCATTTATTTTTCAGAGTACGTTTACCTTTCGGTAGCCTCACTAGGTCATAGGTGTGATTTTCCTGCAAAGAGTTCATCTCTTCTTTCATGGCTTCCATCCACATATCCTTCTGATCATGTGATATGGCCTCTGCAAAACTTTGTGGTTCTCCCCCGTCAGTGAGCATTACATACTCATGTGGGCTATATCTGGTAGAAGGTTGTCTTTGTCTGGTGGACCTTCTAGCCGCATCTTCTGGTGGTGGAACTGGAGGGACATCACCGATTATATCATGATGTTGCTCTTGCACACCTCCCCATGATTCGATTTCTAGGAGAAGAAAGCTGGATCGTCATCGAGGAACATATTGGTTTGATTGATTTCTCAATCTGTTTGGAATCTTCAATTGTCGATCCTCAAGGAATACAACATCCCGCTTACGATAACTTTCTTCTTCGACCGGGTCCCATAACTGTGTAGCCAAATTCTTCATGGCCATAGCCCAAGAAGATGCATGATTTGGTCTTGTCATCAAGCTTGGATCGTTCATCTTTTGGAATATGCACAAACGCCTGCCTGACCAAACACTCTCAAGTGTTTGTAGGAAATATCTTTTCAGTCAAACTCTATCCGGAATGTCGCCACCCAGAGGAGGCGATGGAGAAAGGTTGATTAGATCAAGCTGCAGATCCTCATTGCTTCACCCCAAAAGGATTTAGGCGATTGGAATGTGACAAAGATACATTTGACTCGTTCACAAATTGTCCTGTTCATCCTTTCTGCTACGCCATTATGTTGAGGAGTTTTTGGAACACTCTTCTCAAGCTTGATTCCATGATCCCTGCAATGTTGCTCAAATGGACCCTGGTATTCACCACCATTGTCAAGACAAACTCGCTTGACTTCTTTCTGTTTCTCTTTCAACACTTGCTTGAAAATTCTTAAATATACCGAGAACTTGATCTTTAGATTTCAAAGCAAAACACCGGACTTTTCTAGAGAAATAATCAATAAATGTTACAAAATATATTGCACCACCAAGACTTCTATCTTTCATGTAGCACAAATCGGTATGCACGGATCTAGTGGATGAGATTTTCTTGAAGGTGAAAAACTCTTGAAAGCAACTCTGTGTTGTTTTCCAATTAAACAATCAACACAAGTTTGTAGGGGCATCTTGGTTTGCCTCTGGGAGAAGTTTCTTTCGGGTCGAACTTCCAAGCCTTTCTCGACTTAGATGTCCGAGCCTTTTATGCCATAGCTCAATGGAGGAACTTTTATCAATTGCATTTACCTCTCCATTGGATAATCGGCTGCATTAGGTACTGAAAGAATTCTCGCGTCCTTAGCGACAATGAGAGCCTTTGATGAGCTTCCATTTTCCTTCACCAAAGTGATTGTCATAGCCAAAGATCGTCAAGTTTGCGGTGGAAATAATATTTGCAGAATGTCGGGAATATGTCCGACATCCTTGAGCACAAGTCTCGCTTACTGTATCAATGTTCAATATGATGTTACCTATGCCAACGACCTCGTCACACCATGGTTGGCCATTCGACTTTGCCAAAGCTACCACCGGTGTATGATGTGAACATATCACGATGAGGTGTGATATGATATGAAGCTCTGAATCAATAATCCGATCCGTCTTTGGCATCTTTGAACTAATACAAGCATCATCACAAATGATGACAACATCGCCATCAACTGCAGCGGCGGTAGTGTCTTTGTCATCAATCTTGTTTTCATTATTTCCATTCTTTTGATCTCTTTTCTTCTTTCTACAATCTCTCTCATAGTGATTTGGACCACCACAATAATGACATTTGAAGTCCTTCTTGGATTTGGACCTCCCCCTGGATTTGTCTCTTTTATTTTGAGAACCTCTAAACTTGCTCCTTCCCCGTTTGTCATTTTCAGCTACTAAGGCTTTTGACTCGAGAAGAATATTCTAACTCCTTTCTTACGGACTCTTCATTAAGAAGACAATCTTTGACCATTTGCATAGTCGGTTCACCATTCGGTGATTCTTGACCGACACCACAAGCGTGTCCCAACCGCCAGGTAACGGTGAGCAACAATAAAGCAATTACTTCATCATCAAGGATATTTTCATTGTGGTAGATTGATTTATCGGACTCGATCGCATTTAGGTGCTCCATCATGTTCGCACCTTCCGTATATCCGAGCCGAACAATTTTTACGATAATAGAAGCTTTGTTCAAGGCATTTTTCCTCTCAAACATGGTTTCAATGTTTTTCCATAGAACATCGACCTTTTCCTCATTAGCAAAATGATGGAAAATGCTTTGCTCAAGGAAACGCCAAATATATCCTCGATTTTTACGTGTAGGATTCTCCACTCGTCATCACTTGTATCTTTTGGTTTGCGCAAGATCACCTTTCAAGGGCAAATAAAGATCCTTGCGCAGAGAGAAGATCCAACATACTCGGCTTCCAAATATTGTAGTTGGATCCGTTGAGTTTGAACATCCCACCAACAGACGCGTCGATTCCTCCATTTTTTAATCGCAACAACGTGGCTCGATACCACTTGTTGGGAAAGAGTGCCAAAATAAATGACACCGACAATAGCGGAAATAGTAAAATCTTTTCCCACCTAATTTGGATTAAAAATGGGAACCAAACCAATAATACCAAATAATAGTATAAGGCGATAAAAAATAGGACACAAGAATTTTTACGTGGAAAACCCAAATTGGGAAAAACCACGAAAAACCGTAGTCCGGATAAATCCTCCACTAAATGTATAGTAGGCTTACAATATTTCTCCCTAAAAATAGGGGATACACAAATTATCTCAAGTTACTCAACTTGGAATACCCGAGAAAATAGGAATCTTTATTTTGGGTGAGAATGAAAAATTACTACTAATTTTTCTCCCTTTTCTTCACTCAAAACACACACTTATAGAAATCTCTCTACTCTCTATTTTTCTCTCTTTCTAGCAATTGTTAAATTGCTTGTTGTTGGTGTAATTCTTCCTCTGCGGATGATGCCTTTTTATAGGCAAGTGATTGCACAAAATTCCAACATGTGCAAACTTTGTCAAAATTTCCACCACCACGTTTCTTCAAATTCAACAAAGTTGGCTACAATTGTTTTTACCTACCATTTTGTGATGTAAGCCATGAGGTGGACTAACGATGAATGAGTATTAATTTTTAGACCCGGGCGGGTATGGGGCGTACTTGGTATGATAGGACCCGACCCATGCCCGACCCATTTATTTTTATTTTTAATTTATATATAGAGTAAATATATTATTGTTCAAGAAATATATAGAGTAAATAATTTATTTTTATTTTCTAATTTTATATAGAGTAAATATATTATCTACAAAATTATATAAATATATAAGTTTTAGTGCATTATTTTGAGTAAAAATCATAGAAATTTGGCCAAATATATGAAGTTGGCGGTCTAATGGGTCTAACGGATCTTACCCGCTAGACATGGGTATGGGGTCGGGATGGGTATGGGTCCAAGATGAGGCGTGTTGGGCGGGTATGGGTCTTGTATTTTTCTTAATGGGGTCAGGTCTCGGGTCCCAGCGGACCCACCCAGACCAACCCATTGACATCCCTAATGTGAACATAGCCAAAAAATAAAAATAACAGTATTGATAATAAACTCAAATACGATTGATATATCAGTACAATGAAGATGAAAATTACAACAGGCGTCTCGCGCGCTTATTTGAACACAACATACATCATTTGGAATTCACACAAAAGGAATTAAAAGGGAACAATGGCGGCAATGCCTTATTCAAAACACAAAGTTCACACGAAGGAGAGAAACATCATGTACTCGTGACATGACATCAATCTTAATTTCCCTTTTTCTTCACTGTGTTATCTTCATTGATTTCCTCAACTTGTCTCTTAGGACCTAAAAGACGGTTTTTGTTCAGAAAATTCATGTACCATATAGCTGAGTTTTTAGGATATCTGTCTAGATTATTTTCGTAGTCAATATAATATAGGCCAAATCGAACTGTGTAGCCTTCGGGAAATTCATAAGTGTCAAATAGTGCCCATATCATATAACCCTTGATATTCACGCACGTTGTTGCTGTAAATACATAAGAAAACAGAACAAATTAGAACCAATTATAGAAGTGATAATGGGCCAAAATAACCACTTTTATAAGGAAAAAAAAATGAAAACTAGTCATCTTTTGAATACAAATATTTTTAGTCGTTTTTAATGAACAAAAAGACATTATACCCTCTTAGGTGATATTTAGTCTATTTCTATCTCTTTCACTTAATTCTCTCTCTATATCATCTTACACTTTCTTTCAAATTTTTAAAAAAATCACATCTGTATTTTTGTTTTTTTTATATGAAATATGGGTATTGAATTACAGATATCGGAAAGAGCATTAATTTGATATAATATATATGCAAAACGGATTTTAAACGAAAAAGTTATGCGAATTCAAAAGTTTTGGAGAACACAAAATAATTGGGTTATAATAGGTGAGAGTATGTGGATGCCAAGTTATGGTAACTC
The DNA here is from genome assembly GCA_016081115.2 of Rehmannia glutinosa. Lineage (NCBI taxonomy): Eukaryota > Viridiplantae > Streptophyta > Magnoliopsida > Lamiales > Orobanchaceae > Rehmannia > Rehmannia glutinosa. The sequence continues at coordinate 245,861 of JABTTQ020000362.1, forward strand.
GATGTCAAGTCATAGTACGTCAATTAAGTTATGATAATTTCGATCGCAAGTTATGGTTACTTGTTACCAAGTTATGATAACTTCGATGCCAAATTATGGTAACTTCGATGCCAAGTTATGGTAACTTGATGTCAAGTTATGATATGCCAGGTTATGATAACTCGATGCCAAGTTACATAGGAATGTATGCCTTAGTGCGGTTAAATTGACTCAAGGACAAATTGAATTTTTCACGTAGTTATATATTTAAATAGCTAAAAAAACACGTGTTTCAAGAAAAAATGGCTAAAAAATATTTTACCATCACGGGAAGTGCTAAAAAACCTAGGCGAGATGGAGTTCATGGTAATCAATTCTGTAGTCATCTTCAAGAGCAGTGATTATTGGTAAGTGCTTATGATTTTTGCATCCACTCCTACATCAAATAATTAGAATGATTAACTACATTATGGTTGAAATAAGTAATATAGCAAACACAACATAACGTTTCTTGCTGTTAGCATTAAATAAAAAGTAGTTCGGAAATTTAATTGACTATTACCGTTCTCTGTAATGTAAATGATGGGGTCATTATATTTTTCCTTTGTATAAGTCAGAAGCTGATATATTCCAACAGGAACAACAAACAACCAGTCCGAACATTAAAGTAGAACAATGACATTCAACAATAATACGTCCACAACAAATCGTACTAGATTTATTAATTTATTTTCTCTCTAATATTGCTAAATAACACTCAATTTACCTTTGGGCCAATTTGTTTACCATCTCGTTCAGCTGGAAAAATAAAATAAATTATTGAAAAATTAGTTTTCAGATTAGAAGAATCCAATAATGGTAGTACTATAATTACTGTAGGAATTCTTTTGTAAAGAAGCTATATAATACTTACTAAAGAATTGGACTTCCTGATCTGTGTAGTAAGTTGTTGGGTCACCAGGTAGCTTAGGTTTGTAGGCACACCAATTTGAAGTGTAATAATTCATTCCAATAAAATCATAGGATCCTTTTACCAACTTTTCATCTTCGGGTTCAAATGTTGGTAGCCGCTCTTTACTCGATCTCGCATAACTTTGGGATAGTCACCAGTTCACAATAGGTTCTACAAACCTGGAAAGAAAACAAAATTGGAATATGATATTTTGATCATTTTCTACCATTTGTAATTTATTTAGTATCTTATAAAAGGATTTTCTCCCTTATCTAAAATGGTTAGATTGAATTGGCAATTACCATCCCCACATAAAATCGACAGCTTAGCAGCAACATCTTGTGATAGTTCGGAGTAAGGATCATACCAGGTTGTCATATTCGTGACACCTATTATGCCCCCTTGGACGGCCTGTACATTTTGATTTTTCAAATATCTAAAAAAATCTACGAATTAACGTACAAGTCTCAAATATACTTGATGTGTCCATCTTTACTTAGCTTTTAGTATTAATCAGCGAATAGAATTAAGGCCACCTCGGCTAGGATATTTGCATCGAATTACAATTTGCTTTTATTTCAAGTATGCTCCAAAGATTTGTTATTGATCACAAACCTGATACTTTCTTCTGTATAAGTTAACAGCTGTTGGGTATAAGGGTGTATATATAAAAATATGAGAGAGATAAAAAAGAAATTGGAGGCTAAATTATTTTCTCACTAAAAATATAATCTCATTACAATTTTAAAATACACTCATACTTTGCTCACAACTCTCTCACACTAATTAGCCTTGTTTGGCTAAGATTTTATAATTGCTCTCGGATGATACTTGCAATTGTTTGTATTGATTTTGCTTGAATGATAAACTTAAGCAAGATACATGCATATTTATAGGCCAAAACATACAATAAATAATTCACACCTAATAATGCACTAAGTAATGGGTTTGTTGAGATTAATTCCAAGCCTTTCATTTTGAGTGGGTTTGGTGAGATCAAATCTTAGCCATTGTTTGTGTGTGAGTTAGGTGGATGTTGGTTTAGTGCCAATAATATATTACAAATTATTTTTTTAACATCCCCTCTTAATTTGTAATGTCGGACATTCTTAGGAGTTGTTCAATTTTTTCAAAACTTTTGCTTTGGTGAAACCATCTGCCAATTGCTCCTTTGTGTTCACAAACTCCAATTGAATTTCTTGATCATTCACAAGACTTCTGATGAAATGGTGTCGAAGTTCAATGTGCTTCGATCTTGCATGAAAAACCGGATTTTTCGTCATTGCAATAGTTGACATGTTGTCGCAGAAAATTATTGTTGGAGTATCTTGACTTTGCTGAACATCAGCCAAAATTCTTCTAAGCCATACTGCTTCACAAGCTGCATCCGTAGCTGCAATGTATTCTGCTTCTGCTGATGAAAGTGATACTGTCTTTTGCTTCTTTGATGACCAAGATATTATTTTTGAGCCAAGACAGAATACATACCCAGATGTACTTTTGCGATCATCAAGTGACCCAGCCCAGTCACTATCTGTATATCCAATAAGCTTATTTTCTTTTTCTTTAACATATCTGATGCCGAGTTTTTTCGTACCTTGAAGGTATCGAAGAATTCTTTTTGCTGTTGCATAATGTAGCTTGCTTGGGTCGTGCATGAATCGTGATATCAGACTTGGATAGACAATATCAGGCCTTGTATTTGTCAAGTAGATCAACGATCCGACTAAGCTGCGATACATCTTTGGATCAGCTTTAGTTGCACCATCATTCAATTGCAGTTTTTCATTGACTGCAAGTGGAGTTGAGATCGGCTTGCAGTTGCTCATCTGAAATTTCTTCAACAATACTTCAAGATATTTTTCTTGAGAAATAAATATTTCTCCTTTTGATTGGCGAACTTGAATCCCAAGAAAATATTTCATGAGACCCAAGTCATCATCTCGTACTCTTTTCATCATTGCCTTTTTGAATTCTTGCACCAATGCTGGATTTGTCCCTGTATAGATCAAGTCATCTACGTAAAGACAAACAATTAAAAAATCGTGCGCACCTTGTTTCTTTACGTATAATGACAATTCACTCTGGCTTCTTTGAAAACCGGTTTGTTGAAAGTACTTGTCAATCTTCATTCCAGGCTCTTGGTGCTTGCTTCAATCCGTATAATGCTTTTCCGAGTCGATAGACTTTATCTTCTTCACCGTTGGAAATGTATCCTTCTCGGTTGTTCCACGTACACTTCTTCTTCCAAGTCACCATTGAGAAATGCCGATTTAACATTCATTTGGTAGATGGTAACTCAATTGTCTTTGCAATGGCCAAGACAATTCGTATTGTCTCCATTCGAGCAACTGGTGCAAATGTCTCGTTGAAATCAACTCCTGGTTGCTGAGAATATCCTTTTGCAACTAAGCGGGCTTTGTGCTTGTGAATTGAGCCATCTTCTTTGTACTTGGTCTTGTAGATCCATTTGACCCCGATCACACTTTTTCCTTCAGGAAGGTCTACGAGCTCCCAAGTATTGTTCTTTTCAATGCTTGCAATTTCTTCATCCATTGCGATTTGCCAAACTTCTTCTTTGGCGGCTTCTTCATAATTCTGAGGCTCACAGCAAAAAATGCAACATCACAAGTTTCGTATATTTCTCTTAAACTTCTTACCCTTCTAATTGGACTTTCAGATTCTGGATAGAATTCTTCAGATGGTCCTGGCGAACTCGAGCTTGGACTGGAACTTGAGCTGGTGCTTGGTTGATCTCCATGACTTGTTGGAGTAGGCAATGTTCCAGGCAAATATACAATCTTTTTCATTTTTTCATTTTCATTCCAATTCCATGACTGCATTTCATCAAAAATGACATCTCGAGAAATAATAAGTTTATTTGTCTTTGGGTTTAGTAAACGATATCCTTTCGATTCATCACTATAACCAACAAAGATCATTTTTTCTCCTTTTTCATCAATTTTTTCTCTTTGTTGAGATGGAATATGAGAATAAGTAATGCAGCCGAAAACTTTGAGATGGTTTACTGTGGCTTTCTTTGGTGCCACGCTTCATACTGACGTCTTATTTTGAATCGCCTTTGTTGGTGAACGGTTTAAAATATAGATGCCGCATTTACCGCTTACGCCGAGAATATTTTGGAAGTCATTTGCTGTCATCATGCTCCGTGCCATCTCGACTATTGTGCGATTTATTCGCTCGCAACGCCATTTTGTTGTGGGTCATGTGAATCGTTAGTTGTCTGTGGATCCTTTGTCTCTCGCATAGCCCAAGAAGGATTTTTAGATGAATTCTCCTCCTCGGTCGTCGTCCCAGAGAGTCTTTATTTTTCGCGCCACTCGGTTTTCCACATAATTTTTGAACTCCAAGAATTTCGGAAATGCTTCGACTTTTGCTTCAAAATGTAAACCCACATCATTCTCGGAAAAATCATCAACGAACAATAGGAAGTACTGTTGTCATTGAGTGACGGTGTTTGTGTTGGCCCGCAAAATATCTGCATGTACTATCTCGGCGGAGCTTTGGTGCATATGATGTCTTTGAAATGGCAAACGATGCATTTTGCCAAAAATACATCCTTCACATGTCTTGTCTCGATCCTGGAATGTTAGGAAGACCAAACACCATATTTTTCTTTTTTAACAAATTTAAACCTTTATAGCTCAAATGCCCATACCTCAAATGCCATAGATTATGTTCTCGTGCGGGTACTTTGAAGTGCAATTTTCTCACCATTTGGCAAATTAAGAGGAAATATTTTGTTTGAACTCATCTTAATTTTAGCCATTGTTAGATTCTTTTGTTTATCAATAATGATACGATGGTCATTATTGAACTCCACCTTGTAATCTTTCTCCAAGAGTTGGCCCACACTCAATAAATTTTGAGTCAAGTCGGTACATAAAATACATCTTTGATGATATTCATTTTACCTTCTCTTGTTTGGTGCTATTTCTCCTTTTAGGTGATCTTGCGTGATTTGCCATCTCCAAGCTTTACTTGGATGAATATGATTCATCAAGATTCACGAATATTTTCTTGTTTCCACACATATGATTGTTGCAACCACTTTGTCCACGCACCAAATATTCTCAATTTGTTGTTGAGAATTCAAACACAAAAAAAATACCCGACAGCTCTTTTTCTTGGATAAATTTGCTTCATTTGTATCTCCATCATCTTTATGCCATCATTCTCTTTGAGAATGATTTGCATTCGCATCTTTTGCACTTAAAGCGACAATCTTTGGTATCGTGGTTATTCTTTCTGCATATCCCAATACAAATCGAATTTTGATTTGAATTTCTCGATTGAATCCACCTCGTCTTCCTCGTCCTCGCTACCTGGTGTCCGTCGCGACCTCTTCCTTTTGCACCTCGATGTCTTTGAGTTATTTTGCTTTTCTTGCTCGCCATCTTTTTTATTTTCTTTTTCTAAAATGTTTGTTTTTACTTGGAAGGCTTGCTCCAAGCTTTGACTTGAGAATCTACTCATTCTTTTTCATGGGCTCAAGTGATCCCATGAGTTCATCCAAAGATAGTGTGGATATATCTTTGGATTCTTCAATAAACGGCAACAATATGCTCGAACTTTCTTTGGCGAGACTTTGTAGCACTTTTTCAACGATCTTTTTATCTTCAATGGTATCCCTGTATCCTCCGATTTGATTGACTACGGTGGAAACTCGAGAAAAAATTCTTGGACATTTTCATTGTCCTTCATTGACAAATTATCAAAATCTCGCCATAAATTTTGCAATTTAATAGAGATCACTTTTCATAGCCTCCAAATTGCTTTTTCAAAATTTCCCATGCTTCTTTTGATGTTTTGACACCGTAATGCGGAAGAATTGCTTTACTTACCCCTTGGTGCATAAAGGACAAGGCTCTTGCATCTTTGGTCTTGTTCTCCTTAAGCTCTTTTTCTTTGTGGCGGTTAGTGCGGCTTCCTCCTCTGGAGTATGTGTACTATACCCCTCTTCAACAATATCCCATAGTTCATGGGACACGAACAACGTGCGCATTAAAACGCTCCATAGTTCGTAATCTTGACCAACAAAGATAGGAACACCTTGTTGGGAATATGTGAATGCAAGTTCACTGGGAGTTGACGACGCCATTTTTGCAAATAAGAAGGGATATCAGGCCAAGGGTGGCTCTGATACCACAATTGTTGGGTATAAGGGTGTATATATAAAAATATGAGAGAGATAAAAAAGAAATTGGAGGCTAAATTATTTTCTCACTAAAAATATAATCTCATTACAATTTTAAAATACACTCAAACTTTGCTCACAACTCTCTCACACTAATTAGCCTTTGTTTGGCTAAGATTTTATAATTGCTCTCGGATGATACTTGCAATTGTTTGTATTGATTTTTGCTTGAATGATAAACTTAAGCAAGATACATGCCTATTTATAGGCCAAAACATACAATAAATAATTCACACCTAATAATGCACTAAGTAATGGGTTTGTTGAGATTAATTCCAAGCCTTTCATTTTGAGTGGGTTTGGTGAGATCAAATCTTAGCCATTGTTTGTGTGTGAGTTAGGTGGATGTTGGTTTAGTGCCAATAATATATTACAAATTATTTTTTAACAAAGCTCTATCATGAGTAAGAATCAAATGGTGTGCCACGATATGGCTCAGTCGCGAGAATTCCCACCAATATGAGTATTATCAACTACAGGGGCAGATCTATATCTTGCGACACCATTTGCGACACCATTTCCAATTGGTTGTTTGAAGGTGAACCATGTCTGGCGGAAAAGCTCCGTGGCGTATCCATTATGGGCATATGTCCATGACTCGTTTATTGTGATCCAATGTTTCACCCGATCACCGAATTCAAAAGAAGCATACATTTGCATACTCAACAAAATCATGCCTGTTGAATGCAGAAGTTCAATGTTGATATCATGGGCCGTTTTATTGTTAAGTTTCATAGTATGATTGATATTTTAATTAAGAAGCTCAATACTCTAATTTAATAACTAAATCATTTTGTTTAAACTTAATCCACTACTACACAAACCAATGGTTCCTTATCGATCTCAGTTTGTTTTAACAATTTAATTCAGATGCACTGTGAAATACACATGAAGTTGGACTCAGTATTAATGATAGAATTGAAATCTTGTAAAGCCGGAGGTTATGTTGACTGTATATAAAATTTTACTAGCAAATTGCACTAAAATTAGTTACTTACACAATATTGCGGTGCAAGAAGCCACCATATTCATCTTGCAAGCATTTGGGAAGATCAAAGTGGAAGATAGTTACAAATGGCGTAATTCCTGTGCATAATAAACTTAGACTAATGAGAGGACATAATAAGTTATAATTTTGTTATAAACGATATATATAATTATATATTAAACGGTAAATTAAACCCTAATTGGGCAAATGGGAAAAAGGCATTAACCTGCAGCGAGTAACAAGTCAATGAGATCATTATAAAACTTGACACCTTCTCTGTTTATGCCGCCGCCCAATCTTCCACCTAATAATATACCATTATAAATATATAGTTCAATTAGCTAATAAGATGCTCAATTATTAGTATCATTTTGTGTTATGAATTCTTATCAATCATTTTTATGAAGTCCTCTTACATGGCAATATTCTAGACCATGAAATTGAAAACCTGTAGGTATCTAACCCCAATTTTTTCATCAACGCCACATCTTCCTGCAATGTGAATTCAACGTCGTGAAAATTAATATATGTGTATGAAAAATGATTAAAAAATTATAACGTTTTAAAAGTGTCAATTTGTGCGATCTGGATTTGACCAATAATCCACACATGAAGTGCTAATCATTATATAAATTTACCTTGTATTTATTGTAATGATCATTAGCAACATAACCCGTTGCTGCCGTCGGATATTTTACATGTCATTTCCAAATAATTAATTTATCAACAACATTAATGAAACATGTATTGATGATGGATTCATATAAATATGTAAGCGTGTAGTGATGGATGAAAATTAAAAGAGACGAACCGGGCCTCAGTATGCTAAAATTATCCCACATGCTCATGGACTTACGGCCTTGGTCGTAACCACCTTCTATCTGAAATATACATATATATGTCCAACAAAAATTAACATGCAATTAAAATCAACCAAAAGAGAAAAACAAAAACAGTTTGGAATTAATTAACCTAAACCATAAGTAATTTAAAGCTTAGAATTAATGGGGAAGCAATATATATAATAGAGACCTGATAAGCAGAAGATGCAGCGCCAAATAGAAAATCCTCAGGAAAGTCGTACCGGCTGAGCTTTTTGCCGGGTTGCTTATTATGCCCCAGATCAGTGACGTCGGTGCTCATGTTTTGGTTGTTGGCCATTGCAAAATTTGAATAAAAGAGATTTGAGTTATGTCAAGTGAGGTTTGATTGGTTGCATTAATGAACAAGGCCAATATCATATATTTATAGGCCAAACTAAAGCTAGAAAATTATTCCCTTTCCCTGTATAAAACATGAAGATCCCCTACCGCAAATCAATCAATTAAACACGTAATCTCCATATATAAGAATATTTTCACTACTTTTTCTATTCAACAATTTTGCAGACTTTATTTAGTCTGTATTGGATATGCATCGATCTTACTATATATTTGCACATACTCTTACTGACATATGTTTGTTTGTATGAGTAGATATATGGGGACATGCATGCAAACCCAGTGAGTATTAATTGGCGGGGACTGTTTGCAAAAACATCGGCCTCTAGAAGAAGTGATTTATTGTAGACGTAGAAGTAAATTTAGTTGAAAATCAAAAAGTTCTTAGTGTTTAAAGTTGAGAGTGTTTGGCCAAAATGTTGAAAAAGTATCTTATTTATTTGTAAAAAGAGAAAATTGCACTTTCGGTCCCATACGAAAGGGGTTTAAACACTTTTAGTCCATGCTTGCTCTTTTGGTCCCAACAGATATATATATATATATATGTACCACATTTGGTCACATATGAATCAAAAGTTTGTCATTTTAGTCCCAATAGTAATGGAAAACTTAATTGGTCATTAACTCTATTCTTACGGGACCAAAAATGCATTTATCCCAAAATTAATCAATTAAAAGAAAAAAACTGAAAAATCTGAAAAGCATTCTCTAACAATTTTTATTTATTAAGAAAAGTTATAAAAATTCCAAAATTATTCAAAAATATAAAATTAAAAATATAAAATCTAATCATTTGTTTAAAAAACTGAAAACTCTTTTAAAACATTCTGGAAATTTACTAAAAGTATTCAGATTTTAATATCCCAATTTTCTTAGCTAATTTTATATTTGTAAAAAAATTCAATGTTCTTTTTACCATTTTCGGGTTTATTAAAAATTCAGATTTTTTGCTAAAATTTTTCAAAAAGCTTCAACAATTTTCAGTTTTTAATCCATTTTTCAGATTTTTAGACGAATTTCCATATTTTAAATATGTTTTGATTCTTAGTATATGAAGTAATTTTCAGATTTTTAGCACCAGTTTTAGTTTTTTAAAAAAAATTTCAGATTTTTGAGAATAATTTTTAGTTTTTTTTATAATTTTAAATAAATTTCAAATGTTTAAAAAAGTGTATAATTGTTTTTAACAATTTTCATATTTATTTTTTATAATTTTAAGATTTTTAAATAACTTTGATTTTTTAAATTTTTTAATAAATTCTAAATAGTTTTAAATTTTATTGAAATAATTTTCAAAATTGTTAGACAAATTTCAGATTTTTCAAATAATTGTTTTTTGTTCTTTTTCAAAATTTTTGTGAAATGCACTTTCTTCCGTAAGAATTGTATTAGCGGCCGGTTAAGTCTCCGTTGGTTTTATGACTAAAATTGCAATCTTTAGAATGATATGGGGCTAGATGTGCTAAACAAACTCTTGTTCAAAAAAGCAAATTGTGGGGACTAAAAATGCTTATAAAAATCAAACTAGAAGCGAGAATAAAGAAATCTATAACACTCATCTCCTTGGTTTTGATTCTAATTAAATAAAGCGAGAATCAAAATTAGAAGTTACATTTGCAAACACTAAAAAGTGAGTTTTTCCAGCAAGAAACTAAGAAGTGTGTTCTTTTTTTAGTTATCATGACAAACAATCCTAATGTCTCATGTAACATATCTTCACTCCTACCAAAGAGACATTTTACAACAGGGTTTAACATCGGTTGTTACAAAAGATATGTAAAACAAACGCGGTGGCATAATGTTAATTTTTTAGAAGATATATCTTCAACGTATACCACCGACGACTTCCCAATTGACTGCTACTTTTTTTCTTTTAATTAATTATTAGGTGTACTCGAATATAAATTTCATGAGATATAGTTTGTAGAAGTGTTGAACTTATCCTTCCTTTTATATAAATATGCAGAAAATACAGTATGTATAGTATGAACTAAAGATGATTATATTGGATACACTTTACCCAAATATAACATATATCATTAAATCTCATATCTGTTTTTATTTAGCTTTATGAAAGCTTGTAGGGGTTCAACATTAATAATTGCTTTTTCCGACCAGAATTTGGCTTTCACTTTCTGTGGGCTACATATATAGTTATATAGTTTGTACGAATTAAAGAAGTTTATATATTAAACACACTTTACCAAATATAATATACATTATTAAATCTATATATGTTACTTTTTTAATTTTCCTGTAAACTTATGAGATTCGGACTTTAATTAAGCAAATATAGATCAATTAAAATATCATATTGTTAGCTTTATCAAAGCTTGTGGGGGTAGTTTCTCAAAAAAAAAAAAAAAAAAAAAATGAAGCAGCTTGTGGGGGTTCAACATTAAGCTAAAAAAAGGATGTATGGACTGTTGGCGTACGTCCGGATTATGGTGTGAATTAATAGCCCTCTTTATCATAATTTTTTTTTGTCAACTCAAACGATCTATAAAAATATATGCTTAGGCTGCAAATTAACAGCTCCGCCTGCATATAGACAAGGCAACCCGTCTATATGTTGCGAGTCTCCAAGGATAAAGGAGGAGGAGGGTTGCGTTAGGTGACAAAACAAGGCGTAAAATTTGTTGGAAAAATTGTGAAGGAAATTGCACATTTGGGGTGCGATTTTCTTGGGAATTCGATTGTCTAACGACAAATGTAAAAGCGGATTATTGTTCTACTCGTGAGAATATCGAAATCGAATATTTGTTTGTCCAAAATGATGCTTGGATGATCAAGGAGAAATTAAATCTTAAAGTGGAGTATTGAAATTAATTTATAAATAAGAAAACACGTGTTTGTCTTTTTTGAAAGGTGGGTGTGTCCCACATGGGAAAACTAAGGCATTTTAGACTAGCTTATATAATTCCACCTTTTAGTAAGGTGTAAGATTATATTGCATAGAGGTTCTCTCTACACGCGCGCCGTGTGGGTGCAAATCATGGTCGGTTCGAGCTTCAACCACCGACAATGTGTGCGGCGTGACTGCGTACACGAATGTCGAGGCCAGAAATCGAGCCGCATAGTCTCACTCCTATGTTTCTGAGAATTTTTATTTTCGAAATAAATTTTATGATTTTATTTTCGAAAATTTAAAATTATCTATCATGTGATTGAAATTAATTCTCGGAGTTTAATTTTTTGAATTAAAACCTATAACAACAAAATTGTAATTGTTGTATAATGAGATATGAATTCTGTGTGTAACAACAATAGATTTAAATTCTACGATTATTTTTCATTTCTATAAATAGTGAATTTTTCAAGCAATCACAACACACTCTTCACTTGCATTCTAAATATTCTCTGCATATTGTTATGTATTCCTCTTAGCCTCCCGCATTTTGGTGATAAAGTTCGGGCGTAATTTGATTCACGGAGAAAAAGGTAGTCGGTTTTTCCGTCTTATCTTGGGAAACAGACGTCCCGAATAGGGGACCACTGTTTTAAGGATAGTGTGTCAAACACATGATTCAGGCCATTTTGCTTTTTCCAAATTCTGGAATTTTGTTTCAATAATATTTTCAGTTTTAGCAGATTGTAATTCGAGTTTTGTAAACTGACTGCGATATATTTTGTAACAAACTTAAAGCAGATTTTATTCTACGGTAAAGTTTATACTCCGATAAAATTCTGGAAACTGTATACAGGAAATTCTTTAAACTGTTATATTCAATTCAGTTATCCAGTTGATTTTGTATCAAAATTTGGATTTACTGATTTCAGTTCTTTACCAAAGTTTGCTTTTGGAAATTGGAATTTGGCACTTTGTCATTGGTTTTTTAAAAACGTTCAGTACATCTCATATGTTTTGTTAATTCAACTATGCAGTAGACTTATGCATGCATAGTTTTCGAGATTAATCATATTAAATATTCTATTTATTCAACTTACTGTTCATGTATTGTTGAAAGTATTATGGTATCTTCATATCCTTAATAACTTCTTTAGACAAATTGAAATGGCATGATTATTTTATAATTTTAACATGCTTATTTAAGTGTATATTTGTTACAGAAATCTTTTGGCAAAACCGTATTCAAATTCATTTACATTCTGTTATTAAGATTTTGAACAAATATATGTATTTGTCTGGCTGAGTACATTAACATTTAATTGTTGATTAAATTGGTTCGAATTTTGGGTTGGACTAAGATATATATACCAGTGCTATTTGGAGAGGAAGAAAATCACATTGGACCTTATAATAAAGTTGAACAATTTATTTTGTTTTTGTCGGATTTGTTCCGATTAATCGAAGTACTAAACTTTGATTTGTTTTTCAGAAATGACTTCGATTTGAACTCGAGAGTTCCGATTGGCGCAATTGAGACAAATGCTACGCTTAATCCGATTGTGCGTAATCCGATTTGTGCCCAATCCCGTGGTTAACCCTGTTGTTCCTCGGATGGTGGCTAACCCCATTGTTAATGTCGGTGAATCATGGTGAGAAACCGGAGAAATTCAACGGTTTTGATTTCAAGGTTGGCAGCAAAAATCTTTGTTTTACTTGACGACGTTGAACTAGCAAGGTTCTTTGATCAAGATCCTCCAAAGTTGAGTGAGGATGAAACATATGTTCAAGCGCTCACGCGGTTGATGCTTGGAATCATGGAGATTTCATTTGTAGGAATTATGTAATGAATGGTTTAGTAGATCTCATTGTATAATGTTTATAGATCTAAACGAATCGCTAAAGAATTGTGGGAGTCATTAGACCACAAGTATAAGTCCGAGGATGCGGGGCTAAAAATTTATTGTTGGCCGATTCTAGACTTTAAAATGATTGATTCAAGTCGTAATAAGTCAAGTGCAATAACTTCAAGTGATTATACATGATATTCTTCTTTGAAGGAATGGTTTTGAATGAAACTTTCCAAGTGGCCGCAATAATTGAAAAATTGCCACCAACTTGGAAAGATTTCAAGAACTATCTCAAGACAAACGAAAGGAGATGAACGTTGAAGATCGATTGTTAAGCAGATTGAAAAAGATAACAAAGGTTTTGAAAGGAAAATGTTCAATCCAAAGGTTGCTAAAGCCAATGTTGTCGAAAGCATGGCTAAAGCTCCAAAGGGAAAAAGAAAACCGGAAAAACTGGTAAAGGGTTCAATAATTGGGGACCGAAAGGAGGCATCTCCAAAAAAGAAGTTCGAAGGAAATGCTTCAATTGTGGCGGCAATGGTTACAAGGCACGATTGCAAGAAACCGAAGAAGAATCGGGAGGCTAACATGGTTGATCACATTTCTCAAGAAGTGTCGATATGAACCTGGTTGCGGTGATTTCCGAGTGAACTTCATAGGTACAAACCCCGATCTGATGGTGGATTGATTCTGGTGCTACTAGGCATGTGTGTTCTGTCAAAGAAATGTTTAGTTCCTTTGAGCCAATCAAGACGGCAAGAAGGTCGTCATACATGGGAAATTCGGCTACCGAGGTCAAGGGAAAAGGCAAAGTGGTTCAAGATGACGTCGGGAAAGAACTCGACTCTAAATAATGTGTTGTTTGTACAGGACATTCGTAAGAATTTGGTGTTTGGTTCACTTCTAAATAAGCATGGTTTTCGCATTGTTTTGAGAGTCGGGGGTTGTTACTTTGTTATAAAATGGGATGTTTGTAGGCAAAGGTTATGCTTCCGATCACATTTTAAGCTCAATGTAATGGTTGTTAAACCAAAAGCTAATGAAATGAAAAACTCTTTTGTTTACTTGCTTGAGTCTTACAATTTGTGGCATGGTAGACTAAGACATGTTAATTATGATACTTTACGAGATTAATTAACTTAAATTATATACCAACATTCCATATTGATTCCAAACACAAGTGTGAAACTTGTGTTGAGGCAAAGTTAACAAGGACATCATTTAAAAATATTGAAAGAAATAATGAACCACTTGATTTAGTTCACACCGATGTATGTGATTTAAAATCGATACAAACACGTGGTGGCAATAAGTACTTCATTACTTTTATAGATGATAACACAAAGTTTTGTTATGTGTATCTTCTTAAAAGTAAAGATGAAGCTATAGAGAAATTTATTCTCTATAAAAATGAAGTTGAGAATCAACTCAACAAGAAAATTAAGGTGCTAAGAAGTGATCGTGGAGGTGAATATGAATCACCTTTTCTTTGGTCTGTGCCCAACACGGAATTAGATACTGAAACAACAACACCTTATTCACCTCAATAGAATGGCATTGCAGAACGGAAAAACCGTACACTTAAAGAAATGATGAATGCCATGTTATTAAGTTCGCTTGCCTCAAAACATGTGGGGGAAGTTTGTCTTGTGACTAATTACCTTTTAAATAAGGTACCCGTAAAAATTAGACAAAAAGCTCTTACGAGCTATGGCATGGAAGAATACCATCCTACAAATACTTACGAGTATGGGGGTGTCTTGCGAAGGTTGCTATACCTACACCAAAGAAGGTGAAGGTAGGTCCCAAATCTGTTGATTTGCATATTTATTGGATATGCACATAATGATCTTTTTATCGATTTCTTGTGCATGAATCTAAAGTTGAAGATATACACAAGAACACGATAATTGAATCGAGAAATGGCTCATTATTTGAAAATGTATTTCCGTGCGATCGAGAGAAGAAACAAGCTCTTCTAACTGGATACATGATTCAATATAACAAGAGCAAGAAGAGGTAGGTAGAAGTTAGACACAACAAACGGGCTAGGATAGAAAAATCTTTTGGTCATTTTCTAACCTACATCTTTGGAAAGTAAACCTCAAAGTTACGAGAAGCTATAGCTTCTTCCTCAAGGACCATTATGGAAAGAAGCCATAAAAGTGAAATTGATTCCATCTTACAAAACCATACTTGGGAACTTGTGGATCTTCCCGAGGCAATAAACCACTAGGTTATAAATGGATTTTCAAGAAGAAAATGAAGGCGGATGGAACAATTGATAAGTACAAGGCTAGACTTGTAATTAAAGGTTACAAACAAAAAGGGCCTTGATTACTTTGATACATATTCTCGATTCTGATGAGAATAACATCCATTAGATTGGTACTTGCAATTGCCGCATTGCGTAAATCTTGAAGTACATCAAATGGACGTAAAAGCTGCTTTTCTAAACGGAGATTTACATGGAACAAGAAGGATTCTCTCGCACTGGGCAAGAGAACAAGGTTTGTAAACTGGTCAAGTCATTATATGGCTTGAAACAGACACCAAAACAATGGCATGAAAAATTTGATAATGCCATGAAGGAGTGTGGATTTAAAATAAATGAATGTGATAAATGTGTTTATGTTAAAAGACATGAAAATGGCTATGTCATTTTGTGTCTTTATGTAGACGGCATGCTTATCATTGGAAGTAATGATAAAATAATTAAATCCACTAAAGATATGTTGAACTCGAGGTTTGACACGAAGGATATGGGTTTAGCCGACGTGATTCTCGGAATAAAGATTTCTAGAACTTCAAATGGGTGACATTTGATCGGTCACATTATGTGGATAAGATTCTAGAAAAATTTAGTAAGGATGACACGTCGTTAGCTAGAACTCCTATAGACACGAGTCAACATCTATCAAAGAATAGAGGTGAGGCTGTGTCTCAATTGGAATACTCACGAGTCATAGGAAGTCTGATGTACTTAATGAGTTGTACAAGACCAGACATTGCTTATGCAGTGAGTAAATTGAGCAGATACACGAGTAATCAAAACCATGACACCGGAAAGGTATAGTGAGAAATACTTAGGTATTTAAGAAACACTCGTGATTTTGGATCGCACTATACAAGATATCCTGTTGTTATTGAAGGATACATCAATGCTAATTGGATATCCGATATTAAAGACTTTTATTCTACAAGTGGATTTGTATTCACTTTAGGAGGTGAACATATATCGTGGAAATCTTCTAAGCGATTTATAGCTAGGTCCACAATGGAGTCTGAATTTATAGCTTTAGACAAGTGTGGAGAAGAAGGTTTAATGGCTCAGGAACTTCTAAGAAGATATTCCAAAGTGGCAAAACCGTGCCAACAATTTGTATACATTGTGATAGTCAATCAATGATTGCAGGGTACGTAACAATATGTATAATGGTAAGTAGAACACCGTTGGCGTGAGACACAATACCATTAGACAACTACTCTCAATCCGGTGTTATCTCTATTGACTATGTGAAGTCAAAGGATAATATAGCGGATCCGTTAACCAAAGGGTTGAATCGAGAGTTAGTTGCAAAATCATCAAGAGGAATGGGACTTAAGCCTCTTGAAAAATGAGTTGATAAAATGGAAACCCAACCTAGTTGATGGAGATCCCAAGATCTAGGTTCAAAGGGACAACCTAATTGTAAAAGACTCGGGGTCATTGTGGGGGATTTTCCTTGTCCATTCCTTAACAAATGAAGCCCGTGAAAAGAAAGATAAGCATTTGGCTTTTAATGATTCTTGTGCGTAAGCCGATTTTCGGGTAGTGCGGGCTACTCTTAAAGAAGAATCACCTATGTGAAAGCGAAGTGGGACCGTCAAGAGAATGTGTGAGGCTCAATTCTTAGAACCTCTTGAGAACCGGACGTATGTTCAGGGCCATGAATGAACATAACAATGAGAACTCGAAATATGTTAGGAAGAATCATGTGTGAGGTATATCATCTTTTACACAAAAGGCGAACAATTCAAAGACATCACATCTATGATAAGCTAGTAAAGTAAATATATTTTCACAAGGAAGGTTCAAGGGTAACACCTACCTATCCTATGCGGGGTTCAATTGTTAGACTTTATCACCAAATCTTTGTATTCTCGAAATTTCCTTCATGTGGGGGATTGTTGGAAAAGTTATGAAGGAAATTGCACATTTTGTAACGCCCGCCTTCAAGATTGACGATCGTCCCCACAAAACCAATACGAGTCTTTCCAGCGCGCTTTGTCCTCACTCACGCGCACCCCGAGAGCAGCTTTCCCGAGTGGGGTCACCCATCCCACAATTGCTTCGGGCCAAGCACGCTTAACTTCGGAGTTTTTATGAGATGAGCACTGAAAAGAAGATGCATCTTGTTGATATGAGTAGTACCTATCAAATCATTTAAGCTCTCCTCAATCGTATAGTCCCATACCTACACAGTCTTAGAATCTCTCTTTTTCTGTGGGATCGGTTCATTCATGTCCGCTCCGGGCCAAACACGCTTAACTTCGGAGTTTTTATGATATGAGCACCAGAAAAGAAGATGCATCTTGTTGATATGAGTAGTACCTATCAAATCATTTAAGCTCTCCTCAACTGTATAGTCCCATACCTACACAGTCTCAGAATCTCCTCTTTTTTGGTGTGGGATCGGTTCATTCATGTCCCTTCCGCCTGTAAGCCTGCCAGAGCCGCTCCTTGTCCGTGCCTTCTTGCACCGGCGATCACTCCCGCCTCTTCGGCCCCAGGCGTTACATTCCCCCCTTCCGCTTGGTTCGTCCCCAAACCACACCTTACTAGGAGAGGTCCCTCTCCGACAATCTGAACGGCCCACCTTCTAGATTGACGAACGTCCCCACAAACCAACACGAGTCTTTCCAGCGCGCTTTGTCCTCACTCACGCACACCCTGAGAGCAGCTTCCCAGGGGGTCACCCATCCCACAATTGCTCCGGGCCAAGCACGCTTAACTTCGGAGTTTTTATGAGATGAGCACCAGAAAAGAAGATGCATCTTGTTGATATGAGTAGTACCTATCAAATCTTTTAAGCTCTCCTCAACTGTATAGTCCCATACCTACACAGTCTCAGAATCTCCTCTTTTTCGGGTGTGGGATCGGTTCATTCATGTCCCCTCCGCCTAGAGGCCGCGCCAGAGCGCTCCTTGTCCGTGCCTTCTTGCACCGGCGATCACTCCGCGCCTCTTGGCCCAGGCGTTACACATTTGGGGTGCGATTTTCTTGGGAATTCGATTGTCTAACGACAAATGTAAAAACGGATTATTGTTCTACTGCGTGAAAATATCGAAATCGAATATTTGTTTGTCCAAAATGATGTTTGGATGAAGGAGAAATTACAATCTTAAAGTGGAGTATTTGAATTAATTTATAAATAAGAAAACATGTGTTTGTCTTCTTTGAAAGGTGGTTTGTCCCACATGGGAAAACTAAGGCATTTTAGACTAGCATATATAATTCCACCTTTTAGTAAGGTGTAAGATTATATTGCATAGAGGCTCCTCTCTACACGCGCGCCACATGAGGGTGCAAATCACGGTCCGGTTCGAGCCCGAACCACGGACTTGTGTCGAGCGACTCGCGTATTACCGAATGTCGGACTAAAATTGAGCGCACGATCAGCAAATTTATGTTTTACAAAGAATTTTTATTTTTGAAATAAATTTTAATAGATTTTATTTTCGAAAATTTAAAATTATTTGTAATAGTTGAAATTAATTCCTCGGGTTTAATTTTTGAATTAAAACATGTAACAAACAAAATTGTAATTGTTGTGTATAATTCTTTGGTAACAATGAGATATGAATTGTGTAACAACAATAGATTTAAATTCTCTAATTAATTTTTCGCTCTATAAATAGTCAATTTTCCAAAGAATCACAACACACTCTTCACTTGCATTCTAAATATTCTCTCGCATATTGTTCGTATTCCTCTTGGCCTCCGCATTTTGTGATAAAGTTCAGCGTAATTTCGATTCACTAGGAGAAAAAGATAGTCCGATTTTTTCGTCTTATCTGGGAAACAGACGTCGAGAATAGGGGATAAATCTGTTTTAATGATAGTGTGTCAAATACACGATTCGGGCCATTTATGTTTTTCCAAATTCGGAATTTTGTTTCAATAATATTTTCGATTTTATACAGATTGTAGTTCCAAGTTTTGTAAACTGATCGATATATTTTTGTAACAAAACTCTTGTCGTTTCCTTATGGTATGGATCATATAAGACATCGTGATAAGGCTAGGATGCTCCCCGTAAGGAGTGCGCGCGCAGTGGTCCGATCGGTGTCTTGGCAAGGACCGCTACACCTCCATAAGGGCTTGGGTGTAGTGAAAATACACAAGAGCCCTCACACACTAATAAGAGGAACACAATGATACAAGAAAATTTGAAAATATAGAATTGACGGTTGGAACATAGGTACTTTGTGAGTAAAACTATAGAGCTAGTAGATATTATGAAAAGACGAAATATAGATATTATGTGTATCCAAGAGACTAAATGGGTATGCGAGAAAACTAAGACACTAGATACGACAGATTATAAGCTTTGGTATAGTGGAAATGATAGAACTAGGAATGGGGTGGGTATCATTGTAGATCCTCTCTTCATAGATCAAGTAGTAGGAGTAACTAGAAAAGGAGATAGAATCATAGCCCTTAAAATTGTAGAGGTAAACGAACTTATAAATATTGTTAGTGTATATGCACCTCAAGTAGGATTACATGATGCTACTAAGGCTAAATTTTGGGAAGATTTAGAAACTCTAATGCAATCAATCCCTCAAAATGAAAAAAGTCATCATAGGTGGAGACTTAAATGGACATGTGGGGAAGGATAATGAAGATTATGAAAGGGTCCATGGAGTATATAGCTTTAGCTCGTAACAATGAGGTAGAACCATCCTAGACTTTGCGATTGCTTATGATTTCATTATAGGTAATACCTTCTTTAAAAAGAGAGACGAACATTTAATTACATTTAAAAGTGGTGCTAACAAATCACAAATTGACTACTTCCTAACCAGAAAAGCGATATAAAAATATGCAAAGATTGCAGAGTAATACCGGAGAAAGCCTCACCACCTAACATAGACTACTAGTTTTGGATATCAAACTTATTAACATACACTTAAAGAGAAAGAAAATTAACATACCGAGAATTAAGTGGTGGAACTTAAAGAATAAAGAAAAAGAGATAATTTTGTCAAATCTCTAGTAGAAACCATTGATTGGTAAGTAGAAAACAAAGCCGATGATACATGGAACTATGCAACTACTCAAATGAAAATTATCGCAAAAGAAACATTAGGGGTGTCAAATGATAATAAATGGAATAAAGAGTCATGGTGGTGGAATCAAGAAATCAAGAGAAGGTAAAGGAAAACGAACTAGTTACAAAGTATTATATTCTGTAAAAATGAAGAAAATCTTAAAAGATATAAAGACGCCAAAAAAGAAGTAAAAAGAGCAATATATGAAGCAAAAACCAAGGCATATGAAGATTTCTATAAAAAACTAGATACTAAGGAATGAGAGAAAATTATATATAAAATAGCAAACTTTAGAGAAAAACAAACAAGAGATCTAACCCAAATTAAATGCATAAAAGATGAGAATGATAATATTTTAGTGAAAGATGAGGACATAAAACATCGATGGAAGAGGTATTTCAATAATATTTTTAACGAACCGAAGAGGAATGAAGTCAATTTAGGGGAACTAAATAATCTGAATCGAATAGAAACCGTATATTTATCGTAGGATTCAACTTCATGCAATGAGAAAAACACTAAACAAAATGAAAATGGAAAGCAAGTTGGCACAGATGATATACCAATTGAAGTATGGAAATGTCAGGTGGAGTTGGATTTGCATGGCTTACTAAATTATTTAATGTTATCCTAAAAACTAAGAAAATACATAATGAATGGAGAAAAAGTATATTGATACCTTTATATAAAAACAAAGGGGATATACAAAATTGTGCAAATTAGGGGGAATTAAATTAATAAGTCATACAATGAAACTATTGGAAAGAGTTATAGAAGCAAGAATAAGAAATGAAACTAGTATATTAGATAATCAATTTGTCTACATGCCAGGAAGATCCACAATTGAAGCTATACACTTAATTAGGCGATTATGTGAACAATATAACGAGAGAAAACAAGATTTACATATGATTTTTATTGATCTTGAAAAGGCATACGATAGAGTCAACCGAGATATAATGTGGCGCGTATTGGAAAAAGATGAATAAAAATAGCTTACATAGATGCCATAAAAGATATGTATGATGATATAACAACATGTATCAGGACACCAACAGGGAATATCTAGTGAATTCCCAAACACTATAGGTTTGCATCAGGATCCGCTTTAAGCCCTTACCTTTTTTATCCTAATAATTGATGAAATCACTAAACACTTACAAAACTCCATCCTGAATGTATGCTATTTGCGGACGATATAGTTTTAATTGATGAAACAAGAGAAGAAGCAAACGCAAAATTGGAAGTTTGGAGAGAATCACTGAATCAAAAGGTTTTACTATAAGTAGGGCTAAAACAGAATACATGGAACGCCACTTTAGTAAAAACAAAGGAATAATGAGACGAAGGTTAAAATTAATGGATATGAAATGAGTATAACAAAGAGTTTAAATACTTAGGATCTATAATTGAAGAGAACGGAGAAATCAATAAAGATGTCACACATAGGATCCAGCGGGTTGGAATAAATGGAGGAGTGCATCTTCTTCTATCCTTTGTCACGTAAAATATCATTAAAATCGAAAGGAAAATTTTTAAAACGGCCATAAGGCCCACAATGCTTTATGGAGCAAAATGTTGGGCGACTAAATATGAACACGAACAAAAAATGAGGGTAGCGAGAGATGAGAATGCTAAGATGGATGTGTGGACACACTAGATTAGATAGAATAAGAAATGAACACATTATAAACAAAGTGGGAGTAGCACCAATAGATGAGAAAATTAGAGAAACACAATTAAGATGGTTTGGACATGTTTATAGGAGACCTTTAGATGGACTGTGCGACGCTTAGAAGGTAGAGAATCACTCACACAAATCAAAAGAGGCAGAGGTAGGCCTAAAAAGACTTGGAAAGAAGCTATTAAACAAGACATGTTATACCTATAAATAAATAAAAATATGGCTTATGACCGTAAACGATGGCACGATATGATCCGTATAGCCGACCCCATGTAGTGGGATTAAGGCTTAGTTTGTTGTTGTTGTTGTTGTTGTTGTTGTAGGGCTGCAAATGAACACAACCGCTTGTGAACTATTTAGAGCTCGACTCGATAAAAGCTCGTTTGGGTTCGTTTAACAAGGATTGTAAAGATAAATGAACTAAACTCAAAATTTAGAGATATTGGTTCGTTAGCTCGTGAGTAGACTTGTTAGTATGCTCGTAAAAATTTTAACTTTTATACGCTTACTTATGATAAATATAAAAGTATTTAAACAAATCTATTTATTTGAATAAAAGTCATAGATTTTAATAGATGTATATATTATGCGTACGTCGAAATATGAATATGTTGTTGTGAACCCGACATCCAGTGATAATTTATCTCTTCGGGAGGTTCAATTCTCCTTACAAACTCATGAGTTACGTATTCAAAGTGAGCATAGTTCTCACATTGTTGCACTCAGTGCAAATTGTCTCATTGTTAGTTCTTCTCACGTAAATGTTGCTTACAATCGATCCGGTAATTTTAATCAAGATGATGGTCGATTTCATCGTGGCGGAGGTTGTAATGGGGGTAGAAATTTAGTTTCTGAAATAATAATGGTAAACCTTCTTGTCAATTGTGTGAGAGAGTTGGTCATGTTGTTGTTAAGTGTTACAAAAGGTTTGATATAAGTTTCTTGGGACCAGACTCTAGTTTTGGTAATGGAGTTTCACATGAGGCTTTATTATCAAATGTTCGGCCCCTCCACCCTTACACACTAATTCTTCTTTTTCTTCGGATGGCAACTCCTATTTTGATAGTGGAGCTACTAACCATGTTTCTTAGATTAATTTGGAGAATCTGTCTCTTAAAGCGATTGACTATCAAGGGTCGAAAAATGTGATTGTAGGTAATGGTTATTCTTCCCGTCTCCAAAATTGGTTCCTCTCTTTTATTACTTGTTCCAATGTCCTCATTCATTTATCCTCAAAAATATTTTGTATGTTCCAAACATTACCAAAAATCTCATGTGTATCTCTCGATTCACTAAGGACAATGATGTTTTAATTCAATTTTTTCATCACTCTTGTTTTGTCAAGGACAAAACTACTCACAAGACACTCTTGGAGGGCATTCTTAATGGTGGACTTTCGGTAGTTTAATAGTTTTGTTGAAAGACAGGTTTCATGCTAAAGTTAAATTCTTGAAAACCGATTGGGGGGTGTATATAGGTCTCTTGTCCATTTTTAAGCCACATTTTATATTCAATTTCGACACCCTACCCTCATATACACCTCCACATTGTTGAAATGGGTCTATCTCTGTTAGCTCAGCCTCATTATGTTTAAAATTCGTGGCTTGCATTTCATTCTATTGTTTTTGTTATAAACATACTCCCTACGTACCTCTGTTCTCAATTCCCTTTCTCCCTTTCACCTTGTTTTCAAACAAATACTGACTACACCTTCCTAAAGGTGTTTAATTGCACTTGTTTTCCTATCTTCGACCATATAATAATCATAAATGCCGTTTAGATTCTCTAAGTGCTTGTTTCTTGGGTATAGTGACTCTCACTAAGGGTACAAATGTCTTAATAAGTCTCAGGGGAGGGTGTATATAACAACAACAGTTGAGTTCAATGAACATGAGTTCCCTTATAATGAACTTTTTCTTCCCCTTCCTGCATCAAATCTTATTTCTTAATTCTTCTTCACATCTCATTCCATCTCCTCTTACAGTCTCTCTTTTTCCCTCTCCAAATCCTTCTATTTCTCCTTCATCCTCATCATTCCACAATGCGATCATCGAATATTCAAATCCAATAGCTCGGTATCCCTCTTTATGTTAATCTATCCATCCCTCATGTTTCATCCTCTCATGCCCCTCCATCCAACTCTCACAACCCTACTCCTTCTTGTTCTAGTCATACTATGATCACTAGATCCAAAAATG
Source organism: Rehmannia glutinosa (assembly GCA_016081115.2). Classification (NCBI taxonomy): domain Eukaryota; kingdom Viridiplantae; phylum Streptophyta; class Magnoliopsida; order Lamiales; family Orobanchaceae; genus Rehmannia; species Rehmannia glutinosa. The sequence goes on from JABTTQ020000362.1 coordinate 270,115, forward strand.
GGATTCACAAACCAAAAGTTCTTTCCACACACAATTATCTCTCTTTCCACAGGATCTTTTTTCACACGTCAAGCTCTTCTTGACCCAAGATGGAAAATCGCTATGCAAGTTGAATATGATGTCGTGACTTGCAAATAAGACTTGGTCTCTTGTTGTTCGTAAAAAAATATTTTGGATCATACAACTACAAGTGTACGATTACGGTGTAGTTTATAGAATAATGGCAAGCAAAGTCGTATTCCTCGTGGATTGATTTGTGAAACACTTAGGTAATAATAACATCGCATTCTAATTTTATTGAAGCGACCAAATATCCAATTTATAATAAAATAGAAAATAACAAGAAAAATAAAATAAATTTGCGAACCCCACAAGTATTTTCGATAATTACAGAGCAATCTTAGGCACATAATCTCAACATATTTCTTTAATATTAAATACAATTAAAGTTTCAAAACCAATTCATGCAATTCTATGGGCCAATCCTAAGATAGTTTATTCCCCCTCCCGGGTAATAAATAAAAAGTAGATTGATAACAAATGTAGATCTCCCAATGTAGATCATACTATTATTAACTTCCAAAAGATTTATGAATTGAATGACTCCCTAAAAAGCTTGTTGTTAGTTATGTCGACACGTTACACCCGTTTATATCTGAATTCAACTTCCATCTTTGTAAGAACTCATCTTTCGAATCTCGCACTAACAAATATGACATGCTAATTATTGATCGATAAAAAGCAATTAAAAATAAGCACTCGAATTCATAAAATAAAAAACATGAAACAATTAAGAAAACAATTAATCAAGATTTATCATGAATCCACGTTTTGATTATTCCCCAAGATCCAAAAGATTACCCAAATATTGATAACAAATTCATAGACAAATTCAAAATCAACATTATGACATCGTTTAAGCACAAGTGCAAAAGATCTAGACATAGAAAGAAAACCCCTTCTTGTCGGGATGAATTCCCCTCCTATGCCTTTGAAGCTCTTGTGCTCCCGTAGATGCTAAAGGCCTCGTGGTGTTCTTTGTGACCTAGCCCTCCTCTCCTAGAAGACCTTGGATCTTGTGTTCCTACGTAATTTGATGTGTTATATGTGGTATGAATGAATGAATTTTCGTGCAAGCCTTGGGTCCCTTTTATAGGTGCTTGGAGAGATCACTTGTAGATTTAGAACGAGGGAAAAGAACTCCGAAAAAACCCATGGCGAGTCCCACACGGCCTGGCCGTGTGATGTCACATGGCCGCGTGGATTTTATGTTGGCCAATACCACACACCCATGTGGGTCCCACATGGTCCCCGTGTGGCTTAGTTTCGCCCCCTATTTCTTCTCTTTTTCACATGGTTGTGTCATTTTTCACACTGTTGTGTCACACGGCCGTGTGGCTCCACACGGTCCAAAGCCCTCGACATATTTTTGTCCAGTTTCTTCATCTTTTCGATCTTCTTTTTCGCACTTGTCGATCCTATCCGTTCTTTCTAACGATATTTCTTTTATTTAAGCTTTGTGCCCCGTAAAAAAGTTACAAGAATGCGCAGATCATGCCCTTCTAAGGAAAAAAAGTAAAAACATACTAAATATGCGTGCAAATGTATCAAATATATATCATTTTAAGCCACAAAATGCACGTATATTTTACACGCGATCAAGCTCCCAAACTTAAAGCATTGCTCGTCCTCGAGCGAATTAAGAAAAATAGTATCAAGGGGTAAAAAAACACACAAGAACACTATGAACGTTCAATCTCATTTGACTCCATACTCAAGTACACCATGCAATTTATTATCAAGAAGTCATCTTTCACAAGTTCGACATAATCAATACTCTCTTGGGTACTCGACATCGCGACTCACAAGTAGATAGTGTATCACTCGACTCTAAAAATGTATGGAAAGTGTTTACACTCAAATTCAATTCGAGTGAAAGTAGAACTACCGTAGTTTGCAAATTGTCTAACATCTCGACCATTTTTGTGCGCACAATCTAAGAATCAAAAAGGACTTTTTATTTAGTTGTGTTGTAGGCTCTTTGGCAAGGGTAGGAAAAATTTGGATTTAGTGACTTGACTTGAAAATATATAATTAGTGTACAGACTTATAATTCACCAACCCAATTTCATATGATCATTATTCTCAATGTATTTTTATTTTCAATTCGATTCCACCCCTTATTTCTTTTTTTATTCTTGGCCTTTTGCCTATTTTTTTTTTTTTTTCTTTAGCCTCAAGCTCTCATTTTTTTTTCACAATTTTTAGAATTTTTCTTTGCTTTTGCTCGATTTTCTCGAATTGTTTTATTTTTTTCTAGAGTTTTTTTTTTTCGAGCTTCATTCTCTTTCATTCACCTAGACATTGCTCATCCCTCTTTCTTTTGCCGACTTTCTCTCTTTCTTCATAAATTTTCACATCTCCCCAAACTTGTTTATTTTCTATAAGCTCAAGAAATTTGGGACAAAATCATTTTTTCAATTTTAAAGATCAATGTGGCAAACAATAAAAACGTTTTGGCTCAAAATTGGCTGACTAGGGAATCATAAGTTCATAGGTAGCTTATTAGACTAAGTAGGCTAAAACAAAGATGATCTTAAATCATTTTCAAAAATTGCACACATACATGGCTTCAATGAAGATACCGTGCAAGTTCTAGAGTTCTATCAATCATGAATGATACACTCAAGAAAAAGAAAACCGCATAAGATAAAGCAGTTTAAGGCACAAAAGCTCACAGCTTATTTTTCGCAACATGCTCAAATACCCAATTTTCTCAACTAATGCTAAGCAAATAAATGACATCTTCCCAACAATTTATCACATTATTCTCATAAGTATGATATCTCATTCAATTAAATGCTCATAGTAAAATCATACGGAAGTCGGGCATTTTCGAAAACCTTAATAAAAATCACACACAAAAGCAATTAAACATGCTAAAGCGATAAACATGCTAAAAATATAAAAATCAAAAATTTTAAAAAACACATTGAAAATTTTAATGCTAAAAATGTTCTACATGCAATTCTAAATGCAATGCAAAATGCAAAGAAAGTACTAAATTATACATTCTTGACAACCCCACCAAACTTCAAATATGCTTCGTCCGAACATGTGAGGAAATTATCAAAACGAAAAGAGGAATGCGTAATAAGTACTTACATGGATCAGCGATGAGTGTAAAATATACGTGCATTTGAGGGTTTAAAATGAATATATATTTGATGTATTTCCATGCATATTTAGTGTGTTTTACTTTGTTCCTTTGTTGGGAGTGATATTTGCGACTCTTGTGAATTTTCTAAAAATAGAGCTAAATTGGATAAAAAGCGATATCATGTTCCAAAGTATAGGTCAAGAGCTAAGGTACGAGCAAAGATATGAAGGAAAGAAGCATGGACGGTCAAACAAAAAGGAATTCCTTAAAAAATGTCAAAATGCTATTGACATTTTCCAAAGACTTTGGCAAAGTGTTTAGTATTTTGGCCATAATTTTCTATAAAACATTGATATTAAGATGATTCAACTGGCTATGGAAAGCTAAGAGAAAGAGCTACAACCATCATGAAGACCCAAGGAGCCAAATTTGATCGCACATCCATCCTGTGTGTTCTTTGGAAAGCTCAATCTTGTTGTAAGGATCACACACGAAGCCGTGCCTATGCGCACGGGTTGGGCGTGCGTGTCCCCTTTTCATTTGGTTAAGGTCTAAACTTCACGTAATCACTCGATTATTGACGGTCCTTTACCGCAATGCTCGATTTACCACAAATGCTCTACAAGTATTATTTGATTCCCGCAAAACGAGCAAAGCGTAATATCCTTTCCACAATATGAGAACACGTTCCATTTACTAAGTTAATACATGTTTATCAACCTATTCTATCCACATTTATGACCAAAATACATACAAAGCTCACACTAATCAAACACGCCGAGGATCTTTCAATTGCCGCATGCCATGTGCTTGATGAATTGATTAGAATAAATTAATATCATTAATTTTTCTTTTTTTTGGTTTCTTAACACTTTGGATCGTTGCGACTTTTCTTCCATGGTTCCCTCAATTCAGGTGTGCTAAAGGATATCAAGATGGATCAAGATGAATTATGAATCTCGAACTTCAACTTATGTTTGAGTTGACGCTTGAATTTCTTTATTATGCTCTAATATGCCTCTTCTCGTGAATTCCAACATTTTCTTTTGTACATCATACGAAGTAAATTATTTTTCTTTTCTTTTTGGCATCATGATGGTATACTTCAAAGACACTTATTTCCTTTTAATTCGACACTTGGTGATCCATGATGAAGAAAATCAATCTATGAAGAAACATAATGTTTTGGTGGCGTTTGATCCCGATGTTGGGCGATATGTGAAGCTATTGCAAAATTGACGATCGACTTTACCTAAGGGGATGATCCCATGTTATTCCACCTATCAAGGTATCCAAGTAGTGGGCTCTACCAATCAAGGAATCCAAGTAGTGGGCTTTACAAACAACTTATCATCAACAATAGGAGGAATTAACTTTCTTTCAAATTTTGGAGCATCGCATCATCAAAAGCAAATCCATATAGGGAAATGTCAAGGTGTGCATATTGAAAACGACTTACCACCATCAACAGACTCGCCATGCGGAAAAAAGCCATAAAGGATGTAGATTTCGCCAAAGCAAATATCATTCAAAATTAAGCTAAGCAGAGAGACGCCATGTGGAAGCAAGGTGGAAAGTAGATCATGCTAATATATTTCATTATGTATTTTTGCTCGCATGCATCGACATCGGATTCCTAAACCATGGCAGCCTATTTTTGTTATTGATGGAACACACCTTAAAGGCAAGTATCGAGGAATATTGTTCGTTCAGTAACAAAAGATGGTAATGAACAAATATTCCCCTCGCATGATTGGGATTGGTGATGTTGAGAATGACGAGTCAAGGACATGGTTTTTGAGACAGTTGTGAGAAGCTTATGTTTGCCCCCATGATCTTTTGATTATCTCGATCAACATAAGAGTATTAGTAATCTAATAAAAGTAGTGTATCCGAAGCAATGCATGGTCTTTGCACTTATCATCCGCAAAAGAATTTGGCTCAAGATGGTCAAAGATGTAGTAGCAATGTTCGAAATACAACATATTCTTACCGCTTGAAAGACTATGAAAAATATCTTCCAAACATCAAAATTGCTAGTGAGAACGGTGAGTTTAAAAAATTAGAACGTGAGAGAGAAAGATGGTCTCGATGTAAGTGTCGGGTGTCCGGTGATATGGGTTCATGACATCCAACTTGGTGAGAGCTTTGATAGTCGATTATTATGGGCCGAAAGTTGCAAGTTTGTTCTCGGCTTGAGTGTGCATGTACTATAACAGAAAAATGGTTTTTCAAGCAATGCATTTTTCGCTAATGAATGGGCTGAAGAGTTAACACAAGAAGTAACCAAAAGAATAGGTATTGCGGTCGAGGCATGTCGTAGGATGGATGGTCAACTTGTCTCAAGAACGTGCGGTTGTAGAGGTTTGAATAAGAGTTGATGACTTGCTCTCATGCATCTGCAGCAATTAGGAAGGTAAACCTCAATATTTATTCATTTGTTGCACATTATTATAAAACCAAAAACCTTAAACAAATGTGGACAGGTGAAGCGCTACCAGTTCCTCGATCCGGGTGAGTGGGTTGTACCGAAGACGTGAGAGAATCGAGAATGCAACCCCAAAATGATCCTAGATAAACCGGACGACCAGGACAAAATAGAATACAATCCGTTGTTGAGTCATTGAGCAACGTTCATGTAAGAGTCAAGTATGCTCAAGATGTGGGGTTGCTAGCCACAATTCCATTAAATGTAATATGTCGATTCCGCTCAAAGATGGTAGCACCTCAAGAACACAACCGGGTACTTCCACAAAGGTGCGTAGTAAAAAAATGAGGAATATGCCGATCTACCGATCATACTCATGGAAAATCTCCCGGATGCCCGGATGATGAAAATTAGAAGAGATGTTAGTCTTGGTTGTATGTCTTATTAGAATGTGTTGTAATTTCTCTTATGTTGCCCATTATCTTGTTGTGTGTTAAATTCTTAAGAATGAGGTAATCCATAAAACGATATATACTTAACAATTTTTATATAAACACGTTATATGACATAACACGTTATATACATAACATGTTATTACACAAAACATGTTATATGTATAACATGATAATTCATAACACGTTAATTGAAAAAGTAATCAAAAATTTATTTTCATTACCTCCTAACATTTTTCTGTCTGTTGGATTCCCCCAACCCCGAGGACCGCTTTTGACAATATGGACCATTTTGTCCAATTCATGGGGTGGGACATTCTCCATCTTCAAAGGGTCATATATGGTGCCCTCGGGTTCTTTGCCTTGCAACTTGTCTAAGATAATGTCACAATAATCCTACAAAACAAAATAAAAATTGATTATTTAGACACAAAAACTACACAAAAATTGAATCTAAGATTTTTTAAAATTCATTTTACTCACCGGGAGGAACATATCAATAATCGTGTATTTTTCCACCATTTGAGCATGAGGAACAAACCCAAGAAATTTGGGATCAATATGGAGAATAGCCAAGTATGCATTGATATGTTGTTTTGAAAAATTGAGAAAAGTACATGTTAAACATTCATTTTAATGCCTAAACACGTTATATTAAAGCATAAATTATATATATATAACATGTTAATGCATAACATTAACACGTTATAAATATAACGTGACAACATATATCACGTTATATATATAGCTTGTTAATGTATAACACGTACATTAACACGTTATATATAAAGTGACAACATATATCACGTTATCATGTTATATATATAACGTGATATATGTTATCACGTTATATATATAACGTGTTAAACATTAACATGTTATATATATATAACGTATTAAACATTAACATGTGATATATATAACGATATATTAACAAGGTTATATATATATAACGTGATATGCGTTGTCACGTTATGAACATAACATGATAACTATTGTTATTCTTCCCAAAGGAGTCGATCTTCCCCGTTGAAGTATACTTCCCAAAATCACTCGAGTGCAAATGAATATTTCTAAATCCCAAATCAACCAACAAAGATTATCCCAAATCAACCAACAACAAATTATCAAGATTAAGAACGCGTTATATATAACGTGATAAAGAACGTTTTAAATTATAAAAGACTTACATCATTTTCCATCTCCTTAGTAACATCCTCAAGCTCCCGAAACCAACCCGCCCAACAGTATACACCAATCCCACATTCCTCTGTCATGTCATTCAAATTTCATTTGGTTAATTAACAGAAAGAAAATAAATAAATGTTTGAAATTGACTTATTTAAACATGTTACTCACTCCTCTCTGTGGACGCCAAGAAACGCGATACTCATCCGTCATAACGCCTGTAATACGACGTTTGTGGGCCTGAATGGGCTGATAAGAAAATGGGATGGCCGCTTATCTTGAACAGAATAATCTTTGAATAGTTGCGGCGAGGGGAGGATGGGGATGAGTGATAGTCGCATGGGGGAGAAGGTAGAATATGAGTGGTCAGTTGGCGGTGGCCTGATCAAGCGGGCATGAACTCCTCGATCGACCCATGAATGGGAGCGACGGCTAATCTTAGATCGAATAAGTTGCGGTACCGCACCAAGCTCCTCGGTCACACGATCACCTGTAGGTCCCAAGGGGTGTAGGTGTAAGGTTTAGAAGGGGGTTGAATAAACCTTACCAAATTTTTGATTTAGTCCTTTTAAAATATACGAGTTGATACTACACATTGTGTCCTTGATGGATGGTCAATTTAGTCAATCAAGAGTTAGTCTCTCAACAGACTCAAATTTTGTTGATGGAATAACTCATTTGTTGACTCTAAATTAACTCAAGCGTGGTTTTGTTTTTTGGAAGACTTAACACCCTTAAGTTTGATTAAGCAAGAATTTAGTGCTTGGTTTAGTACTTAAATTATCAAGTGGATAGCAAATTTATCACAGATATAAGCGAGTTAAAAATGCAGGAATTAAAGTCTTTGAAATGTAAATGACACAATGAAATTTTTATAGAGGTTCGAAGATGGGGTAATTCTTCTACTCCTCTCTTCTCCAACTCCTAGAGGAATCCACTAGGTAATGATCGATATACAAAGTGGTAACAGTCCGGATACAAGTCTTGATCACACGGTGACTCGATCCTTTGGGACTCGATGGAGACGCCTTGATCACTCACCTGGCTTGCTTCAAATGCACGACTCGCCTTCTTCTTCAGGCAGTTGCCTTGCTACTCTGACTCACTTGCTCAAGCTCTTTGGATTTGATCACGAAGCCCTCCAAAAGCTTAAGACTTGGTTCGACCTTGAACCTTCCTACAATCCTTCGTGGAATGTAGACCCCTTGATTTTCAGTATTTTCCTCTTCAACCGATTGAAGTTATCTTTCCTTCACGGTGAGTGTTGGATTGATGTCCTTCGTAGTGTAGGCTTGAGGATTGAGAATATTTGATTTTCTAATAATTGTTTGAACGTTTTTGGTTTAGATCTATCTCTTGTATCACTTGTGTCTCACCTTTCTCAATTTAAACTCCTCGGCCTTTTATAGTGATCTTTCAAAAATTTGCCCGTTGAAGAGATAGGCTTATTTTTTGAAATTCACTTGCGATCGTTGGCTTGTCTTGTTGCGATCCTTGGAATTGCCATTTCCTCGTATGAATTGTTCTTTCACCTTTCGAGTTCGACACGGTGTAGTGCTTCCCATTGGTTCATTCCTTTTGCACGCTTCCTCGGGATCGAGCACTCCGAGAAAGGTGGTATGGAGATATTACTTGTTTAAGTAATTCTCTTGATTTCGGCAAACGGATCTTTTACGATTATCTCGACTTTTTGCATTTCCTTGCTTTCCCAGGTGACTTAGAGTCGACTTCCAATCGTGGATGACTCTTGTCACTTCAACTTGAGACTTAGCTTTTCTTTTGTTGACTTGTGATACTCCACTCACCGCATCTCGGCCGCTTCTTGATGAGAGTTCCCATCTACTCTTCTTCTTTGCCATACTCATTTGTCTCGCAATGAGTCTTCCCTCTAGTCTTGATTTGTCTTCTTGTATGTTAGGTCGTAGCGACTTAACTCGGCTTGGTCACTCTAATTTTTACAATGCATTTTACAACAAGAATTGGGGTGCCAACTTCCTATTCTAAGTTTTACATGGCATTCATCAAAATCTAAACAATAATTTTCCTAACAATTTCCCCCTTTTTGATGATGCCAAAACTTAAATCATTCAAAAATGCAAATAGCAAAGATACATACATATAGTGTATTGACATAGAATGTATGCAGAATCAATCCTTTTATTGATCATAACATTCTTGTTCTTTTACACAATTTATTTTTTACAAGGTGTATCGAGCAGCACATATTTTTCTACAAAAAAATAAAGAATTTGTAGCTTTATTACGAAGACTTACATTGTATGTATTTACATAATAAAATACAAGAAGGGTTGACAAACAACACTTCATCTTCTTCGATGTCTCTTTCTTTCATCTTGTTCAACATCTTCTTCTCTTCTTCTCTTTTTTTTCGTCGTCATTTGCCTTCTTTTTCTTTTCATATGCCTTCCAGCGGAGTTCATGTCTTCTTATTCTTTCCTGTCTTTCCTCCCACATGGTGAGTTTGTCTCTTGTTTTCTTCTTCTATTCTTTTGCATACTCATCGTTGGTTTTAGCCACTTGCAAATTTGCTACTTGGTCAAGCCACCAAAGAGATCCCTCCTTTCTTTCCCCGGATCTACGTATTCAATATTTTGGGCGGAGGCCCAGGTCCGAAACCTCTTCCTCCACCACTACTTTTTCCTCTACCTCAGGCGTGTATTGTCTTGGGGTCTTCTTCTTTCCGGTGAGTGACCAAAGCAGAGTGACTAGCAGAGCAGTGACCGCCTAGGTAACTCGCCTTTGCTGTCGCCTTCTTCACATAACGTGAGACCCTTTTCCCAAGATACAAGTCCCAAGCTTGAGCCATAGACATTTTTGCAAAGTATCCAGCCGGATGCGGCGTCTTAAATTCATCAAGGCGATCGTGGCTGTCCCGACATCCGAAATGGCATAAGTGTCTCGTCTCTTGGAATGCCTCCATGTTCTTTCAAGATGTTCATAACCGGGCATCCATTCTTCCTTCCACTTCCTTCATCCCCGCTTCAATTGTTTTCTCTTTTTAGCCATAGATACAAAGCAGTGTTGGAGTGGCGAGTCACGAGGAGTTTTCGATAATGTCATTGTGTGACAGACCTTGTTGGGGGTTTGTGCAATCATCAAGGTCACATCCGCCGATCCTTCCCCCTCAACAAGCTTTCCTTTCTTTTGTTTCAACACCTCCTCGGTGACTTTCCTTCGAATGTTTTTCCTTCCTTCTCAACTTGGATCCCCTTGCGCTTTAGGTATTCCTATTCCCCCTTTTTGGCATCATAAAAAAGAGAGGGACACTGGAAACAGACTTGCAGCGGGAAGTCGAGCCTGGCGATAGTTGAGTTTTGTCTTGAGTCCGCTGCAGAGTATGCGGACCAAAGTCGGATCGAGTAGCGTTGGACTCTGCTGAAATCGGCTTCATCTCGGCCATGAGAGGGCTGAATTTTGTATTCATGGTCTCTTCCAAATATTTGTAGATCACTTTTGTTTTGCTCACGCAGCGACTTAATCTCGGCAATGTGAGCTTCATGCATATGCTCAATATGCTCTCTCAAACCGTTTTTGCATCGGCATTTTGACTTTCCATACAGCAGACTTGTTGAACAATGTCCTGAAGTATCTAACTTGTTCCACACGCATTGTTTCTTCTTTGTTGCCACCATTCCCTCGATCCGGTTATGCCTCTTAAATCGGCGGTGAGATTGGCATCTGTTGTCGATCGCATGTCCATGGAGTCCTGGTGCCTCTCCATCCGTTCAATCTCGCGAATAATGCCTTGAACACTTCGCGGACTTGACTTGATTCTTCCGTTGCGGTGATGGCCATGCAACATCAAAATCATAATCACCGAACAATGGTGCACGATGAAAAGACGGAGCTGGTGCGTGATAGCGTGCGCGCTCGTTCTCGACTCTTCATGGAGGTCGGGTACCTCCGGGGAAAAAGGAAAGATTCTATAAAGGATTCATCACCGCCCACCGGGATTTGTTCGATGATGAGCGGTGCGCGTGAAGTTCCTTTAGGAATCGACCGCTTTGTGACTTGAGGAGCTGCGCGATGGACTCGGGTTGTTGGGTTTTGTTGTGAAGTGGACCCGACTTGCCGAGCCTCATTTGTCTCAATAGCTTCCCGTTGGTCTCGGTGATTTTTCCAAGTGAGTAGACCGGTCCTCGGCCTTATCGAGCGTCATCGGACGATAATGAGATTTCCATTGGTGGCTCATCAACAAAATTAAATGTTTGACGAGTAGTCTTGGGATCGAGACTTGCTCGTGCCTAGAACATCCGGTGAGTCTTTTGGATGCATCACACGGGGGGATGACTCGAACTTTCTTCTTCGCCTTCCGATCCCGAAAGGTTACATCAGGATTATCCTGGGAATCATGAAGTGCGCTTATCTCCTTCTCGGATGGGTCGATGATAGCATGAGGGATGTTCTCTACTTGACTTCTTTACCCTGGGAAGTCTCAACCTCCCGTGGGCCTTCATTACCTCCAGCGGTCTCTTGCGGCGATGAGGCCTTGGTTCTCCCTTTCGACAGTGTCATTTGTCTTAGGGCCATCTTCGGTGGCATCCATTGGAGTCTCAACCCCATGGATTGCACTTTCATCGCCCCAGTGTTAACTCCCAGGGTTGTTCCTTCTTGTGCCTCGACCGCATCAGCGGCGTCATTAGCCTTCAGAAGCGGTTGTCACCTCACCGAGACAGTCTCAACTATGCGAGCCGTTGATGGCAACTTGTTGTTCTTCTTGTGTTTGTATTTTCTCTACTTCGCCTCCTTGATTCGTTGTAGAGTCATCTGCAAACATCCTCCGACCTTCTTGCGGTGGAGGAGTTTTCCCCTCGGTGGCGCACCGGTGAGTGACTTGGAATGGGGTAACTCGTCTCCAAACTCCCGGCTGTTTCGATTGATTGTTCAGCCGTTGGGGTGTGGTAACACACCTTCAATAGGGGTTGGCTCGATTGGGGTCCCCACTATCCCAGTTCATCACCATGTCCCTTATGCTTTCTTCCGAGTGAGAGGGAAGTGGTGGCAAAGAACAACAATGGCGATTTTTGAACCACTCCCATTGGATCAATTTCGGTGTGTTCGGAGGACTCTCCTGGTCCCTCCATCAATCTTTGCTCGTGAAGGATTCTCGATTCATGCAATGCTTGCCGCATTCGCAACTCTTCTCGTGGCGGCAAAGCATTCTCCGGATCCTCATCATCAAGTTAGAGAAGACATCAAGGAGAGGATGTGTGTTTACGTGGTGCGGAGATAGGACGATGCTTGCCTTCTCACGTGCCTCGGCTTCATCCGCTTGCTTTTCTTTCTCCTTGTCCTTGTAGATCCGCAAGATGTTTGTGCGATTGTCTTCATCCGATCTTTGGGAGCACGAGTGGTTAGTCGAGGAAGTTTAACAGTTCCTCTTCTTCTTCTATAAACTCAGGCCGTTGGAACTGTTCCTTGATTTACTCAACTTCCATTTCCTCCACTCACGCAGACGATTTTGGATGTCCGGGTAAGGTGGAGATAGGATCATTACATCACTATCCGCTCTAGCGCTTTCTTCTTGTGTTTTTTGTATGGACTACAAGCTGTGTCTTAGGTTGCATCAGACTGATGACGCCTTCAGCAGACTTGGCTGTTTCATCAATTACATCCGAGACTCTACTTCTCCAGCCAGTCTCAATATCTGCTCCAACGAGTGGTGACTCAATTTGGTTTCTCAAGCTCGGAGTGCTTGATGATTCTTCTTCGTCTCCTAGTTTGTACCAGAGGGATTTACGGTTCGAGAGATGGTGTCCTCTCGAGTCTTGGCGGGGGGCGTGCCGGTGTCTTTTTCGAGGAGTGGCCATCTTGGCTTATCAATTCTCCTCCTTTTAACGATCGGAGAAGGTATTTGTGAGTCCTTCTCGACCTGCTGCGCAGGGCGGGAGACACGGCTGCAGGGGCGGTGACTCGCCGCTGCAGGGCGAGGAGCATGTTTGGCTTTCTTTCTTTGCAGGGCAATGATCTTCTTAGCATTTGCAGGGCGACTTTCTTCTTGGGTGGAGAGGAAACAAGCGTATCTTCAGGGTCACTGATTCCCCTCACTCGTGTCGACTCTCTTGGCATAGGCTCTCTTCTCGTGCGCCGGTGAGGTTTGCTCTAAACATCCTCTTGTTAACATGGAATGCCTTCCCATGTCTAAGAGGGACTCCTTTCACCTCCATCATCGACCAATCACTAGGCCATATCCAGGGTTCCTCCAAATGTGCCATCTTCCTTGAAGGATTTGTTCCCCACGTTCGGGCAGAGTCTGCTGTAGACAAACTCATTGATTTATCTTCTTTTCTGCGATGATTGCGGCCATTACAATCGCTTTTGCCTTTGGTCAAAGTCGCCAAATTTGATGTCGATACATTTGGCAACTATGTCCAACGACTTGTGATAATCCTCCTTCAGCAGTCTCTTGTTTTTTGTGTATACGATTTTATCAAAGATAGTCGGGCTTGGCTATTTCTTTCCAAGCATCGCCAAGTTTACATCAGCCTCGTTAATTTCGAGGCTCCTTGATTGGTAGTGAGCAATGTTCGCCAAATCCTTGGCAGAGATAGTCACCGCTTTCCGTGAACAGACGACTTTATTCCTTCATCGTGAATCTCGGCATTCACGTAGAATTGTGCGACCTCCTCCACATAGGTCATCGGATATTCTAACGTTAGAAATGGCTTGACCGGTTTTTTCAATTTTTCAGCGATTTTCTTCACTAGGGTGTCGTCGGACCCCTGTTTTGCCATTAAAGTCGAAATCCACATGAGACCCGGTGTGGATTTGCTTTCCTAACTTGGTAAAGTCGTAGGTTGGTGCCATTTTTCAGGATTTTATCAAGGAAAAACTTAGAGATTGATTTGAAGATAGATAGGGTTTCGAGAGAATTTTTGCCTTTGCTTTTGAGAGAAAGAGATGAACAGTTTTGGTAGTGTGAGAGAGAAATGGACGAAAATGGTTTAAATATGGTTTATGAAAGGGCGTGCGGGTGGTTTTGAAATGTGATCGAAATCAACGGCTTAGATTTTGCACGCCTATTTAGCATTTAATGTCTCGTATTTAATGCGGCGGCAAAGATTTATATCCAATCATAAGCTTGGTGTGCGACTTTATGTCCGTACACATCATCATTATGCCGACGTATTCCTTAAAACATTCCCGCTTAGTCAAAACGATTTGCGTTTTTGTCACTTTGCTCATAAGTGACTCAGCTTATCCCTTAGCCGATTTAACTCTTCTTCTCACAGTTCTCTTAGTAACTCACTAACGGTGACTTGATTGGTATAGTCAGTTCTTTCCGATGCAACTAAGTTACTTAGTTTGATTTTTACGTTCGACTCTTTTTCCTCCTTTTTCTGTTCCATTTCTTTTCTATGAGTCTTCTCAATGTTAACTCAGCTCAATTAACCCCAACTCATGCTTGAGTTCTTCAAATCTTGACTCACATAATGGTTTTGTGAAGATGTCGGACCCGATTGTTTATCGGTTGAGATATATTCCAAGATGATGTCCTTCCTTTCAACATGATCTCTTATGAAGTGATATCGACATTGATATGCTTTGTTCTTGAGCGCAACACAGGATTTTGAGTAATGGCAATTGCACTTGTGTTATCACACATGATTGGAATTTCTTTTTCCTCAACTTCATAGTCTCTCGCCCTCTTGTCTCATCCATAGGACTTGGGCACTTGTTTGCCCCTTGACTATGTATTCTCGCCACCATTTGTGGAGGTGGCTATTGAGTTTTGCTTCTTGCTAAACCAGGAAATCACTGTTTCCTAGCATTTGACATGTGCCTGAAGTGCTCTTCTGTCCACTCTGCATCCAAAGATAGTCGAATCGAATAGCCAATTAGCTTGAATCCACCTTCCTTTGGATACCATAGGCCTACTTCTTGGCTTCCTTTCAAGTATCTCAATATTCTCTTATTTCTTTGTCATATGGCTTTCTTTTGGAGTAGATTGAAATCTTGCACATACACCTATAGCAAAGGTGATGTCCGGCCGCTTTCTGCTTTGTGAGATAGAGCAATGATCCAATAAGTGCTCAGATCTTGTTTGATCTACTGTGCTTGCAATCTGCATGCATGTCTATTTTGACCGATGTATTCATTGGTATTTTTACTGAGAAGACTTCTCCTCCATACCAAACTTCTTCATTAAATCTACGGTGTATTTTGTTTGACTTATGAAGGTTCCATCCTTGTTGTTTCACTTGGAGTCCAAGGAAGAATGTCACTCTCCCATCATGCTCATTTCAAATTTACTTTGCATGAGGTTTGAAAATTTTTCACACAACTCTTTGTTTGTGGATCCAAAAATGATGTCATCCACATATATTTGAACAAGCAAGATACTCTTTTTGTCTTGAATCTGAAAAGTGTTCTATCTACTTTTCCTTTTGTGAATCCATTTTCGGTTAGAAATTGTGACAAAGTATCATGCCATGCTCGGGTGCCTATTTCAATCCATATAGAGCTTTCTTGAGTTTGTATACCTTATCTCCAAGAGTCTTCGCTCAAATCCTGGAGGTTGTTCAACATACACTTCTTCTTCCAATAAACCATTTAGGAATGCACTTTTTACATCCATCGATATACAATGAAATCCTTGTGAGTGCATAGGCAAGAAACATCCTTATAGCTTCCAATCTTGCTACAGGGCAAATGTTTCATCAAAATCTATCCCTTCTTCTTGGCAATATCCTTTGGCTACTAACCTTGATTTGTTTCTTACCCACAGAACCTTCATCGTTCATCTTATTTACGAACACCCATTTGGTGCCAATAACATTTTGATGTATGGGTCTTTGCACTAATTCCCATACTTTATTTCTTTCAAACTGATTCAGCCCTTCTTGCATAGCTTGAATCCATGTGTGTCGTCCAAAGCTTGTGACACGTCTTTGGGCTCTATTTGCGAGATGAAGCATGTGAACATGGCTTCTTGTTGAGTTCGGATCTTGTTTAGACACCTTCTCTTATATCTCCAATGACAAGTTCTGGTGGATGGTCTCTCGGCCATCTTACATCGGGTTGGAGTAAGTTAGGCTGATTCGATCGACTTGCGGTTGTGTTGCGTGGTCGACTCTCTCGTAATCACTTAGCCGCAAATTTTCGATTGTTTTTGAGATTCGGCTATCTCATCTTCTTCGAATTGATAATTCCGGCTTGACTTCAAAGATATGGACTCTTCGTATGGTTGGATGATTGACTTATCGGTGACTCTTCAATGTCTTCTCCATTTACATTTGGCTCATCGAATACCACATGAATGGATTCTTCTCGCAACCATAGTCCTTTTATTGAGTACTCTGTAGGCTTTGCTTTTGGTGAGTATCCTAATAAGATACCTTCATCGACTTTAGCATCAAAAGCCTTTAGATTGTCTTTGCCATTGTTGTGGATGAAGCATTTACATCCAAATATTGAAATATGCAACATTTAGTTTTCTTCAGTCCAAATCTCATAGGAGTCTTTGTCATTTTGTCTGTTTATCATACATCTGTTTTGAGTGTAGCAAGTGTGTTGATTGCTTGACCAAAATCTTTTTGGTAACCTGCTTGACTAACATGGTCCTTGCTTGCTTCTTTGAGGGTTACGTTTCATTCTTTCGCAACTCCATTCTGTGTGGAGTTCTTGCTGCTGCCGATAGTTCATGACCAATACCATTCTCAATACAATCGAGTTATTATTCCATTGACAAACTCGGTTCTCTATATGATCTTATTTTGATAATGGTTTGACTCTTCTCATTTTGAATCCTCTTCATCATTTGTGGTAGTTTTTGTAGAGTTTCTTTCTTCTTGCACATGAATATTGTCAATGTATATCTTGAGTAGTCATCTACTACCACCAAGGTGTATTTCTTTCCACTTATCTTTGGCTGGTTCCTTTGGGCCAAATAGGCCAAATAGATCCATATGTAGCCGATGCAATATTCTTGTTGAAGATTGGCATGTCTTTTCTTTGAATGAAGATTTGATTTGTTTACCCTTCCGACATGCATCACATATACTTTCCTTCTTGTATATCGAGTTTGGAAGTCCTTCCACAAGATTACTTCTTGCAAGCTTGTTAATCGTTTTGAAATTTAGGTGACTCGGCTTTTTTGTGCCACGACTGCCAACTTGATTCACCATTTGTGCTCTTTGCTAGTAGACAGAGTCTTTGGTGTTGCGATTGACCAATCCACGACATACATATTCTTGTCACATCCTTGCAAAGACAACTTCATTTGATTCAATATCCTTGATTTGGCATATACCCATGTTAAATCCAACATTGTAACCCTTGTCACAAAGTTGGATCGATGCTCGATAAGTTGAAGTTGAGTCCTTCAACATATGCAACATCTGTGATTTCTAATCCATTCCTCTTGATGGATCCAATGCCTCTTATTTCACCAGGAGCTTCATTTCCTCCAAATATGACTTTTGCTCCTTTAACTTCCTTGAATTTTGACAGATTTTTCTTATTTCTGTCATATGTCCGGGAATGACCACTATCCATGTATCGGGTTCCTTGGCACTCATTTGTTCTTGAACCCGCAATCAAGGAAATTAAGTTTTAGGTACCCATACTTGTGCGGGTCCCGAGGGGTTAGAATTGTAAGATGATCCAACCAACCTATAGCCAAATGATTTGACTCTAAGGGGTTGCCATCTATCGTGCCATAATCATAATTAATCCTGGCAAATTGCTTGGGGATTTTAGGTTCATACATCCTGTCTCTTTTGTCAGATGCCTGCATATGTGTTTTAGCAATTGCCTTTCTTGTGTAATTGAGGTGTCTTTGAGTGTAGTGCCTAGGTGCATATGTGTCTTTGATGAAAGCTCTTATACTTTTGGAATGGCCTTTCTTTGAGTTCTAGGCCTTTGCCATTTGGGCTTATATTCCATAAGTCTATCCGATAGTTCACATTATTCCAATCGGCTTGGCTTGTATATTTTCTACCATTCCCATAATATGTATTTCTCTTATAGATTTTCTGGGGTTTTGGTAGCTCGCTTTTTTACAGAGTATTTTTGTTTGGAGTTTCTTTGAGGAACTCGTTTGAATCTCTTCTGTTTGTCCTTTCGGCGCACTCAACTCGGGTTGTTTTTCCTTTTCCTTTATAACCAAGGCCGTTTGCTTGTTATAGTGTTTTGGAGTGAATGTGTGTGCAACATTTAGAGTTTTGGATTTTTCGGACTCTTCATGGCTTGAAGATCCTTTTTCCAAAATTGCTTTTGAGGTTTGACATAGCTGAGAGGAATTAAATCCTAGGACCTGTCTTGTCTCCACATTCTCTTTGACTCAAAATAAGATCATGCAAAGATTTAGATGCCTTAGTGAATGAGGCAATAACATTCTTGAGGTCATTCTCCCTCTTCTCTATAGCAGCAATTTCTGCTACTAATTTAGCATTTTCAGACCTTTAAACTTTCATTCTCATTAGCTATTTGACTTAGAGTACTCGGCTCCTTAGTCGGTTTGAGTTTTGACTCTTGAGTAGGCTGTTTTCCTCATTCAATAGTGTGTGTGAGGATTTAATGTGTTCAAAATCTTTCATCATTTTGCCTAATGAATCATAAAGATCAGTGGGTGATGAAGTGTGTGTGTCACAGTCACTATCACTATTCGAGTCCGAGTTTGATGAGTTAGAGTGTACCTCATCTTCTTGGTCAGGTTGATCTTGTTCTTTGGCCATCAAGCGGATCGGGCTTGTTCTTGAGTCACTTGAGTAGTCGGCATCTTTGCTTCTCAATCGAATCATTGTCTCTCTTGACTTATTGTTTTTAGCGATCTCATGACCATCATTGCCTTTTTCTTTTCTTGTCTTCTTTCTCTCAAGACCTTTCTTTCTTCTTCATTCATGTATTTGTTGACTACGAGGATATGAGCAATCAATGGCATAGTGACTGGTTGTCTACAGTTCAAAAGATAGATATTGACCTTTTGATCACTCTTTCCATTCTTGGATTGTCGGCCCTTTGATACTCAACTTTTTGATGATCTGTTCTCTTGGTTGGCCTATCTTCCCTTGATTTGGAGGAGAGTGTCTTACGGAAGATTCACCCTTTCCTCTCTTGTAGTTCTTATTGAAGAACTTGTTGAACCTCTTAACCATCGGGGCTATTTCTTACGGATCAATGACTTCTTTGACCTCGCTCTCTTCCCATCTTTGACAATTAGAGCAAATTTGTTTTGGGTACAATTTTGTCTCTTCCTGGTCTTTTCTTCTCGGCTCAAACTCGTAGGCTTTGAGGTCCGAGAATAATTCATGATTGGATGTCTTTGATAGGTCCATGGAGTGTCTCGTGCCATGACCTTCATTTCCCATTCAGTTTGGAAGACTTTTTAGGATCTTCATACACATTTCTTTCGTGTATATTCCTTTCCAAGTGCGATACTCATTTGTGATTTACGTGAACCGAGCATCCGGTTGATCCGGGTTCTCCTTAGATCATTTTGAAGTTCTCAAATTTCTCAGACTCTTCGATAATTTGTTTTCTTTGATTTGTTACGAGTCTTCACAAAATAATGTCGACTTGTCCCATTTCTTTAGCCGTTTTGCATGATTTGACTTTATTGAACATGGCTTTGTCCAAGGTTTTGTAAAGGATGTCCTTGGCTACTTGTCCAGGTTGTATCTTTTTCGTCATCATTTGTCTACTCAGTTCTTGGTTTTTCAACCATGACAGTGCAGGGACAAGATCCTCTTCTCCTTCACCGCAGCTCTTATTACGTTTGTGTTCACCTTTAATATTTGCAGTGGCCCATCTTCTATCACTATCCACATCTCATCATGTAATCTTTGATAGATGAGCCGCATACGAATTTTCCAATCATCAAATTCTTTAATTGTGAACATAGGGATGCGTGTCAAATTTGCTTCCATGATAATAATTTTTAATGATAAAAAGAGTTTTGAAAGTTTAAGTACTAAAGCGGACTTTGAAAAGTTTGGAGATCTAGCTCAAGAACGGTGCGGAGGGTTCAATGAACCAACCGATTACGATACCACTTGTAGGTCCCAAGGGGTGTAGGTGTAAGGTTTAGAAGGGGGGTTGAATAAACCTTACCAAATTTTCGATTTAGTCCTTTTAAAATATACGAGTTGATACTACATTTTTGTGTCCTTGATGGACGGTCAATTTAGTCAATCGGTAGAGTTAGTCTCTCAACGAGACTCAATCGAGTACATTGATGGAATAACTCATTTGTTGACTCTAAATTAACTCAACTGTGGTTTTGTTTTTTGGAAGGAAGACTTAACACCCTTAAGTTTGATTAAGCAAGAATTTAGTGCTTGGTTTAGTACTTAAATTATCAAGTGGATAGCAAATTTATCGCCGAGATATAAGCGAGTTAAAAATGCAGGAATTAAAGTCTTTGAAATGTAAATGACACAATGAAATTTTTATAGAGGTTCGAAGATGGGGTAATTCTTCTACTCCTCTCTCTTCTCCAACTCCTGGAGGAATCCACTAGGTAATGATCAAGTATACAAAGTGGTAACAGTCCGGATACAAGTCTTGATCACACTGGTGACTCGATCCTTTGGGACTCGGTGCGGAGACGCCTTGATCACTCGGTTGGCTCTCGCAAATGCGACTCGCCTTCTTCTTCACAGGCATTTTACTTGCTACTACTGACTCACTTGCTCAAGCTCTTTGGATTTGATCACGAAGCCCTCCAAAAGCTTAAGACTTGGTTCGACCTTGAACCTTCCTACAATCCTTCGTGGAATGTAGACCCCTTGATTTTCGATATTTTCCTCTTCAAGCGATTGAAGTTATCTTTCCTTCACGGTGAGTGTTGGATTGATGTCCTTCGTAGTGTAGGCTTGAGGATTGAGAATATTTGATTTTCTAATAATTGTTTGAACGTTTTTGGTTGAGATCCATCTCTTGTATCACTTGTGTCTCACCTTTCTCAATTTAAACTCCTCGGCCTTTTATAGTGATCTTTCAAAAATTTGCCCGTTGAAGAGATAGGCTTATTTTTGAAATTCACTTGCGATCGTTGGCTTGTCTTGTTGCGATCCTTGGAATTTGCCATTTCCTCGTATGAATTGTTCTTTCACCTTTTCAGAGTTCGACACGGTGTAGTGCTTCCCATTGGTTTATTCCTTTTGCACGCTTCTCGGGGTGAGCACTCGAGAAAGGTGGTATGGAGATATTACTTGTTTAAGTAATTCTCTTGATTTTTGTGCAAATGATCTTTTCTGATTATCTCGACATTTGCATTTCCTTGTTTTCCCCAGGTGACTTAGAGTCGACTTCCAATCGTGGATGACTCTTACGTCACTTCAACTTGAGACTTAGCTTTTCTTGAGTTGACTTGACCGATACTCCACTCAGTGCATCGGCCGCTTCTTGAGAGTTCCCATCTACTCTTCTTTGCCATACTTTTGTCTCTGCACAATGAGTCTTCCTCTAGTCTTGATTGTCTTCTTGTATGTTAGGTCGTGCCGACTTAACTCGCCTTAGCCACTCTAATTTTTACAATGCATTTTACAACAAGAATTGGGGTGCCAACTTCCTATTCTAAGTTTTACATGGCATTCATCAAAATCTAAACAATAAATTTCCTAACATCACCCAATTGGGTGAGGTGCTCCTCACCTCGTCAAATCTCCGCCTAACGAGCTCGTCAACTTCGTCAAATCGCTGCCACGGTCCACCAACGTGCTCGTCAACACGGGCCTCCAAACGTGTAATGCGGTCACCAAACCATGTCGACATCTTTCCCAAGCGAGTCATGTGATCGTCAACACGCTTCCCTATCCCAAAGAATACGTTCTCTATGAATGTCCTCAAAGTGGCCCCGATAACAACATCCTCACCCGCCTACAACCCAAAGATATCATATTGCTCCTCATAATGATCGGGTGGGATATCCTCTAAGAAGTGCTCGGAATGACTATGTGGTGTTGGATACTAAGATCATCATCTGGCGAGTGGTGATCCGTCCCTAAGCCTCTTCGAGGCCTCGAATGGATGTGCGGCTACATCCTCTGACGGCTGTGCACCGACTCACACCTCATGTGCCCCTACTAGCACCCCGATTGCCCCGACTCGCATCATGGGTATGCCCGACTAGCACCTCGGGATATCCAACTACCCCGAGCACCCCTACTCCCGAGCCATCCCCTCCGAACTTGTTCTCTCTCGGGGTATATCAAGGAGGACTCGAGAGGATATCGTCAACAATGTTTGTCCAATACGATTGACGCGCTCCTTCTTCTCACTCGGCGCCAATGTCTCATGGCACAATAAAGATCCCCGAATGGCACGAAGATTTATAAATAAACAATTATACAAGTTATACAAACAAAACAAAGAATTATACGAGTTATATACCTCCTCAAACAAAAAATTGCCTCGTCATCCACCTCTTTCGAACCTACAACGAAAGCATCTAGGTACCGGACAGGACGAGACTCTCGTACCACGGCCTCACCCAAATAAGGTATAGCCTAACGCCCATGTATGCAGAAACAATTAACCAATTTAATAAGCAAATTAACAAGAGTGTCATACATATATAAAAATATAGAAATTAGTCATAAAACGAGCACGTACCAACAACGCAAATGTGGGCCCATAGAAGTGATACGAAGGTAACCGATTCTCATCACTAGAGTCGACAATGTATGAGGCAAACTCGTATATAGTGCATCAAGTTCGTATAAGTATACTTTCCCCATGGGCTCCCACCGCAAGGTATCTCGACTAGGACCCAAACCCACCGATCCATCGCAACCGTCCCCCGATCTAGACCAATAAGAAAATAATCTGAGAACCAAGATCTTCGCCACCTTGAGCGTATCGTCGGTGACTCATGTAATTTAACCTCGAAAAAAAAAAAGATCATGCGGGCGAGAGGCGGTGATGCGCCGCTCACGAGCCAAATATGTCGATACACCCCCTCTAGTATGTCGTGCTCTGCAAATAATATCAAACGGCATCGGGGCAAACCATAGACCAAGACAGAGAGAGCATACTCGCGATGGGAGAACGATGTCGTGCTCTCCTATATGGAACCAACACTCATCGTCCGAGGCCTCCGGTCACGTATCTCGTGGCATAAAAGTGCATGGACGGGAGCATTACAGTTGTATCTCATGTCAAACTCAAGAAAGTGACTGAAATAGGAGTTTTTGAACTCCGTATATACGTCATACTCTCCCGAGCACCTCCTTAACTCCGCGGTAATTCCGGGGAGGACTTTGGGATTGATGTGTCCGAAAATATTAGCTCGGGAATCACGATAAGACTCCCTCATCCACGAAGGTCCAACCTAAATAAGATGAAAAATATCGACAAATATAAGATATATTTACCACGTTATAATCTAAAATATAACATGAAAACTACACAAAAAATCGAGAACACTATATATAACTATAACATGTTATATATAGTTATATCACGTTATATATATAACGTGATAATGTTATATATATATATAGCGTGGTATAGCTCATCACGTTATATGTATATCGTGATGAGTTATATCACGTTATTCACATTATATATAATGCGATGAAGTTATCACGATCGTGATATAACTCATCACGTTATATGTATAACGTGATGAGTTATATCACGTTATTCACGTTATATATAACGCGAGTAAGTTATAACGTATCACATTATATATATAACCCGATATAACATTAAAGTTATATATAACGTGATATGACTTATTGCGTTACATATATAACGTGACGATTGTTCATCATCTTCCCCAACCCCTCATCTTCCCAGTCACATTCCCCAAAAACTTGAACACATTACGAGTTATAACATGATATAATTCTAACACGTTATATATATAACGTGATATAATGTATCACGTTACATACATAACATGATATAACGTATCACGTTATGTATTTAATGTGAAGACTGATCATCGTCTTCCCCAACCTCTCATCTTTCCCAACCACTATCAACACAAAGTCACCCTCCCCAAAACAATGAACAACTTGTCATTATGAGTCAAACCAAACCAATAATCGAACATTATTACTTCTATTTCAACATCCCTATCTCCCTAAATCCCCCAATATTTCAACATCCCTAAATCCTCAATATTTCAAAAATCAACACTAAAAGGCCTTAATCCCTAATATTGCTAAATAGGCAATAGCTAACCTCTTCCAAAATGGCGGGGACATCAACGGTGGCATCGGCATCGCATCGAGAGCAGAGGCATCATCGCAGTGGGGATAAGATGGAGGGTCTTCAACGGAAGGAGTGGCGGCGACGGTGGAGGTGGTAAGTTCTTCATCCATGTTTAGGATCTTCTCTCACGTTATAGATTGAGGTCTCACGCTATGCACGAATCTTTCACGCAATATTTCTAGGGTTTTCTCAATTTTCTTTGGTTGAATTTGTGTTGGAATTGGTAAAGTGAAAAAGTGAAAAGTTAAATGAAAAGAAAAACTAAAAATATATTGTTTTTGAAATTAGGGGCAAATAGGTCATTTTGGGTAGAAAAGTTATGTGTAAAAGAAAGTGGGCAAAAAAGAGGTTGGCTTATCCATAGTGCCTACTTAAAATTTTTTTCCTAAAATTTTCTAGCCTATGTTATTCTTATGCCACTATATTCCTCATTTGCGAGTTGATGCTTCAATTCATAAGAATGAAAAAAAGTTCAACTTGAAAGGAATTGTAGTGAGTTTCTTCATTCTTAGTAACATTTTCGCTTTATATACGGGAAGCCTTGACACGAGATAATCAAACCTATGCGGTTTACTAAGCCCGACCCATTTATTTTTCAACATAAACCTCTGAGAATAACGAAATTTCCAAAATAACATATATATTAAAATAAACTAAGTCGAAATACGGTTGCGGCGGAATCGGAAAGAAATACAATCCAATGTCTTAATCATTCTTATGGGTCCTACGCCCCACTATTATATCATAGAATATTTGGAAACTCGTTACAAAACAAAAATTAAATTGTCTTAAATAGTCAGTCAAATACAAAAGAAAAACTAGTTCGTAGCTTCATATTCATCGTTGTGCGGGTCCTCATCCTCTAGTTGTGAAAATCGGGAGTGAGACAAAAATTCTCGGTGAGTGGGTACATGTGTGCAAGTGTGGATTACGATTGTGCGGGGAAAATTATTTCATGAAAAATTATGCATGAGTAAGTCGTGCATGTGTCATTATCATACATTTAATTATTAAAATTATTCACAAATTTAAGTAAGTTGGAAAGATCGGATAACGGTCAAACAGAAGTGGTTGCGCGCGAAGGTGTTACACCAACCAATATTCGTTCAAAAGGTTGTATCCTTCCAATGGATAGGGTCTTGAGCGTATCCCGAAGGCACAACGTCTCCATAGTGGGGCAAGCTAAGCTCGGAGATCGTCATAATCATGATTATACATATTGAATGATCCAATCGCCCGCTAGACTCTCCTATCGACTCAAGATTGGGATTTAGACGATGGAGGCCGGTGACAGGATTGCGGCCGAGCTAATCCATCCCATACATGACTTATCCATTCCACGGACACAATCAAAGGTTAACTCATTCGGCGGTTAGTGAGTCGGTTAGCAAACACGGAGTGATCTTAATCACACAATGTCCAGTATTGAGTTATCTAAGTTCAAATTCGCGGTCTAGTTACGTGATAAATCCATATTTCAATATTATAGATTTATCCGGCGAGGAAGTCGCCTTATCGCACATGTAGTTATTCGAGTAGTAAGGAAGCCCTACTAATAGGTCGGATAATAATTAAAATATAGTTTTCTTTGAATAATTATAAAAATATATCTTAAAATAATACAAGTAACTGAATTTGAAAATATAAATTTTCTAGGTCTTTAGTAATTTTATTTAAAAATATATCGTTTTACTAAGAAAAGTAATTGCATATCGGGTTTTAAAAATTCAATAAGTTTTGATCCCATACATGGAAAGAGGAAAGGTCAGTTCCTAGATTTTTAAAAATTCCGAGAGGGTTAAATTTTAAGAGACTCATTGATTTTCTAAATTTGATTAACCCTAAATTATTCCAAAACTCCATTTTTGACTCATTATTTAAAATTATGTATCTCTTAAACCGGAAAGGGTTTTGATGGGATTCCAATCTTAAAGGTTTCCTTAGGACAATACTATTTTAAGGTAAAAATAGTTCTTGAAATTTTTGAGTTAAGTATGCCATTTTCAAAAATTATAATTTTGGCCCAAATGTGATTTTGTTGTTAAGGACTCATTTCAAGTACGATTTTTATGAAATTTGAACTAATAGTCCAAAATGTTATAAAAATAATCAGTAAATTTTTAGGCAAGTGACTGTCCTATTTTTGAAAATTACAGTTTGGTCCCTTAAGATTTTTAAAATTGTCATTTTAGTGTCAAGTTAGTTCTTTATTGCGTTTTCTTGACCCAAAGGGTCTCCAAAATTTTGAGTCTCTTAATATATATTAATTACAGTGTTTTAAGGTAAAAAAATTTAAATTTTGTGGGGTGCTCACAGTTTTATTATCTATGTTTTTGGCCCTATATATATTCCGTAATAATTGCAAAAAGACCCAAGTTCAAATTTTATCTACCAAATCACAAGTCCAGAATATATATAATATATAAAAATAATTTTTGCATGTTTCTAACTCATTTTTGGACATGCACAATAATAAAGCATTTTAAAGCATAATAATAGGCAATTTTGACTATATTTTGCAAGTAAATTCTTATTCATTTTTTTTGAAAAATATTTAGAAACAAATACTAGAAATTCATATAAAAATTTTGTATATAATACTAAGTCACATAAGCATGCTTTTTATGCAAGAAAAAAAAGAGATTTGTAGGAAAGTTTGCATCCACTTCTTAGTTTGGTACCAAGGTGATCTAGATGTTTTTTCTTCTTTGGTATTCCCCTCTTAAGGTCTCAAAGTTCTTATGAAAGCCCCTAGGTGGAGAGATTGATGTCAAAAGATGAAGTAAATGAAGAGAAGGAAAAAAAAAGGAATAAGGACAGTTCTAGTGAAGGAGTTCTTACCTTGTGACTTATTTCTTGAAAGTCCTCCTAGACCATGATTCCAATCCTTTGCTCTTAAAATTTTAGGCCCCCTCTCCTTCAAGCTACAAGGTGTGAATTTCAAAGTTAAAGGTTGAAAGGAAGACTTGAGTTATAGGAAATAATGTTGAAAGGGAGAAAAAAGAAGAATTCTTACCCTTTTTTCTGTTCAATATTTTTGGCCCTAGTGGTCTTGCGGAGAGATAGTTGTGTTTTTCTTTGTAAAATGGTTAAGTGTAGTGATGAGAAGATGAAAAGATTATTGGTGTACAAGAAAGTTAAGGCATCCTCTCTCATAATGGCCTATGGCCGCCCTCCTCTATCTCTTTAGGCACTCATTAAATTTTTCCGGGAGCTTGAAAATGGTGGCTCATGCTTGCATAGAAAATGCAAGAGTTGTCTTGGGTGGAGAAGAGGCTTGCATGCCTCATGAATGAATAGGACAAGAAAAATGATAACTTGCTTTCTACCTCTTAGTGCCTTGGCTGTCCACCCTTATCTCTCCTCTACAATTATTCTTTTTTTCTTGTTGTTTTTGTATAATGTTATAATTAAGTCCCTTTATCACATATCCCAACTTGCTTATCACTTCTCTTATAGTTTGTCCTCTTATAAAAGTCAATCTCATATATATTCCACTTATAGATAAGTCACTTTAAAATTCTATAGTTGGGTTTTAATAAAATTCTAAGGTACAAGTTAGTAATATCAACAAACAATTAATTAAATTATAAAATTATTTCAAAATATATAAGTATAATTTTTGGAATAAATAAATTGTTGGGAAATTAATTTTTAGATTTTGATGATTGCCATGTAAAACTTAGAATAGAAAGTTGGCACCCCATTTTGTTGTAAATTGCATTGTAATAGATAGAATTTGGTCGATTTGAGTTAAGTCACTATGCCAAGATATGCAAGAAGTCAACTAGAGACTAGAAGGAAGACTCATTGCGAGGCGATTGAGTGTAGCAAAGAAGAGAAGACATGAACTCGATGAAGGTGCATTGAGATGCACTGTGAGTGAAGTGTCGATCAAGTCAACTCAAGACAACCAAGTCTCAAGTTGAAGTGATGATAAGTCATCCAATGATTGGAAGTCGACTAAGTCACCTGGGGAAGTCAAGGAAATGCGTCATAAGTCGAGATAAGCTGTGAAAATCAGCCTATCTCTTCAACGGGCAAATTTTCAAAAAACACTATAAAAGGTTGAGGAATCTATTTGAGAGGAAGTTGGTTACCTTGACAATCGGAAAACAAACACGAACAAGAAAAGCAATATCTAACCAAAAATATTTTTAAATTATTCAAGTTCAATCCTCAAGCCTACACTACGAAGGAAATCAATCCAACACTTACCCGTGAAGGAAAGACAACTTCAATCAGTTGAAGAGGAAACATTTGAAGAATCAAGGGGTCTACATTCCACGGAGGATTGTAGGAAGGTTTAAGGTCGAACCAGTCTCAAGTTTTTGGAGGGCTTCGTGATCAAATCCAAGAAGCTTGAGCAAGTGGGTTGTAGTAGCAAGGCAACCGCCTGAAGAAGAAGCGAGTCATACGAGAAGCCATTTGTGTGACCAAGGCATCTCGGGATCGAGTCCCAAAGGATCAAGTCACTGTTTGTGTGATCAAGACTTGCATCCGGATGTTAACCACTTTGTATATTGATTA
This sequence comes from Rehmannia glutinosa, assembly GCA_016081115.2. NCBI lineage: Eukaryota > Viridiplantae > Streptophyta > Magnoliopsida > Lamiales > Orobanchaceae > Rehmannia > Rehmannia glutinosa. The sequence continues at coordinate 299,060 of JABTTQ020000362.1, forward strand.
ATACTTAGTGGATTCCTCCGGGAGTTGGAGAAGAGAGAAGTAGAAGAATTACCCCATCTTGAACCTCTATAAAAACTTATTGTGTCGATTACATTCCAAAGACTTTAATTTTACGACATTACTTTAATATATTTGATAAATTTGCTATCCAATTGATAATCAACAAAGTGCTAAAACCAAGCATTAAAACATATTTAACCAAAATTCAAGGGTGTTAAGTCTTCTCAATGAAAACACATCACAATGAGTTAAGTCTTTAGTCAAAACTACCGAAGTTATTCTATCGACTGGCTCGGTCAAGTGCATTTGAGTGACTAACTATGCCGATTAACTAACTTAACGCCCACCAAGGACTTTGTGAAGTATTAACTCGAACGTTTTAAAAGGACTAAATCGAAAAGTTGGTAAGGTTTATTCAACCTCCCTTCTAAACCTTACACTCACACCCCTTGGGACTTACAACCGGTATCGAGCGGTTGGTTCATTGAGACTTCCGCAGTTCTTGAACTAGATCTCCAAATTTTTCAAAGCTTGCTTTAGCACTTGATCTTTCAAAACTCTTCTATTCAAGAAAGTTATTATCATAGAAGCAAATTTGACAAACATCCCTATGTTCACAATTGAGGAATTTGATGATTGGAAAATTCGTATGCGTGCTCATCTATCAAAGCATTACATGATGAAATGTGGATAGTAATAGAACATGGGCCATTGCAAATCTTAAAAGTGAACACATATTGCAAGGAGAGTGCGGTGAAGGAGAAGAGGATCTTTGCTCCCGGCACGATGGTTGAAAACCAAGAGTTTGAATGGACAAATGATGACAGGAAAAGATATAACTTGGACAATGTGGCCAAGGACATTCTTTACAAAACTTTGGACAAAGCCATGTTCAACAAAGTCAAATTATGCAAAACGGCAAAAGAAACTGGGACAAGCTAACCTTGATATGTGAAGGCTCGAGCAAATCAAGGAAAATAAACTATCGTTGTTGTACAAAAATTGAAAACTTTAAGATGTTTGCGGGAGAAACCTTGGATCACTGGATGCTCGATTCACGAAATTACCAATGAACTATCGCACTTGAAAAGAATATACACATAAGGAAATGTGCATGAAGATTCTAAGAAGTCTCCCAACCGAGTGGGATATGAAAGTCATGGCCATGAGACACTCCATGGACCTATCAAAGACATCCAACCATGAGCTATTCTCGATCTCAAAGCCTACGAATTTGAGGAGAAGAAAAGACCATGAGGAGACAGTTGTGCCCAAAACAAACCGCTTTAATAGTTAAGGATGGTAAAAGAGCTGATGTCAAAGAAGTCATTGACCAAGAGGAGATAGCCCGATGGTTAAAAGGTTTAATAAGTTCTTCAACAAGAATTACAAGAGAGGCAAAGGTGAATCCTCCGGAAGACACTCGGCTCTCCAAGCCAAGGGAAGATAGGCCAACCAAGAGAGCAGAGCATCAAAAGATTGAGTATCAAAGAGCCGACAATCAAGGATGGAAAAATCGATCAAAAAGTAGAAAATCTATCTTTGGAACTGCAGCAACCCGGTCACTATGCCATTGATTGCCCATATCCGTAGTCAACAAATACAGGAATGAAGAGGAAAGAAAAGTCTTGAGAGAAAGAAGATAAGAAACGAGAAAGGCAAGGTTGGTGCAGAGATGCCGAGACAACCAAGTCAAAAGACGCAGACTTGGAGAGTAGTGAAGTAGACTACTCAAGTGACTCTGAAGAAGAAGCCTTGATCTGTCTAATGGCCAAGGAACAAAACCAACCTGACCAAGAAGATGAGGTACACTCTAACTCATCACACTCAGATACTAGTGATAGTGATTGTGACACACATACTTCATCACCCACTGATCTTTATGATTCATTAGGCAAAATGATGAAAGACTTTGAACACATTAAATCCTCACACACACTACTAAATGAAGAAAAAAACCTACTCAAAAGCCAAAACTTACGGTGACTAAGGAGCCGAGTACTCTAAGTCACATAACTGATGAGAATAAAAGTTTAAATCTTTGAAAATGCTAAGTTAATAGCAGAGATAGCTGCTATAGAAAAGAGGGAGAATGACCTCAAAAATGTGATTGCCTCATTCACTAAGGCATCTAAATCCTTGGATGATCTCATTATGAGTCAAAGAGAATGTGGAGATAAGACAAGCTTAGGATTTGATTCCTCGTGCTATGTCAAGCTCCAAAAGTGATTTTGGAAAAATGATCTTCAAGTAATGAAGCATCTCAAAAACCCAAAACTCCAAATGATGCACACACATTTATTCCAAAGCACAATCATAAGCAAACGGCCTTGGTTACAAAGGAAAAGAAAAACGGCCTGAGTTGAGTGTCTTTGAGAGGACAACTGAGAAGAAATCCAGCCGAGTTCCTCAGCAAACTCCAAACAGGAAGTACTCTGTAAAGAAGAAACAGAGCTACCAAAAGTCCCAGAAATTCTATAAAAGGAATACATATGATGGGAATGGTAGAAATTATCCAAGCCAAGTGATTGGAATAATGTGAACTATCACCTAAATGGAATATAAGCACTAAATTGCAAAGGCCTAAGACTAAAGAAAGGCCATTCCAAAGGCAAAAGAGCTATCATCAAAGACACACATATGCACTCAAGCACTATACTCAAAGATATCACAACTACCCAAATAAAGCAATTGCTAAAACACATACACAGGCATACAGACAAAAGAGACAGTTGTATGAACCTAAAATCCCCAAGCAATTTGCTAAAATTAATTATGATTATGGCACTGATAGATGGCAACCTCTTAGAGTCAAATCATTTGGCTATAGGTTGGTTGGATCATCTTACAATACTAACCCCTCGGGACCCGAGACAAATATGGGTACCTAAAACCTAATTTCCTTGATTGCAGGTTCAAGGAGCAGCGGTGAGTGCCAAAGAACTGGTACATGGATAGTGGCATTCCCGGACACATGACAGAAACAAGAAAAATCTGTCAAAATTCAAGGAGGTTAGAGGCGCAAAAGTCATATTTGGAGGAAATGAAGCTCCAGGAGAAATAAAAGGCATTGGATCCATCAAGAAAAATGGATTAGAAATTACAGATGTTGCATACGTTGAAGGCCTCAATTTCAACTTACTAAGCATAAGTCAACTCGTGACAAGGGCTATAATGTTGGATTCAATATGGGAGTGTGCCAAATCAAGAACATGAATATAATGAAGTAGTGTTGCAAGGATGCGGACAAAAGAACATGTATGTGGTAGATTGGTCGATGCGACACCAAGCACTTGTCTCGCTAGCAAAGAGCACAATTGAATAATCAAGTTGGTGTGGCACAAGAAGTCGAGTCACCCGAACTTCAAAACAATTAACAAGCTTGCAAGGTGCAATCTCATGGAAGGACTTCCGGACTAAGATATCTGAAGAAGGAAAGTGTATGTGATGCATGCGAGATGGGAAAGCAAATCAAATCCTCATTCAAAGAAAAGACATGTCCATCTTCAACAAGAATATTGCACCTTTGCATATTGATCTATTTGGTCCAGTTGAACCACCAAAGCATAAGTGGGAGGAAATATACCTTGGTGGTAGTAGATGACTACTCAAGATACACATGGACAATATTCATGTGTAAGAAGAAAGTAACTCTGCAGAAACTACCTCGGTGATGAAGAGAATCCAAAATGAGAAGAGTCAAACCATTATCAAAATAAGATCGACAGAGAACGAGTTTTTAATGGTATAATAACTCGATATTGTGTTGAAAATGGTATTGGTCATGAATTATCACCGCAAGGACTCCACAAAAAATGGAATTGTAGAAAGAAGGAACAAAACTCTCAAAGAAGCGTAAGGACCATGTTAGTCAAGTAGGGTGCCTAAAAGATTTTGGGTCTGAAGCAATAAACACAACATGCTATACTCAAAATAGATGCATGATAAACAGACAGCTGACAAAGACTCCCTATGAGATTTGGACAGGGAGAAAGCCAAATGTTGCATATTTTAGAATATTTGGATGCAAATGCTTCATCCATAACAATGGCAAGGACAATTTAAAGGCTTTTGATGCTAAAAAAGTGATGAAGGTATCTTTTTGGGATACTCGGTGAAAGCAAAGCCTACAGAGTGCTCAACAAAAGGACAATGGTTCTTGAAGAATCCATTCATGTGGTGTTTGATGAACCTAATGTAAATGGAGAAGACATCGAAGAGTCGGTGATAAGTCAATCAACCAACCATTTCAAGAGTCCCTATGTTGAAGCTGAAGCTGGAATTAAAAACCCAGAAGAAGATGAGATAGCTGAGTCTCAAAGACAGCTGGAAAATCTGCAGCTAAGTGATGATGAGAGAGCTGATCAAAATAACACAGCTGCAAGACGGCTGAATCCAGCTAACTTACTCCAACCTGATGTAAGATGGCTGAGAGACCATCCACCAGAACTAATCATTGGAGATGTAAGAGAAGGTGTAAAAACTAGATCCAGAACCCAACAAGAAGCTATGTTCACTTGTTTCATCTCACAAATAGAGCCAAAAGATGTGTCACAAGCTCTGGATGACACACATTGGATTCAAGCCATGCAAGAAGAGCTGAATCAGTTTGAAAGAAAAAAATATGGGAATTGGTTCAAAGACCTACCCATCAAAATGTTATTGGCACTAAATGGGTGTTCAGAAACAAGATGAATGAGGAAGGTTCTGTGGTAAGAAACAAAGCAAGATTGGTAGCCAAAGGGTATTGCCAAGAAGAAGGGATAGATTTTGATGAAACATTTGCCCCTGTAGCAAGATTGGAAGCCATAAGGATGTTTCTTGCCTATGTTGCTCACAAGAACTTCACTGTATATCAAATGGATGTAAAGAGTGCATTCCTTAATGGATTATTGGAGGAAGAAGTATATGTTGAACAACCTCCAGGATTTGAGCAGAAGACTCTTGGAGATAAAGTATACAAACTCAAGAAAGCTTTATATGGATTGAAACAGGCACCAAGAGCATGGTATGATACATTATCACAATTCCTGACTGAGAACGGATTTACAAAAGGCAAAGTGGATAGAACACTCTTCACAATTCAAGATGGTAAGAGTATATTGCTTGTTCAAATTGTGGATGACATCATCTCTCGGATCCACAAACAAAGAGTTGTGTGATAAATTCTCAAATCTTATGCAAAGCAAATTTGAAATGAGCATGATGGGAGAGCCGACATTCTTCATTAGACTCCAAGTAAAACAGGTGAAGGATGGAACCTTCATATGTCGAGACAAAATACACCAGAGATTTAATGAAAAATTTGGTATGGGAGAGAAGTCTTCAGAAAATACCAATGAATACATCATCAAATAGATATGGATGCACGAGATGGCAAGCCTCTGTGGATCAAACAAGATACGAGCACTTATTAGATCACTGCTCTATCTTACAAAGCAGGCCGGACATCACCTTTGTTGTAGGTGTATGTGCGAGATTTCAATCGCTCCCAAAGAAAGCCACATGATGCATGACCAAGAGAATCTTGAGATATTTGAAAGGAAGCCAAGAAGTTGGCTTATGGTACCCAAAGGAATGTGGATTCAAGCTAATTGGGTATTCAGACTACGACTATCTTTGGATGTAGAGTTGACGGGAAGAGTACCTCGGGCACATGTCAAATGCTTGAAATAAGGCTAATTTCTGGTTTAGCAAGAAGCAAAATTCAATAGCTACCTCCTTGGTGAAGCGGCGAGAATACATAGTCGCTGGCAAATTGTTGTGCCCAAGTCCTATGGATGAGACATCGGTGAGAGATTATGAAGTTGAAGAAAAGGAAAATCCAATTATGTGTGATAACACAAGTGCAATTGCAATCACTCAAAATCGTGTTGCACTCAAGAACAAAGCACGTTGATGTCATATATCACTTCATAAGAGATCATGTTGAAAAGAAGGACATCACCTTGGAATATATCTCAACTGATAAGCAATTAGCTGACATATTCACAAAACCATTATGTGAATCAAGATTTGAAGAACTCAAGCATGAATTAGGGTTAATTGAGTTGAGTTGACACTCAGAAGAGTCAAAGAAAAGAGATGGAACATGAAAAGATGAAAAAGAGCTGAACTCTTGAATCAGCTAAGTGAATCAGCTGGATCGGAGAATCAACTGTGTCAAGTTAACTGACAGCTAGTACCTATGTGCAAAGAGAGAAGAGTTAAATCAGCTAAGGAATAAGCTGAGTCATTTATGAGCAAAGTGACAAAAACGCAGTCGTTTTTACTAAGCGGGAATGTTTTTAAGAATGACGTCAAAGATAATTATGATGTGTACAAATCAAAAGTCGCACACAAAGCTTATGATTGGATATAAATGCTGCCGCATTAAATGCGAGAAATTAAATGTTAATCGGCGTGCAAAATCTAAGCCGTTGATCTTGATCAAATTTCAAAAACCACCCGCACGTCCTTTCATAACCCATACATATATCGTTTTCTTCCGACTTTCTCTCACTTTACCAAAAATGTTCATCTCTCTCTCTCTCTCGAAGGCAAAGAAAGAAATTGTCTCAAAACCCTACAAATCCTCGAGTTCATTTTCAAAGTTTCGTTCGGTAAAACATTGAGAAATGGCATCTACTCATGATTTTGTCAAGTTGGGAAAGCAAATCCATACGGGTCTCTTTGTGGATTTCGACGGCATGATCAAACAGGGTCCGACGACACCCTCATGAAGAAGATAGCAGAGAAGCTGGAAAAGTCGGATGAAACCATTTTTGACGATGGAGTTTCCGTTGACCTACATGGAAGAGGTCGCACAGCTTCTACGTGAACGCCAAGTTCATGATGAGGGCATCAAGTCCTCTGTTCATGGAAAAGAGTTCACCATCACGCGCAAAGATCGCGAACACCGCTTGTTCCGGCGGAAGGAGTCTTTGAGATTTATGAAGTCGATGTTAACCTTTCTTTGCTTGGAAGGAAGTGGCCAAACCCGACTATTTGCGAAGGTTGTCTACACAGTGAGAAGAAGTCATTTGAAGGAAGACTACCACAAGCTTGCTGGATATTGTTGCCAAGTGTGTGGACATCAAATTTGGAAGCTTTAATCAGCTATCCAAAACCAAACTGATCGTGATGGCTGCGATCATAGAAGAAAAGAAGGTGAACTGGGCTGAGTTTGTATACAGCAGACTCTGCCAAAATGTTGGGAATAAATCCTTCAAGAAGGATGGTTCGTTTGGAGGATCCCTGGGGTACGGCCTGGTGATTGGCCGGATGATGGAAGTAAAAGGAGTCCCTCTTCGACATGGAAAGGCGTTCCATGTTAACAAGAAGATGTTCCGATCTAATCTCTCCGAGCACTGGAGGAGAGCTTATGCCAAGAGAGCTGACACGAGTGAGGGGGAATCAGCTGGCCCCGAAGAAACAGCTGTCTCCTCCTCTCCCTGAAAGAAGAAGGCGCCCCCGTTTTGCTAAGAAGATTGATGCCCCGCAGTTGAAAAAAAGAAAACAAAAGATGCCCCCGCTCCCGCAGCTCGAGTCACCTACCCCCGAGCCGTGTCTCCCCCTTCGTAGCCGCATGATGGAGAAGAGGAACCGTTAATCCCTTCTCCGGTGATTAAGAGGACTATCACAACAAGGAAGGCAATGCCTCTAAGACAATCTGCGAAGGCATTTACCTTCGACGAACCGGAGGAAGTAGAACCGGATATTACTCGGTGAAAACCAAAAAAGAAGAAGAAGAATCTTGAAGCTCCGAGCTTGAGAAACCGGCCGAGTCGACCCACTCACCAAGCAAATACGAGATCTGCTGGAGAAGTAGAGTCTCAGAGATTATAGATGAAACATCCAAGTCTCACTGGGCCGATCAAAGAGGCAAATTGAAGACACTGTTTGTAGTCGAATGTAGTGGCAGACACAAGAAGAATCGAGAAAGCAAACTCTCCTGTTGACAGTGGTTGTATCCCCTCCCGCAATGCACGCCTCGAGGGTGTGGAGCACCAAAGTTTGCTACCTTCAATCCCCGAGAACGAGGGGACAAACAGGGAGAAGATGATAAAGATGATGATGATGTAATGATCCTATCCCCACCATATCCAAACATCCAAAATCGCCTGCGAGAATGGAGGAAGTGGAAGTTGAGTCGATCCATGGAATAGTTCCAAAGACCGGAATTTGTTGAAGAAGAAGACGAACGTTGAACTTTCTCGGATTGACCAATGTGGTCCAAACATCGGATGAAGAAAATCGCCACGGATATCTTGCGATCTTCAAAGACAAGGAGAAGCAGAGATCAGAGGAAGTCGAGGCTCGTGAAAAGGCGATATTTGTCCCTTTAATGGAACCACCGATCATACACATCCTCATCTTGACATCCTCTCTTGGAGTGATGAGGATCGGATCCGCCGCCGCTCTGAAGAATTGCATGCAGCAAGCCATGCGGGAATCCAGGAACTCGCATGAGCAAACGGTTATTGGAAGGACAGGAGTCTTCCACATCACACCGGAGATCGATCCGATGGGAGTGGAAAAGCATATTGCCACGATTGTTCTTTGCCACCACTTCTCCCAGCTCACCTCGAGAAGAAGGTGTTAAAGGAATTGGCGATGAAACGGGATTGTGGGGACCCCAATCGAGCCTACTCCTAATGAAGGTGTCTTACCACCGCCCCAATGGCCGACAACTCAAAGGAACAAACAAGGAGTCCGGAGACGAGTGACCCTATTCCAAGTCACTCGGTGGTGTGCCACCGAGGGGAAACTCCCTCCACCGCGGAAGGTCGGAAGATGTGCGGTGACTCCTCAACGAATCTTGGAGGCGAAGTGGAGAAGGAACAACAAACGGATACACAACAAGTTGTCATGACGAGGCTCGCACGATTAAGCATCGTCTCAACGGAAAGTGCCAATCGCTTCGCGAGCCAATGACACGCCTCTTTGGTGCGATCGAGGCACGGAGGAATCGCCGGGAGTTAACACTATGGGCAATGAAAGTGCAATACATGGAGTTGAGACTCCGGTGGATGCCACCTCGAGAAGACCCCAAGACAGTGACATTGTCGAAGGGATCGTCCAGGACTCGCGCCGTTGAGATGCAGGAGGTAGTGAAGGCCAACGGGAGGTTGAGACTTCCGGGGTAAAGATACGGAAGCACGTAACATCCCTCCTACTATCATTGATCCATCCGAAAAGTAGATAAGTGTTGTTCACGATTCCTAAGAAAATGCTGATGTAACCTTTCGGGATCCGAAGGTGAAGACGGCCGAGTCATCCCCTATTGCCAATCCAAAAGACTCGGTTGAGGATGTTCTCCCAAGCACGAGTAAGTCCGACCTTAAGGCTACTCACCAAACCTTTAATTTTGATGATGAGCCACCATTGGAAATCTCATCATCGTCCGATGACGCTCCGATATGGCGAGAGACCGATCAACTCATGTGGAAAACCACCGAGACCGACGAAGCCGTTAAGACAAATGAGGCTCATCAAGTCGGGTTAACTTTACAACACCACACCAAACAGAGTCAATCGCATGTGCTCCCCAAGTTGCGCAGGATCGACTCCACCGGGAACTTCACAAGCACAAGTTGTCATTCAAGATATTCCCGTTTCGTGATGATTCGTTAGAAGAATCATTTCCTTCTCTCTGGAAGTACTCCGACCTTCCGAAGAATCATTTCGAGATTAAGAACGTTTCTATAAACCTCGATCCCGTTATTCCAACAGACACCATCATCCCAAAGATACTTTGACTTTTGTTGTTTGGCCGCCCGGTGAGACAAAAGTGATAGCCGAGGTTCGAGAAGTTTTCAAGGCCATATTTGCAAGAGATAGAGAAGATGGAGAGGCACCAGGCCTCACCGGACATGAGGTGGATAACCGAGATGCAAATCTTACTGCGTCGATCCGCAAGGAATAATTGTCGAGAATCCGGGAATGGTGGCAACAACAAAGAAACAATACGCGTAGAACAAGCTCGATATTTCGGACATTGTTCAATAAATTGCTAGTTTGGCGGGCCGAGAATCTTTGATACCAAGACAAGAATGCAAGAGAACATCGAGCGAATGCATGAATCTCACCACACGAGATGAAGCTCTGCGTGAATACAATAAGAAAGAGAGCTGGCGTGTGAGGAGAACATGGATCGGAAGTTCACTTCCTCATGGCTAAAATGAAGCCGGTGAAAGTGAATCCAACGCCACCCGCTCCGAATTCCGCGGCAAAGATACTCCGCAGCCAGATTCAAGCATAACTCACCTATCGATCGCTTAGACTTCATGATTGCTAGCTTGTTTCAGGGGTTCCTCTCTCCTTTGATGATGCCAAAAAGGCGGAAGAGGAATACCTAAAGCGTTGAAAGGATCTCAAGTCAAAAGGAGGACGCACTTGTTTGTGAAGGGAAAGACAATCGAGGAACAGAGAAGAGAGAAGAAAGAAAAAATGTTGAGGGGGAAGGCTCGAAACATATGACCTTGATGATTGCTAAAACCCCCAACAAGGTCTTGTCACATCGGATATCATAAGCAAACTCCCGGTGACTCTGCGCTCCAACATCTTGCAGTACCCATGGTCGAAAAGAGAAAGATAGTTGAATCGGGGATGAAGGAAGTGGAAGGAAAGATGGATGCCCGAGTTATGGATATTCTCAAACAACATGGAGGCATTTCAACACACAGAGACACCTATGCCATTTTGGACGTCGGAACCGAGCCAAGATTTATTGATGAATTCAAGACGCTCGCATCAAGGGTTACTTCAGTAAATATGTATATGGCCCAAGCTTGGGATTTGTATTGGGAAAAAGGCCTCAAGCTATGTGAAGAAGGCGACAGACGGACATCGGCGATCGCTCACTGGTCACTCTACTAGTCACTCAAATTTGGGAAAAAGAAGGCCCCAAAGACAATACACGCCCAGAGGAAGAGGAAGAATCGTGGTGGAGGAAGAGGTTTGGACCTGCAGACCCGCCCAAAAACATTGAGTACATAGATCCGGCAAGAAATGAAGGATCTATGGGTGGATTCGACGAAGCAGCCAACCCGCAAGTGGCTAAAAACAATGCCGAGTATGTGAAAAGGATTGAAGAAGAAAATAGAAGACAAACTCATTTGTGGGAGGAAAGACAAGAAAGAAAAAGAAGAGATGAAGTCCGTAGAAAGGCTTATGAGAAAAAGAAGGAGGTCAAGATGAGAAGAAGAGAAAAAGGTCGAGGAAGATGTCGAAGTCAAGAAGAGGAAAAGAAGAAGCAGCGTGCGAAGGAGATGAAGTGTTCTTGTCCACCCCTTCATGTATTTTACTATGTAAATACATCTTTATGTAAGTCTTCGTCACATCGAATAAAATTGTATAATTTCTATACTTGCGTAGATATAGAACATCATGGTTACCTCAAGTTCTTTAAGCTCGATACACTCAGAAAACTATGTAAAGAACAAGAATGTTATGATCAATAAAAGATTGATTCTACGATAAATTCTGTGATTCTACATTGTTGTGACGTATCTTTTTTGTTCAATTATTGAATGAATGATTTAAGTTTTGGCATCATCAAAAGGGGGAAATTATTGGGAAATTGACTTTTAGATTTTGATGAATGCCATTTAAAACTTAGAATAGAAAGTTGGCACCCCATTTTTGTTGTAAATTGCATTGGAATAGATAAAATGGTCGAAATGAGTTAAGTCACTATGCCAAGATATGCAAGAAGTCAATGGAGACTAGAAAGAAGACTCATTGCGAGGCAACTGAGTTTAGCAAAGAAGAGAAGACATGAACTCGATCAAGGTGCGGTTGAGATGAAGTTTGAGTGAAGTGTGTCAATCAAGTCAACTCAAGACAACCAAGTCTCAAGTTGAAGTGATGATGAGTCATCCAATGATTGGAAGTCGCTCAAGTCACCTGGGGGAAGTCAAGGAAATGCGGTCAAGTCGAGATAATCGAAAGAGATCCGTTGTACGTAAGTCAAGAGAATTACTTAAACAAGTAACACTTCCATACTACCTTTCTTGAAGTGCTCAGTCCCCCGAAAGCGTGCAAAAGGAATAAACCAATAGGAAGATCGCACCGTGTCGAACTCGAAAAGTGAATACTCATTCATACGAAGAAATGTCAATTTCAAGGATCGCAACAAGATAAGCCAACGACCACAAGTGTCTTTTGAAAATCAGCCTATCTCTTCAACGGGCAATTTTTCAAAAGAACACTATAAAAGGCCGAGGAATCTATTTGAGAGGAAGTTGGTTACCTTGACAATCGAAAAACAAACACGAACAAGAAAAGCAATATCAGATCCCAAAATATTCTCAAATCATTCAAGTTCAATCCTCAAGCCTACACTATGAAGGAAATCAATCCAACACTTACCTCGTGAAGGAAAGACAACTTCAATCGTTGAAGAGGAAACATTTGAAGAATCAAGGGGTCTACATTCCACGGAGGATTGTAGGAAGGTTTAAGGTCGAACCAGTCTCAAGTTTTTGGAGGGCTTCGTGATCAAATCCAAGAAGCTTGAGCAAGTGGGTCTGTAGTAGCAAGGCAAGCGCCTATGAAGAAGCCGAGTCGCACGAGAAGCCATTTGTGTGACCAAGGCATCTCTCCATCGAGTCCCAAAGGATCAAGTCGGGTGTGTGATCAAGACTTGCATCTAGATCTATTTACCAACTTTGTATATTGATCAATACTTAGTGGATTTCTCCAGGAGTTGGAGAAGAGAGGAGTAGAAGAATTACCCCATCTTGAACCTCTATAAAAACTTATTGTGTCATTTACATTTCAAAGACTTTAATTTCTCGCACATTACTTTAATATTTGCTGATAAATTTGCTATCCAATTGATAATCAACAAAGTGCTAAAACCAAGCATTAAAACATATTTAACCAAAATTCAAGGGTGTTAAGTCTTCCGTGAAAACATATCACGGCCGAGTTAAGTATTTAGTCAAAACAAAGTGAGTTATTCTATCAACGATTCAATCAGTCCGTTGAGTGACTAACTCTTTGATTAACTAATTTAGCTGTCCACCAAGCACTCACCGTGAAGTATTAACTCGAACGTTTTAAAAGGACTAAATCGAAAAGTTGGTAAGGTTTATTCAATCCCCCTTCTAAACCTTACACTCACACCCTTGGGACCTACATAAATTATTTAAATAAATATTATGCTACAAGAAAATAATTAGTTGTTAAGAAAGAAATCCAATCGGTTAATGTATCACGTTGAAAGTTTGAAAGAAATCGACAATCATTAAAGAAGTGAAAATAGGTGTTATTAATATACACCATAAAATAAAAATGATTCTATGTATAAATGATATATCTACTAGCTAAATAAAGTAGTAATTAATTCAACAAATCAAGAATGAGACACTTTGCTATTTTAATATGAAGGTCGGATTTTAACAAAATAAATCTCAAATATTGTTCTTTCAAAAATCGAAATTTTACTAAATGAACTTTTAAAACATGAGTCATTGTCTTTGTTAGAGTATTAAATTAGTCGTATATGGTTTTAATAGATCATAAAATGAAATAGTTTACTTATAAAGCATAAAATCGTTTTTCAATAAAATAGGTTCAAATACTACTTTATTTTGCCAAAATATTTCAAAAATCATAATAAATTTTTGGCAACTCAAGATAATAGATTTGGAGTAAAATGTTGAATTTATCGAAATGGATATTTCAAAATCTCAAAAATCAAGACGTAGTTTTTTTTAAATAAAAAATGTTTTGATCGATTGAGCAATAGTAACTTCATGAAAAATGACTAAATATAGGTATAGTTGTCATTAAAAAAATATGGCGACAAGAGTTTTGTTTTTAAATACTAAAGAATGAATTTTTCTAAAATAAAATACTAGGTAAAATAAATAGTGAATACAAAAATAAATTATCAGGTGTAAGAATATTAGTATAGAATACTAAAATAGTATAATGAGAAATATATATGACTAGTGTCATCAATGGTATAAAAATATGGGGCCTTACATATATCATCATAAAGTTATAATACAAGTAGCTCCATATATATATATATATGAGGATCAACTGTCATATATACCCCTAGGGGTTGTCTGGTGGCGAGCACCCACTTATGTGGGTTAGAGGTCCCGGATCGAATCTCCCGACTAGGTGGAGTGTGAATTTAGGGTAGGCCCGCCTCTGCAGAGGATTAGTTTCATTGCTAGCTATTAGCGACGCCCCACAGAGAAAGGGCAGTTTGGGGATAGCTCATTGGTTGGATGTGTGGGGATACCTCGAAGACAAAAAAAAAAAAAAACTGTCATATATGCATGGTGGCGACGTGCGTGGCCAACTAATTTTCTGGACTGATTTGAGGCTCAAATCTCAACGGTGCTGCTGTTCAAGACCGTCTAATATATCATGCAAAGACAAAACCAATTATTATTATTATTATTATTATTATTATTATTATTATTATTATTATTATTATTATTATTATTATTATATATTTACTATCAAAGTCGAACGACTTAGAAAATGACTGCATATGGGATATTCCTCTAGTCATTTGCAATAATTAACACCGAGGAAAATTCGGTTTCCTTACGAAAAATATGTTGGTGTTGACGGTAAAATGTATGCAAAATCATTGTAGATAAATATTTACCTTTAGAATCTAAAATGGTTGTAAATACATATAATATTAATTTATATCGGTAAATTTTAAAACTATCGGTGATTTGTCGTAAGGGCCCGCCATGACCTTTTGGAGTTCATGGACAAAAGAAAAAAATGGGCCCCTATAAAAGAAAAAAATATATAAATATATGTTTTATATATGTAGAGTTTGAACATAATTTAATAAAAAATTAAAACTAAACATAGTTTATTTAAATAATATGAAAAAATAGACAAAGAAATAGGTTCAAACTAGTTATGAAATAATAATAAAAATGTCTCAAAAGTTTGAAAAAAATAACGTTTTTTTTTTACTTTGATTTTAAGTTAAATTATTTTTTTAGTACAATTTTGAAAGCCAAATGCCATTTGGTATAATTTTTATTTTTGGGGCCTCTATAAGAATAATTTAATAAAACATGTGCACACATATATAAAGGTTTATGTGAAAATAGGGCCTTAGGCCATTACTCCCGTGGCTACCCTTAGGGCCGGTCTTGTCTGTCGTTAATTTGTCGGTATAATTTGGGAAAATAATATATTATATATATTTTGTAGGTCTTCCGTAGATAACTATAAAATGTAGTAATAAAAATTTCTATCGGTAATTTTATCCGCAAACCGGAATTAACTTCTAGTGTATTAAAAAGCGTAGGTAATAACATAACTATTTGGATCGTTTGCATTTGGACGTGGGGGTAAGATTTCCCTAAAGAAATGGGGCATGGGAAAGGAGAAAAAAAAGAAAAAAACTAAACAAATAGCGAAAAAATGTGGAGAAAAAAATAAAAAATAAAAAAGGCGAAAATTCACAATTAAGAGCTAAGTAGGTAAATGATGTTTTGAATTGTTTAGAAGAATAATTAATACCTGACCAATAATTTAGGAGCAAAATGCATTCTACAAAATAGAAGTTCCTATTCATCATTCATGATGCTATGTTATACGTCTCAATCATCACATAATAACTAAGGGAGCAACTGCAAACGCCAAAAAAATTAGTCTCATATTTTAAGTATTTGCAAAAAATACCAGCTTATAGTTTTTGTAAATATCAAATTTTATTTTTCTCGTGCCTCATTTAATCAAAATATCGAACCGAATTTCGGTTAATCGAAAATTCGATTGGTGAAATACAAAACCAAAAACCGAACCATATTAAACAGTTCGGTTCGGCCAAAACCCATTTTTTCGCTTTTTTTTTGTTCGATTTTTGGTCAAAAACGAAATAAAATTAAAAATTTAAAAAATAAAAATAAAGTTGGAAGAGCCATTTTTTTTTTGTTGGTTTTTCTTGAACCTTCCACGATCTTTTTTTAGTTAAATGAGAATATATAAAAAGAAAGGAAAAGTCCGATCACTGGCGATCAGGATAAAGAATGGAAAAACAATGCAAAATGTCGGGAAAAACTACAAAATAACTTAAAAACGCAATTTAAGTGAAGGGCGTTTTTGTCTCAAGGATTTTCGAGTGATATTGTCATTTCTTGTTTTGCACGTGTTCGAGAATCGTCTTGATGATCCGATGTATCTTGTGGAATGTCGGCGCAGGATCCTCGAGCTAAAATGTCCATATTCTTCATGGCTTCGTGGGGAGCACATGAGTGAATGACAAACGAAGTAATTGAAAAGTCGCCTAGTTTGGTATTTAAAGCGTCTAATTCGTATTGTTCTTCTTCATCTTGCTCTTCGTCGTTCGCCATATCAAACCACCTCTTTGGGGTTGTTGTCGTCTTAGCTTGAAAGCTCTCCAGAAAGTATAGTCGAATTAAAACTTTCGGAAGGATCACTAGGTTTTAACACGTAATTACTAACGGGGTTCTTCGTTATTCACGGTCTCAATAGCCTTATTTAAGTCGACCTTTTTCTTGTCAATAAACCGATCACCGAGCGATTATGAAAAGATATCGATGGTTGAGGTTCGTAGACCACCGCTTAACGCTCCTTGTTTCCTTGAGCATCTTTATCAAGCTCCTCAAGGATATCGAATGAATTTTGGGTCGCAATACCCGATGTAGAAGCTCCGTTATCCGGGTTGTCTTTCAAGGGCCGTTCCTTTTTGTTTTTCACTTGCATCCAAGTTTCACCGACCTCCTTATCCTTACGAGTCCGAGATCGCCCCAGCATCAGAACAACCAATAAAGCGACTTTTATCCCGAATATCCCCTTCCGGCGTCTGAACCTCGTGCGTTGTAGACTTGCGACATTTATTGACACCGGAAACCTACGGGGACTCATATACATAGCTTGAGAACCAGTTTCCAGGAGGTTCTTCTTTCTGTCATTTCTTCAAACATATGCAGAGCAAGCGGGGCCGAGGTAGACGAAAAATGCGTTCAACTAATAAAAACCTGAAGAAAGTGAAATCGAATCCAGAGGATCCAAAACCCAAAAACAATATTTTCTGGGCTTCACTTTCTGAAAGCATGAGGCTTTAGCCTCCAGTTCTAGAAACAAAAGCAGCACTGAACGACGAAGTTTTGCCGGATGGGATTTGGTCCTTTTCTTTTTTTTTTTTTTGCTAGACCAAGTAATGGATCGTGATATAGAAACCCTTGAAGAACAAAGGCTCACGAAAGTCTCTCTGCAGCAACATTCCAACAATTGGCCGAAGAAAAGGATCCCGACAGAATGCCAAAAGGAGAACCCTCGGCGAGCTTCGAAACCACCGGGATGTGAGACGAAGCAGAGCAGTCTCAGAAAAGCTTCACAACTCCAGGAAAGAAAGCTCTGAGCAGCTGTTGTTGATACGGACCAGTGGCTCTCAGATGAGAGTCCGATGTGATGGCGAAGAAGGAATCCAATGAGCTTTCGAAAACCAACGGTGAAAGCAGCCAAGAAGGTGATGGGTGAGGAAGAGGGGGCACAAATCCGACTGAGATACCGGCAACAGGGGCGGCGGCGCTCAGGGTACAACCCTAGCGGCGCGGGAGGAGGTGGAAATGTACGAAACCCTAGCTTGGGGAATGAGGCATGGGAAAAAGCTTCCTCGGGATTCTGTCAATTTACAATTTTTGACTTCCACAGTCTAACCATTACACAAAATCATTTTTGTATTTGCACAAACAACACTCCAAACCCATAATAAAAACTTTATTTTGAAATATCAATAGTAAAGCCATGTATAGAACTTATACACATGATTTCATGTCTTGCAATTAATGGATGAAGTCACCAACTCTGTTGAAAGGGTGGAATATTACATTCCAATTAGAGAATTGAGTGTTATATAGAGAGAGAGAATGAGGGTATGAAGAAAATACCGAAGATGTATTAATTGATGAATAAACATGGTTAAGTAAAAATGAAAACAAATTTGATTATCGGTTCGGTTAACCGAAATGCAAAACCGAAACGGAACCGAAAAATTGAATTTTTAAAAATATAAAACCAAAACGGAACCAAATTTTTCGGTTCGGTTTGATTCAAACCAAATTTTTTATTTCGGTTTGATTCGGCCGATTAGCCAAATTGGTGACTTGGTCAATTGACATTTATGAATTAGGGAGAGTTTGTTAGGCACTGAAGTGAATGAGCAATTTGATTGGCGAGTCACATTTATAATCCGACATTCATTGGGTCGATCGTCTTGAACTTATTTTCTCGACGGATAGTCCCATCGATCTTTGCTAGAATCCTCGAACAAGAAAGTTACCTCGGTAAGGTCAGCAATATCGAATCTCTCGAGTCATAAATTTGGTAGGGTCGAACAATGTGGATGAGTCGGTCCGGTTTGGTCGGGGTCTCACAATTGTTTGTCTCATCTTTTTTCTTTGTCATGTATTTTGATCGACGACTTGCAAGTCAACTCTACATGCCTTCACTAAATGGGTCTCTAATCCGTTATGGACCTATGCAGACTAAGTACACGTCGGACTAGGTACAACATTGTGTAATTAACAAGGGGAAAAATGGGAACAAACTGTCCAAAAAGCCTTTTATATAAAATTTAAAGATTAAAAAAAAACGAACTTAAAGAATTCATCCAAAATTATCCACTTGAACATATTCCCTACAGTAGGTAAAAGACAATTAAAAAACTGACAAACAAAGACTTGAAATTTGGAAATATTAATGATTCATGTGATGCTTATAATATATAATTGAGATGACATGACTACAAAATATTCACATGTATACCTGCTTCATTGAGTATACATAAAGACCTACACTTGTTTACAGTAATAACAAGTAATCTAATCAGTAGAGAGCTCAAATTCATAAAAAGATGGATTGGAGCTTTACTTTTGTTTCCTGGTTGAGTGCTCTATGCGCATTAACCCTATTTATTAAGTTGTTGTTCAAATTGAAGAATAAATCTTCCAAACCCTTTCCACCAGGCCCACCAGGCTGGCCATTAGTGGGCAACATTTTCGATCTGGGCGAAATATCCCACCAGACATTTTACAGGCTCCAAGCCCATTACGGCCCAATTATATGGCTAAAACTCGGATCTATCAACAACATGGTGGTACAATCAGCCGAAGCAGCTTCTGAACTTTTCAAAAATGCGATCTCCTTTCGCCCACCGAAAATTGCCTTATTCGCTGACAGTTTTGGGCTATCATAAGGGATCTGTGGCAATTGAGTTTACAGGGATTACATGCGAAAAACTACGTCGTATTTGCACTACGGAATTTCTGGTTCAGAAAAGGGTAAATGATTCAATTCCTCTGAGGCAAAATGCATAGACGATATGATTGATTGGATCAAACAGGATGTGGCGAAATCTAAAGAGAATGGAGGTTCGGGCGAGATTTAACTGGATTGGTTCCTTTTGCGACGTCGTTTAACACCGTTGGAAATCTTAGGGCATGTTTGTTTATGTTTCCATGATCCATTTCAGGTTTTTGGAGTTGAAATAGAATTTTGAGAATTTATTGGTTTCGTGTGGAAATTGGAATTGTGTTTGGATGAATGAATTGAAATGTGTTTTATGTAGGGTTGAAAATGAGATTGTGTTTGGTTTAGTAGTTTTGAAATATTATTTTACGTATATAATAATGAAAAGTTGATAGTGGTGTGGCCCACTTTCAATATTTTAATTTGAATATATAATATTATATTGTAAGATTATAGGTAGTGGGTCCCATTAGATAGATATAATTTAAAAATAGTAATATTTTAAGTAGATAGAGTTGATAGTGGTGGGTCCCATATGTATAATGGGTTAAAATATGAGAATATTGATTGATTGGTGATGTAGGGTAGTGTATAGATTTGAGAATATAATTTATAGGTTTAAGATGTTGTTTTATGTAAAAAATAGAAAATGGAAATGATGATTTCCATTGGAAATTTTATAGACAAACGTGATTCAACTTTTATGAATAGTTGGAAAATGGAAAGAAAGCCTCTTGGAAACATAAACAAACAAGGCTTTATGCTTTCCAGGGAAGTTATGGACGCGAAGCTTGATAAAGCGGCGATTTTTTAAATGCGTTTGTGTTGTTCTTGGAATGTATCGGGAAACCTAATCTGGCTGATTTTTTTCCGTTTTTGAAATGGATGGACCCGAGGGGATTAAGAGGAATACGGCGAGGTATTTGGAAAGATTGCTGGGATTTGCTTCTGAGATTGGGAATGAGAGGGTTGAGGAGAAGGAATTGGGGAAAGAGAAGAAAACAAAAGATTTCTTGGATACGTTGCTTGAACAAGGTGAAGTTAACGAAGAGGGGCCTGATAAGCTGTCACTCAAGAATATCGCAATTCTTCTTCTGGTAATTTTATCGGCATTCATCTTTCTAAGAATGTCATATATATTTGTTATAATTAATGACCAAAGCTTGAGGAAGTATTATATAATTTCTTTTACAATTATAGGACTGTGGTGAATAATAAGTCTTTTCTAAATTTTCTTGAAACTCAGCTTATATTTTTTAAAAACTTTCGAATTTAGTCCTCACTTCGTCAGAATTTGAAAAGCCAAAAAAACTCTCGAGTGAATCTAGAAAATTAGAATTTTTACTTGTTGATGAAGTTGCTGGCAAACATGTTGGGTTGAAAATTGGTTCGAAAACCCAATTATTACGTGTAATTTGGAAACTTCCGAAAATCTTTCAATCCTTGATCAGGAAATGTTTCTTGCTGGAACTGAGACCACAGCACAACCATCGAATGGGGAATGACCGAATTATTGCGCCACCCAAACACAATGAAAAAGATCCAAGACGAAAATGATCGGGTCGTGAGGCGTACTCGGAAAGTGGAAAAGAATGACGTAAACAACATGCCCTATTTGCAGGCTCAGTGAAAGAAATACTGGGTTTACACCCGCTGTTCAAATCCTACTTCAAGGAACGCAATGGAAGACACAAAATTCATGGGCTACTTGGTGCCCAAGAACACCCAAATATTTGTGAATGCATGGACAATTCACAGGGACCCGGTTGTATGGCCCGACCTACTTTCTTTCAAACCCGAGAGGTTTTAGGGCTCTCTTATTGACTACAAGGGCCAATATTTTCGGATGATCCCGTATGGTTCGGGCCGACGAAGCTGCTTGGGCATGGCCTTGGGTCATAAAATGGTGTGTTTGAGTATTGCCAGTTTGCTACGGACTTTTAATTGGAAGCTTTCAGATGGCGTCAAGCCTGAAAATATGGATATGAGGGAAACAATGGGATTGTAATTTCAAATTATTTAATCAATGTTTAATTTTTTAAATAAATATTAGATTTGATAATAATGATTATTTGGGTTTGTACAAATTATCTCATAATTTATTTCGTAATTTTGCATATATTAGATATTTTTTAAATCTTGTTTCACATTGTCAAACTTCATTTATTTTTTTAGACTTATTAAATATTTTTATAAATTTATGTTTCATATTTTGCAGATTTATTTTGTATATTTATATTTTAATTGTTGATTTGTATTTTTAATAATTATCAAATTTATTTCTTATATTTAGATTGAACTTGTTAATTTATAAATTTTAAAATTGTTTTAAGATTTTCAGATTTATTTGTAAATTTTAAAATAATATTTAGACTTATTTTATGTAACACAAGCAATTATCCTAAACTTGGGTAATTCGGGCTCAACATTGAGGTCCAAGTGATAATTAGCCGAAGTGGGCATATGGGGCTCAATTGGTCCGAATTCGCTAATTTTTTAAAGTTATTATCCTTCTTTGTCATCGGGATATAATTAGTGTCCTCATCCTAATGCAATAACACTAATCATTAGGTGATAATAATGCATCTTATATAACCATGTGATATACCATAGATAATTATATAATGAATACCCCTTTTTTTTTTTTTTTAAAAAAACCAAAAGAAAAGGACATTAAGGTCGGTCGATACAAACCCGATTTTATTAACAAATATTAAAAAAACGATATGCTTGGCATCGATTTTTAACTAAAGAACAAAAAAACAAATTAAAGCGGCAAGAAGGCCAAGTTTCTTTAAAAACAAGATTGCAACACGAGTTTTGACTATATATTTTAGATTTTTTCCAGGTTAAGTGTGTGTTGACGTCGGACAAAGAAACGGATCTTGTAAGTTAGCCGTCTACATCACTACTCTAAAAATCCCTCATAACCCCGATTAGTTTTCGTCAAGATGTTGGGTTCCTCTTGTCCACCTAAAGATTTTTTATTAAGCCCCGTCTAACTCCACCCCGGCTGTCTCTTCGCTAGATAGGCCCCAAGCGCCACCCAACTAGCGTCTAACACTTTTTAAAAACACTGGTCTACATAAGAAATGTATAAAAGGCACAAAAAAACTAAAGCAAGAAAAATTCCTTAATTGGCCGACGTGATAGGTCGGACAAACTTTTTCTTTTATATCTGGTCGGAAAAATAAATGCTTTCAAGTGGTTTAATTACAAAGTTGGTGAACTATTTTCTCAAGTATTAAATGTGAAAATCTATCTTTCGGGAAATTTCTCTTCAACCTATGCAAATAGTACAAATATATATACGTATAATGGGAAAATTCCCCTTCAACCTGGTGGGAATCTCACAATGGCTCGCCCGATCCTTTCTTAGCTGCCATGTATCTCAACTAAGTCACTTGCAAGTCAATTTGACCATCTTTCACCAAATAGGCGCTTGGTCTATTGTGGAACTTTGTATATCAATTAGGGGTGACAATTTTTGACACGACACGATAGACGGCACGAAAAACGAACGATACGACAATAGCGGGTTAGTGTTTAGCTTTATCGTGTTCGTGTTCTTATCGTGTCAAGACGATAAGGACACGCGAAAAATTCGTGTTGTGTTCGTGTTTTTACGTGTTTAAACGATAAAGACATGAACACGATAGTGACACGATAATGACATGATACGAACACGATAAGGACACAATATAACACGATAATGGCACGTTTACCTGTTAGTAACACGATATTGACCACGACACGAACACGATATTGATATGTTTACTGTTAGGAACACGATAACCTGCTATTTTGTATGTTTGTTTCATGTATTATCGTGTAATATCGCAATTTGTTATCGTATTAACATATAAGTCATTTTCTTTTTGTTTTTGACTTATCGTGTCGGTCGGTGTCGACACAAAAATTTTCGTGTTCGTTTGCGTGTCAAAGCAAATTATTATCGTGTCGTGTTCGTGTGTGTTCTTATCGTGTCAGTATCATTATCGTGTAAACACGAAAACACGACACGATAACATGATTTGTCACCCTAATAGCAATACACGTTGGACAAAGTACAAATATACAACATTATGCAACAAGGAAAAATAAGTAATAAACAAATCAAAAAGAGCCTCATAAATAAGAATATAATACACACTATTAACAACTTTCTATATAGCTTCCAATCCTACGTCAATAAATTTACACAAATAAAAAAATCGAACATAAAGAATTCATAAAAATGATCCACTTGAACACCATTTCAAAAATATCCAAATCCAGTCTCCATAAGCACTACTACTACGTCTTACCACATATTGGGTATCTATCGCGAAGATAGAAACAAAAACACCGATTAATCACTAAGATTAAAGTACAAAACAAAGAATGGAAAAAGTACAATAGTAAGAAATCGAAAGTAAACGATAAAACCAATCGGGCAAAAATCATAATCTCAAGATTTGTGAAAAACGGTGAGGATCTTTGAACCACCCAAGATTATCCACACAAGACACCAAAAAATGCCACCAAGCCCTTAATAGAACCAAGAAGCAAAGCCAACCTCCCAAGAACCACCGGTTTCCACCCGGGAACCCTAAATCTAGCCTCAAAGAAGAACAACTCGCAAACCCACGAAACCTTAACCTCAAAACTTTGTATCGCACATAAAAGTCGTGAACGAAGAACCTCACAAGAAGATCACACCATATCTCACAAGAAATCACAGAGAAATCATACGAGAGATAGGATTTTCTAGAGAGAGAGAGAGAAGACGGTATCACAGAGAGAGATCGAGAGATGAGAGAGAAAGAGAACACGAGAATAATGAACTATGGTTTATGTAAACACCGGAATGACATTGATGTTTACTTAGCACCTTTGATTGATGATTTGATGGCGCTTATGGGAAATGGGTGTTGATGTTTATGATGCATATCGACAAGAGACATTCTTGCTCGACTTGTCCTACTATGGATGATTAATGATTTTCAAAGATATGGAATGCGGTGTTAAAGGATATCATGCATGTCCTATTTATCGAGAATACATCTGCAATATGGGAAGAAAAGTAGAAAAATGGCATTCTTAGGTCACGGAAGTTTCTAGATCGATATCATCCTTTTCGAAGGAGAGAGGAAGGCATTTGATGGTAATCGGGAGTTTGGAACCGCCCCAAAGCCATTGAAGCGCCATGAAGATCTAAACAGAGTTGAAGGGATTAAACATCATTTGGGAAAATTGGGTGTCAAGGTTCAATCAAAGGAAACTCCTAAATCATGTTTTAAAAAGAAATCAATCTTTTTGAACTTGAGTATTGGGAGCATATTCATATTCGACATGTTCTTGATGTAATGCACATAGAGAAAAATGTGTGTGAAAGTCTTATTGCACGTTACTTGCCATCCGGGAAAAACAAAGGATGGACCTTCATCGAGACAAGACCTCGTGAGACATGAAAATTAGACATGAGTTGGCACCACAAGTTGGGGAAAAAAATCATTTTTACCACCAAAGATGTTTTGCATTAAGCAAGGATGAGAAAAGAAAACTTTGTAGCTCATTTTTGGGAATGAAGGTACCTACAGTCATTTTTACCACGAGCACCAAACTCTTGTTCACCTCGAAAAGCACCAAACTCTTCTACACCTCGAAGAGCACCAAACTCTTCTACACCTCGAAGAGTACTAAACTCTTCAATACGAAAATCACCAAGTTTTTCAATCAAATCAACCAAATGTGTTCTTGCCAAAAGAACACTAACAAAGATTTCTTTTTTGGATGATGTTACAAATACAATCAAGATTACACTTTAAATGAAATATTACAACTCAAAAGTGCAAGTGTAATCAAGAAGGAAAGCCTAATAAGCAAGATGTGAAAGTGATAAGCTTAGGCTATTACAACAAGAATGTTGAAAATAAAGACTTAGACAAATTTGCAGATTTTCTTGTTGTATTGTATTGTGTTGTCTCTTTTTGTTCCTTCAAGTCTTCATCTATTTATAGGAGAGCTCTTGGATTTGAATCCCAAAAATAGGCTCCTCCTTGGAGATTGAAACCGGTAAAAAATTGCACATTAAATGGAGAATATAGTTGTTACAAATTAATCCCTTAATTTCATGAAAAGTTGTATGTTGTGCAACGGATAGTTTATTGATAAAATCTTAGATCGACCGGTCGACCTCTAATGTATCAAATTGAAAATTTCTTCAAGAGGGGTTGGACTAATCGACCTAGGGTCGACCGGTCGCCGCCCTACCCTCGACCGGTTGGCCCCAACAAAAGATGAAATGAAGAGATTTTGCAATTAAAACTCACTTCGTGCACCGGTCGATCGGTCGGCCTCCTCCAAATTTTCTCCCATTTCGCGTTTTTTTTGTTTTCAATCTTCGAGACACGGGTCACCCTATGGGGCGACGGTTGGCCTCAAACAGAGGTGTTGTCCGATTTTTGTCAAAAATAAAATTCAAGAAATATTTCAAAAATTAGTAAAAATCATTTAAATCGTTTTGGAGTATTTGACAACATTTGAGGACATCGTTTTAGTGTAAAAACTCAGTTATATGAAATCGTCAAAATTACCATAAAAATATTTATCTAACAAACTCCTCCTTTTTATGATTACAAACCAAAATAATTTTATATAGGAAGTCGATTTTAAAAACGAAACAAGTTTTTCGGTCAAAAACAACTATCCATTTTAGGCGATACTTTTCATGATTGAGAATCATAAGTGTAAGAACAAGGAATTTTCAAAAAATTTTATAAAAGCTTCCCTATCAACATGCTAAACAACAATAGGCATAGTAGCAAATAACTAAAAGCTAAAGGCTCAACTTTTACAATAACGACTTGAAATTCAAGAGCTTAAAATCTCCCCCATAAGTCATATATAAAAGTCCATTATGCATCCATTGGACTAAGTGTCATCCTCAACTTTTGACTTTTTCATCCTCAGCTTATAGCTTTTTTCGCGAGCTTTTTCTAGCTTCTTTGATCTAAACATAAGCTTATGAGCTTATTTCATTTTTCTACCCCTTTGGAATCATAAAAAAGTCTATTAGCACGATAAAAACATCATAAATACATATCAAAGTGCACATCGAATCGAATTATCATGCTTTTGAAAGGAAAGCTTAATGTTCCAAATTGTAAGGGAAATTTGAGAAGAAAGTTTGTAGAAGCTCATTTGATTGATAGAACATGATCTCTATAAACATATAAGACTTTTGAAAGCAAGAGATTCATGTAAATGATGAAATTTTCGCTAAAACATTTTATCGAACACTTGGCGTGCATAGACGAAATTATACAAGTCCAAGAAAGTAAAATCACATTCTCAAGGGTTCAACCCAATTGAGATTAAAAAGGAATTAAACTTACCACACTACAACATAAATGACATTAGGTAACACAAATTTTGTAGCACTTTTTACATAAGGTACATATGTAACACATGTTTGTAACACTTTTTACATTACAATATTTATGTAACACTTTTATATCACTTTATCAATATGTAACACTTATATGTAACACTTTTATATAAGTAACACTTTTTAAGTATCATTTTTTTGTTATTTCTTTTGTAACGCAAATAGATAACACTTTTATCAATATGTAACACTTATATATAACACTTTTATATAAGTAACACTTTTTAATTATCACTTTGTTTTTGTTATTTCTTTTGTAACGCAAA
Source organism: Rehmannia glutinosa (assembly GCA_016081115.2). Classification (NCBI taxonomy): domain Eukaryota; kingdom Viridiplantae; phylum Streptophyta; class Magnoliopsida; order Lamiales; family Orobanchaceae; genus Rehmannia; species Rehmannia glutinosa. The sequence goes on from JABTTQ020000362.1 coordinate 326,012, forward strand.
TAGGTATCACTTTATTTAAGAAGCACTCTTGGCAACACTATATTTTATTGATTGTAACACTTTTTAAGCTATATTTTAGTAACACAAAATTATTTAACTATCATTAAATCATGTTAAAGATTTATTTAATTAATTGATGTCACCAAACCTAAAAATTGTAGACATCATGTACTGCTTTTTTGTTAACTGGATTTTTGTTTTCTTTTTTACAAAGTATTATAGTTTTGCTTTTATTTTTATATTTTTTACGAAGGCAATTAATTCGTGTTAATACCGACAAAAAAATGCGCATGTATATAAATTATTATTACTATTTATTTATTTTTTAATTTTTACTAACGGAGACCAATTTCATCGTTAACCTTTTTTATATATTTTTTTACTTTTTTAAAAAAAAATACCAATGAAAATTGATGTTGTCAGTAATTACTTAGAATTTTTACCGTCGGTAAATTATATTTTTGTTATTTTCTTTATTATTTTTTTTATTGTTAGAACTTTTTTATCTGTCGGTAAATTAATTTTATATTTTTATATATTTTTTATTTTTATCGATTGAATATTTATCATCGATAAATTTATTTTATATATTTTTGATATTTTTAATTTATTGTGTCTGTAATATATAATATAATATAATTTTCAAACTATATACTATACAATATACAATTTGATATATACAAAGTGTATAATATAATTTAATACATATATTATAAAATATAATCTTTATTATATAAAATATATTATATATACATATAATATATATATATATATGTGTGTGTGTGTGTGTGTGTGTGTGTATATGGCTAAATTGCCTTTTTAGTCCTGTATCTTTGGTCCAAAGTGGCATTTTTAGTCATTTAACTATTTAGAGTTGCGAGTTTTGGTCCTGGACAATTTTTCCCTTATGGAAGAATAGCATTTTTGGTCCTTTATCTTTTGGAAGATAGCAATAATAGTCTCATAACTTTTGAGAATTAGCAATATCAATCCTTTCATACCATAGCTAGTTTCAATAAACCCAAATTTCATAGATTATAGGAATTTGTTTTTTCAAACCTATTTTGTTCGTGGCATTGTTACACCTACTTAGATCCAGTCTCTATTCGGAGGTTTTAAATGGATCATGTCGGTTTCCACCTATAAACTCAATAGGACATACTTACGCAAAATTCTCATAATACTAAATAATTTGATTTGGACTAAGATTTTGTTAAAATGGATATAGTCCATTATGACCATATCGTGCCCAACATGCTTCCGTAAAATTAATAAATCTCTTAAAATTCATATTTTCTTTGACCGAAACAATACGGGTGAAACGGTTCGCAACACCACCAATCGGAAGATTACTTCCCCGGATCGTTTGACAAACAACTCCTCAATGTTCAACCTCACCCAGGGAAGATGATCGCAAGTTATCCGACTCCTTCAAAGAATCGTTCAAAGACAACCTTGGTTCGTTTCCTACTCTAGGCGTATAAGTAATTCTTAAACGGGATGAATTAATGGAACATTGTGAAGACATGTTGAAGCAGAAAACCCCTTTTTATTACGAACTTACGTAAATATTTATTACATTAGTAATCTCCTTTTGGGAGGAGAATACCGGTTTAGCCTCTCATAGATGAGGCGTACACTCGTAAACACATAAGACTTAAAACTAAAACACTCAAACTATTACAAATTTATCACTCGATTTTATTGTAAGAAAACTAAGGAAAATGTTCCATGTCCTCGCCTTCCTTCAAATCGCATTTTATAGAGGTAAGTTCGGACTTCAAAGGCGGACTTCAAATCTTGTTGATATCTATGACGTTAATGCTTACGTCATATCCCCCATTATGCCTCGCCTTGACTATTTTTTTTTTCTTCCGCGTGACTCAACCCATGTGATGTTTGTCAGGAAATATTTTAAAAATTTTGTTTGCGTTGTCCCCGAGATAACGCATCTTGTGAGTGGGCCCTTGTCCTTTCCAGTGCATGATCTTGTCGGTCGGGTTTGGGTCGAATCCTTTTCCAAACTCGGGTTTCTTCTATTCGGGCATGCTTGATAGATCTGGTCGATCCAACAGCCAACATGCGCCATGTTACATAATTTCCGTGACGTTTCTTTGCTCACCGGAATATTGTTTTCCAGAGAATTCTTCTCTTCGTCTCGAAAAGATCTTCGTGAATCCGTTGTTGATCCAGTCATTGAATTGAGGAAAGATCCACTTGCCGAACTGGAGAAACTTAAACGGATATTTGACTTTGTCCATTTCTCGTTAGACAAACCCAAAGACCCCATGCTCATCGTGTAGAAGCTTCGTCTTCGGAAATTGCTCCTACTAACACTCGGTCCTTCTTCCTGAAGTCGCCTTGATATATTTTAAGGCATTTCCATCGGTCTTCTAAGCTTGATGAAATGAAAAGCTTCATTAAAGCCTTTCTTCGCTGGTTCGGGAGCTGCACTGATAAAATACAGTTCCAAAATATCTCCTCTGGCCAAATGTGGATTATTGGCCCAAGTCTCGTAAACTGCTTCCCCAATCCATTTCGGTAATTTTGAAATTTCTGGGAATCCGGGTGATACAAGACAAATGAAGCTAAAGCTCCAAAAGTATACCATTCTTGAACTTCATTTGGATGACTTCCTGGTTTCATCCAAACTCTGGGGTACTTGCCTGAGATATCAACTATTGTTTTTTTTGGGTTGATACCTCTTTTTGTAACCAATTTCTCCCATTGTCTTTGATATACCTGCATTGGAGAAATCTTAATTTCGTCAGTTTGGACCTTAGATTTGCACTGTCTCGTGGCCCAAGATCCAACTCTCCCTCTTTTACCCCATAGGTCTTTGGGATGACTTGAAGACTCGGGTTGTGACAGGAGCTTCAACATTAATTACGATTTGTACACCCTTAGGCGATGCATCACTTGCAACACTTGTGATTATGGTACTTGAATCCATAACCTCGGGTTAGAGCCTCATTCTCTATTCGCCCCTTTTTGTATCGTAGGAGATGCAACCTAGAGGAGAGGCCCTTGCAGTCTTAAGAACAATTGTCCTTGAGCGAACCGGCATGCTCGTATTTGACTAGAAACGGATTTTTGGTCAGCTGTTGAAGTCGTCCCACAACTTCTCGCATTGAGACATAACGTCCCAAAATCTCGTTCTAGACTCTCCAGGTTTTCCCTAAGATGTCTTACTCATTTAAGGACCTCGTCAAGCAACGCGCCCTTCCATCTCGTGTCAAAAATCTGCAAGAATTCTTTCTCGTTGATATGCCATCTGTTTGCTTCACTTTGGGTGTGAATAAACCGCAATATCGCATGGCACTTCCTCGTTTGGTGTGACCTTAGTAAGAATGTTGTCCACCAATCATCACTGGCATCCGTGTAAAGAACCAGTTCATCCTCGTCTTGGGAATCGCAAGCTTTGGAAGCTTTTACAAACTTCTTTAAGTTGCTTAATTCCTTCTTGATGTTTATCTTCCCATTTGAATCTGCATCTTTTTTTAAGCAATGGGCTAAACACCTTATCGTAATATGCCGATTGTTAATAAACATCCCGACAAAATTAACAACTCCAAGAAAACTCTGAAGCTGTTTCTTGTCTTTCAGTGTATCTGGAAATCCCTGTATCTTTTCTACAATATGATTCTGTAGAATAATTCCAGATTCATCGATTTCAATTCCGAGGAATTCAATCTGTCTTGTTGCGATTACCGCCTTCTTTTCCGAAAGCACTAATCCCTCTTTGTGACACACATCTGAAAATATCTCCAAATGTTTGAGGTGCTCCTTCATGTTCTTTGAAGCGATAAGAATATCATCAATGTATACGAACATGAAATTGAAATAATCTTTGAAGAGATTATCCATCTTTCTTTGATATATTTGGGGTGCATTAGCCAATCCCATAGGCATCATGTTCCAAATATAGTGTCCCCTGTGGTGTAGAGAAAGTCAGTAAACTTCTTACTTTCTTCCTCCATCTTAAACGGTAGAATCCGGACTTGCAATCGAACTTTGAGAATATCTTGGCACCTTTGATGCAGTTAACCAGATGTTCTCTGCTCGGGATATAGTATCCATCGAACTCCAGGATGTTATTAATTCCCTTGTAATTAATAACAAGTCTTCGCTTTTCTTTTGATTTCTCCATGGTTTCGACTAAGAATCCTGGGATCACGTATGGAGAAACTCTGGTGAAATCAACTTAAGGTCCAAATGTTCCTTAAGTATCTTCTCGCATATCCTCACGATCCTCCCGATTCATAAGGATTGGTTTGAATCTTACGAACTCGTACTCTTTCTTTCTGGTTTAACCTTTAAGAAAGCTTTAAGCTCGTTCTTGTCCCACCATGCCAAAGGATCTTCATTAATATTCCTTTGGATCTTCTTCTTGATATCCTCGAGTGATATTTGATCTTCTATGGTAACATCACTCTGTGGCTTCTCTATTAGGCTCATCATCAATTCTCAGTAATAGCCTCCGGCGAAGGTACTCTTTCTTCTCCTTGTATTCGATTGAATACAATTATTATCCCATCTTTTTGTATCCTTTTGCTTTGAACCATATTGTCGAAAGGATAATACGGCATCACCAAATCTTCTTTTATCCGCCATTTTTGGATTTCAATGTTTGGCTTCATCACCACGCTTTGTCTGCGAAAATTAATAGGCATTTTTATATAAAATGCTTCCGCGATCTCGGACAATAATCTTATGATCACATAATGTTGTGAACATAAGTCTTCTTGTCTCATTTTCTGTACAAATCGCTTGAATGTTTGCAGGAAATTGTTTCCTAACAACACATCTGCTCTCTCGTATCATGGAAATAGATTGGTGGCGTCTTCATTTTGTACCATGGGGTACCTCCCGCGCCTCCGATCATGATTTCGCTTGTTTAATTCCTCTATTAAGAATAAGAATTCTTTTAGAGAAATCTCTTCCGCAATAGTGGTAAATCTTCTCCACTTTCTTTAGGAAAAACATCCGGCTTACAAGTACATATTTCGGCTCTTGAATCAATATAGACGGCAAAATACTCGGTTTTATATTCAACATATAACATTCCGATGGAAAATGTATATGGAGAATGGACTAGTGGTCATCCGATTACGTATCTCTTATTAGCCTTTGTGAACTCCATTTCGTCTTGTAATCTTTCCCAAGGTTTATGATCCTCAAGAAATTCAATTCCCGGTATTAATTATTCTCGGGATTTTTCCGCAACTCGTGATAGTCACTCAATTTCACCTATCTTCGTGCTTCCTTGATACCGTCCAACTATTGGTTGTTGGAGATAAAATAAAACATCACAAGGAAAAATATTATCCTTTTGAGTGATGTCGAATATTACTTCAACTTCTCGCCATCCTCCTCGGGACATTTCGGTTCTCCTCATTGTTTTGAAAACATATGGGATACGCTGAATCGTAATTGGTCTCCTTTCTTCCCGGCCGCTACTCGTCATTCGTCGTCCGTTGGAAAGACATCCTTCGCTCAACTCTAAGACTTTGGCTTTTGTTGAAAACTGGTTGATCTTGTATTTTCATATCGATCTCCTTGATAGTTGGAGACTCAATAATCTCTCGGTAAAACCACCCTGGCAAAGTCCTCGAAAATCCTTGGGACTTCAATAAATTCCTTTCTCAAAAATACTTGAATGATGTGTATTCGAGAGAGCATATGATATCTTGTATGTGATCGAGTAGGGTCTATTCCCTTCTTTCATCAAATCATCTATGTTGAAATCTTGATGAAGGGTTAGGACTCATCGAAATCTCGATTTCCCAAATTGTATGCAATTCTAGGATAGACATTAAATGCCAATTTCCCAAAGATACAAATTTCTCAGAATCGCTCCAAGGCATGAATCCTTGAGGTTTGAGATTCGCTTGCCAAAGATAGCAGATTGAGTGGCGAATCTATCCCTTCTTTGAATGTTGCTTTAATAATGACTCTTATGGCTCCAATATGAATCCATGAGAGTGTATTTGCAACTTCTCTTTAACTCGCTTTTGATCTCTTATATTTCTTTAATAGGGACCAATCGCATCTCGATCAGTTACCGGTAAACTCCATCGGAATAGCAAATTCTCTGTTGTTACCCTGTGGATAATTTGGTGTTTTCATTATGAAACCCAATTTTATCCAATACATTTTCCATAGCTCCAATTGTAAATCCATCATAGACTTGAAGCTTTGGATCTTCCTTCATGATTCTCATAAGAGTTTTATGAGAAACCGTAGTGTGAGAGAGGAATCGACATATCCTCCCCGACTGTGTCTGTGAATAATTACTTCTTCACTCGATTCTAAGTCGGGAGTTACTTCCATCGCCGAATAGATATCTTCTTCATAGATGCTTTCATCCGAGGGTATATCCTCAAATTGATACACACCGTATAAGATCTTGATAATAGATGACTTCCTCGATTTCGGTGTGGCCTCGAACTATCTCGACTCCTCATTTTTATTGTCCGGGCAATCCGTTGAGATATGCCCTCTTGCTCGCATGTCCAGCAATTACGATCTTTGAAACTTTCATTTGCTCTCGGTGTGAGCACGCCCGAAAGTTCTCCTTCCCGGTGTTCTATTGGTACTTGCTTGATTAGACCCGATGAAGAAGCTCTACTCTGCTTGGTGCTAGTCTTTGCCCCTGTTTTGTAACCGGGCTTTTTGTTTTGACAAAACCTTCTAGGTCTCCATGAAGACTGCTTCTTTTTCATTGCTTCCTCGCGGTATGGATGGCTTCACTCCTTCTTCTTTTCTGTCTTTGCGCTTGGTTGACCGCCCACAATTATTGGGATATCAATATCCACACAACATAAATGAACCGCTTTGTTAATTCCTCTTAATCTCTTGTAATTCATGTACAGAGTCGCTTGGTAACACCATTCGGATAACTTGGCCTTTAGGAAAGACATTCTTCGGCCCACGATTTCTACTTCCGCTCCATCCTTGTATTCCCGATAAGCATTTCTCTCCGGGGACTCGGAATTTTGGCAAAGAATAGTCATGCAGCCTTCCTTTTCTTCGAACTTGGATTTCCACCGTTATTCGGTGAACAACTTGATATATTCGTCAATATGACAAATATCATATAACTCAAGGCTATAGAGGGCTTGTTTATATCTCTTTCTTTTTTCATCCTCTAATCCTCGAAATACATGTGCCGATGAACGGATTTTGAATAGTTTTGCCATACCATCGACAATTCCTTTAAGTGATTCTCCGATGTGACCGAACCTTTTGTACTAGCATCGGTCATATCCCGTGCAATCTTCACCGATCCTTCAAGACACATTTCAAGGAGTAAAATGAATGAATCCTTTGTAAGATCGAGGGTTCTCGCTGAAATTCTCATAGTCAAGCCCATTCATCAATGAGAACTTCTCTATTTTAAAATGGGATGTCAGATTTAACATCAACCCATATGGATGTATTGGGTCGAGGTGCGATCTTCCATAAGGCGTTTGATAAACATTCGGCCTTCCAAAGAGGTTGTCGGTTCCCGCAAGAGGGTTTTGACCTTGTTAGGAAATTTATTGTTTAGATTTTGATGAATGCCATGTAAAACTTAGAATAGGAAGTTGGCACCCCATTTTTTGTTGTAAAATGCATTGTAATAAATAGGGTGGCCAAGTGAGTTAATTCGGCCTCACGCCCTAACATGCAAGAAGACAATCAAGACTAGAAGGAAGACTCGCGCGAGACATTTGAGTATGGCAAAGAAGAGTAGACGGAACTCTACCGAAGAAGCAGGCGAGATGCGGTGAGTGGAGTATCGTCAAGTCAACTCAAGAAAAGCCAAGTCTCAAGTTGAAGTGATGAAGAGTCATCCAATGATTGGAAGTGACTCTAAGTCACTTGGGGAAAGCAAAGAAATGCGGTCAAGTCGAGATAATCGAAAAAGATCCGTTGCACGTAAATCAAGAGAATTACTTAAACAAGTAATATCTTCATACCACCTTTCTCGGAGTGCTCGGTCGAGAAGTGTGCAAAAGGAATGAACCAATGGGAAGCACTACACCGTGTCGAACTCGAAAAGGTGAAAAACAATTCATACGAGGAAATGGCAATTCCAAGGATCGCAACAAGACAAGCCAACGACGCAAGTGACTTTCAAAAATAAGCCTATCTCTTCAACGGGCAAATTTTTGAAAGATCACTATAAAAAGGCCGAGAAATGACATTGAGAAGAAGTTACGGACTGAACCAAAAACGTTCAAGCAATTATTAGAAAATCTGAAATATTCTCAATCCTCAAGCCTACACTACGAAGAACATCAATCCAACACTCACTTGTGAAGGAAAGATAACTTCAATCAGTTGAAGAGGAAAATACTGAAAAATCAAGGGGTCTACATTCCACGAAGGATTGTAGAAAGGTTCAAGGTCGAACCAAGTCTTGAGCTTTTGGAGGGCTTCGTGATCAAATCCAAAGAGCTTGAGCAAGTGAGCTGTAGTAGCAAGGCAGCTGCCCTGTGAAGAAGCTGAGTCGTACGAGAAGCCAGCTGAGTGATCAAGGCGTCTCGGATCGAGTCCCAAAGGATCAAGTCAATTTGTGTGATCAAGACTTGTATACGGACTTTACCACTTTGTATCTTGATCAATACCTAGTGGATTCCTCCAGGAGTTGGAGAAGAGAGGAGTAGAAGAATTACCCCATCTTGAACCTCTATAAAAATTTCATTGTGTCATTTACATTTCAAAGACTTTAATTCCTGCATCTTAATTGTTTAAATCTGTGATAAATTTGCTATCCACTTGATAATTTCTAAGTACTAAACCAAGCACTAAATCCTTGCTTAACCAAACTTAAGGGTGTTAAGTCTTCCAATGAAAGCAAACCACAATTGAGTTAATTTAGACTCAGCGGTGAGTTATTCCATCAACAACTCGGTTGAGTCCATTTGAGAGACTAACTCTCTTGATTAACTAAATTGGTGTCCATCAAGGACACAAATTTGTGTAGTATCAACTCGAATATTTAAAAGGACTAAATCGAAAATTTGGTAAGGTTTATTCAACCCCCTTCTAAACCTTACACTTACACCCCTTGGGACCTACAAGTGGTATCGGAGCGGTTGGTTCATTGAACCCTCCGACCGGTTCTTGAACTAGATCTTCAAACTTTTCAAAGTCGCTTTAGTACTTAAACTTTCAAAACTCTTTTTATCATTAAAAGTTATTATCATGGAAGCAAATTTGACACGCATCCCTATGTTCACTATTGAAGAATTTGATGATTGGAAAATTCGTATGCGAGGCTCATCTATCGCATTACATGATGAGATGTGGATAGTGATAGAGGATGGGCCCTGCAAATCTTAAAGGTGAACACATCTCGTAGAAGAATAGCCGGTTTGAAGGAGAAGAGGATGTTGCTCCAAGACCGGTCATGGTTGAAAAACCAAGAACCGAATGGACAAATGATGAGAAAAAGATACAACCTGGACAATGTAGCCAAGGACATCCTTTACAAAACCTTGGACAAAGCCATGTTCAATAAAGTCAAATCATGCAAAACGGCTAAAGAAATGCGGGACAAGCTAACATTGATTTGTGAAGGCTCGGAGCAAATCAAAGAAAACAAATTATCGGTGGGTCGACAGAAATTTGAGAACTTCAAAATGATCTCGGAGAAAACCTGGATCAATTGGATGCTCGGTTCGTAAATCACCAATGAGCTATCGCACTTGGAAAGGAATATACACGAGAAGGAAATGTGTATGAAGATCCTAAAAGTCTTCCAAATTGAATGAGAAATGAAGGTCATGGCACTAAGACATTCCATGGACCTATCAAAGACATCCAACCATGAACTATTCTCGGACCTCAAAGCCTACGAGTTTGAGTGAGAAGAAAAGACCAGGAAGAGACAATTTTGTACCCCAAAACAAGCTGCTCTAATTGTTAAAGATGGGAAGAGAGCCGAGGTCAAAGAAGTCATTGATCCGGAAGAAATAGCCCGATGGTTAAAAGGTTCAACAAGTTCTTCAATAAGAACTACAAGAGAGGAAAGGGCGAATCTTCCGAAGACACTCGGCTCCCTCCAAATCAAGGGAAGATAGGCCAACCAAGAGAACAGATCATCAAAAGTGAATATCAAAGGGTGACAATCCAAGAATGGAAAGAGCGATCAAAAAGGTGAATATCTATCTTTGGAATCAGAGACAACCAGTCACTATGCCATTGATTTGCTCATATCCTCGTAGTTAACAAATACAGGAATGAAGAAGAAAGAAAGGTCTTGAGAGAAAGAAGACGGGGAAAAGAAAAAAGGCAATGATGGTGCAGAGATCTAAAAACCCAAGTCAAGAGAGACAGGTGATTGAGAGCGTGGCGACTACTCAAGTGACTACGAAGAGGAAGCCCCGATCTACTTAATGGCCAAGGAACAAGATCAACCTCGACCAAGAAGATGAGGTACACTCTAACTCATCAAATTCGGACTCTAGTGATAGTGAGTGACACACACACTTCATCACCCACTCGATCTTTATGATTCATTAGGCAAAATGATGAAAGATTTTGAACACATTAAATCCTCACACACACTATTAAATGAGGAAAACAGCCTACTCAAGAGCAAAACTCAAAGTCGACTAAGGAGCCGAGTACTCTAAGTCAAATAGTTGATGAGAATGAAAGTTTAAAAATTTGAAAATGCTAAGTTAATAAGCAGAAATTGCTGCCATAGAGAAGAGGGAGAATGACCTAAAAAATGTTATTGCCTCATTCACTAAGGCGTTTAAATCATTGGATGATCTTATTATGAGTCAAAGAGAATGTGGAGACAAGAGGGCTTAGGATTTAATTCCTCTCGTGCTATGTCAAACCTCAAAAGTAATTTTGGAAAAAGGATCTTCAAGCCATGAAGAGTCTAAAAATCCAAAACTCTAAATGTTGCACACATTCACTCCAAAGCACAATTACAAGCAAACTGGCCTTGGTTATAAAGGAAAAGGAAAACGACCCGAGTTGAGTGCTGAAAGGACAAAGTGAGAAAAGATTCGGCCGAGTTCCTCGGCAAACTCCAAATTAAAATACTCAGTAAAGAAGAAGCGAGCTACCAAAAACCCCGGAAAATCTATAAAAGAAATACATAGGATGGAAATGGTAGAAAATATCCAAGCCAAGTGATTGGAATAATGTGAACTATCGGCATAGACTTATGGAATATAAGCCCAAATGGCCAAGGCCTAGAACTCAAAGAAAGGCCATTCCAAAAGTATAAGAGCTTTCATCAAAGCACACATATGCACCTAGGCACTATACTCGGAGAGACACCACAATTACCCAAAGAAGGCGATTGTTAAAACCTATACACAGCATCTGAGACAAAAGAGACAGTTTGTATGAACCTAAAATCCCCAAGCAATTTGCCAAGATTAATTATGATTATGGCAGCGAGATAGATGGCAACCCCTTAGAGTCAAATCATTTGGCTATAAGTTGGTTGGATCATCTTACAATTCTAACCCCTCGGGACCGGACAAGTATGGGTACCTAAAACTTAATTTCCTTGATTGCGGAGTTCAAGGAATAGTGAGTGCCAAGGAACCTGGTACATGGATAGTGGTACATTCCGGACATATGACAGAAATAAGAAATATCTGTCAAAATACAAGGAAGTTAAAGGAGCAAAAGTCATATTTGGAGGAAATGAAGCTCTGGTGAAATAAGAGGCATTGGATCCATCAAGAGGAATGGATTAGAAATCACGGATGTTGCATATGTTGAAGGACTCAACTTCAACTTATCGAGCATCGATCAACTCGCGTGACAAGGGCTACAATGTTGGATTCAACATGGGTGTATGCCAAATCAAGGATCTTGAATCGAATGAAGTTGTGTTGCAAGGATGCGGAGACAAAAGAACATGTATGTAGTAGATTGGTCAACCGCTACACACAAAGACCTATCTATTAGCAAAAAACCTGAATTTGAATCAAGTTGGTTTGTGGCACAAAAAGTGAGTCACCTAAATTTCAAAACGATTAACAAGCTTGCAAGAAGTAATCTTGTGGAAGGACTTCCAGGACAAAGATACAAGAAGGAGAGTATATGTGATGCATGTCGGAAGGAAAACAAATCAAATCTTCATTCAAAGAAAAGACATGTCCATCTTCAACAAGAATATTGCATACGCTACATATGGATCTATTTGGCCCCAGTGGAACCAACCAGCATAAGTGGAAAGAAATACACCTTGGTAGTAGTAGATGACTACTCAAGATATACATGGACAATATTCATGTGTAAGAAGAAAGAAACTCTACAAAAACTACCCACGGTGATGAAGAGGATTCAAAACGAGAAGAGCCAAACCATTATCAAAATAAGATTAGAGAGGAGGAACCGAGTTTGTCAATGGAATAATAACTCAGTATTGTATTGAAAATGGTATTGGTCATGAACTATCAAAGCAACAAGGACTCCATGAGAATGGAGTTGCGAAAGAAGGAACAGAACTCTCAAAGAAGCAAACAAGGACCATGTTATCAAGCGGGGTTACCAAAAAGATTTTGGGCTGAAGCAATCAACACGACTTGCTACACTCAAAACAGGATGTATGATAAGCAGGCACGGTGACAAAGACTCCTATGAGATTTGGGTGGAAGAAAACCAAATGTTGCATATTTGAGAATATTTGGATGTAAATGTTTCATCCACAACAATGGCAAAGACAATTTAAAGGCTTTCGATGCTAAAGTCGATGAAGGTATCTTCTTAGGATACTCGGTGAAAGCAAAGCCTCTGAGTACTCAACAAAAGGACTATGGTTGCGGAAGAATCCATTCATGTGGTATTCGATGAGCTAAATGAAAATGGAGAAGACATTGAAGAGTCGGTGATAAGTGAATCATCCAACCATCTGAGAAGAGTCCTATCTTTGTCAAGTTCAAGTGGAATTGTAAATTGAGAAGAAGATGAGATAGTGAATCTCAAAACATTTGGAAAATTTGCGACTAAGTGATTACGAGAGAGCGACCCACAAGAACACACATTTTGCAAGACGGCCTGAATCCGGCTAACTTACTCCAACTTTGATGTAAGATGGCTAAGAGACCATCCACGAACTTGTCATTGGAGATATAAGAGAAGGTGTCAAAACAAGATCGAACTCAACAAGAAGCCATGTTCACATGCTTTATCTATAAATAGAGCCCAAAGATGTGTTACAAGCATTGGATGACACACATTGGATTCAAGCCATGCAAGAAGAGTGAATCGAGTTTGAAAGAAATAAAGTATGGGAATTAGTTCAAAGACCCACACATCAAAATGTTATTGGTACCAAATGGGTGTTCGAAACAAGATGAACGAGGAAGGTTACGTGGTAAGAAACAAGGCAAGACTAGTAGCCAAAGGATATTGCCAAGAAGAAGAAATAGATTTTGATGAAACATTTGCTCATGTAGCAAGATTGGAAGCTATAAGGATGTTTCTTGCCTATGCGACTCACAAGAATTTCTTTCGTATATCGGATGGATGTAAAAAGTGCATTCCTAAATGGTTTATTGGAAGAAGAAGTGTACGTTGAACAACCTCCAGGATTTGAAGAAGACTCTTGGAGATAAGGTATACAAACTCAAGAAAGCCTTGTATGGATTGAAACAGGCACCCGAGCATGGTATGATACCTTGTCACAATTCCTAAGCGAAAATGGATTCACAAAAGGAAAAGTAGATAGAACACTTTTGAGAATTCAAGACAAAAAGAGTATACTACTTGTTCAAATATATGTGGATGACATCATTTTTGGATCCACAAACAAAGAGTTGTGTGAAAAATTTTCAAACCTCATGCAAAGTAAATTTGAAATGAGCATGATGGGAGAGTTGACATTCTTCCTTGGACTCCAAGTGAAACAAGCTGAAGGATGGAACCTTCATAAGTCAAACAAAATACACGAGGAGACTTAATGAAGAAATTTGGTATGGAGGAGAAGTCTTCGTGAAAATACCAATGAATACATCGGTCAAAATGGACATGGATGCGGATGGAAAGCACGTAGATCAAACAAGATACTGAGCACTTATTGGATCATTGCTCTATCTTACAAAGAAGCGAGGCGGACATCACCTTTCTTTGTAGGTGTATGTGCAAGATTTCAATCGCTCCAAAAGATAGCCATATGACTAAGAGAATATTGAGATACTTGAAAGGAAGCCAATAAGTTGGCTTATGGTATCCAAAGTAAGGTGGATTCAAGCTAATTGGCTATTGGACTCGACTATCTTTGGATGCGAGTTGAGAAAAAACACCTCGAGGCACATGTCAAATGCTAGGAAACAGGTGATTTCTGGTTTAGCAAGAAGCAAAATTCAATAGCCACCTCTCGAGAAGCGAGAATACATAGGCTGCGGGCAATTTGTTGTGCCCAAGTCTATGGATGAGACAAAGGCGGTGAGAGACTATGAAGTTGAGGAAAAAGAAATTCCAATCATGTGTGATAACACAAGTGCAATTGCAATCACTCAAAATCTGTGTTGCACTCAAGAACAAAGCATATCGATGTCGAGATATCACTTCATAAGAGATCATGTTGAAAAGAAGGACACCATCTTGGAATATATCTCAAGCGATAAACAATTGGTGACATCTTCACAAAACCATTATGTGAGTCAAGATTTGAAGAACTCAAGCATGAGATGGGGTTAATTGAGTGAGTTAACATTGAGAAGACTCAAAGAAAAGAAATGGAACACAAAAAGGAAAAAGTGAACTCACAAATCATTTAAGTAAATCGATTGTATTGGAAAGACAACTATACCAAGTCATTTGTTTGAGTCACTAAGAGAAGCTGTGAGAAGAAGAGTTAAATCGGCTAAGGGATGTTTGAGTCACTTATGAGCAAAGTGACAAAAACGCAGCGATCATTTTTACTAAGCGGGAATATTTTTAAGAATGCGTCAGCATAATGATGATGTGTACTGAGACATAAAGCCGCACACCAAGCTTATGATTGGATATAAATCTTTGCCGCATTAAATACGAGACATTAAATGCTAAATAGGCGTGCAAAATCTAAACCGTTGATTTCGATCACATTTCAAAAACCTCTCGCACGTCCTTTCATAAACCATACTTAAACCATTTCCGTCCGTTTCTCTCACACACTACCAAAATTGTTCATTTCTCTCTCTCGGAAGCAAAGGCAAAAATTCTGTCAAAACCCTATCTATCTTCAAATCAATCTCTAAGTTTTCTTTGATAAAATCTGAAAAATGGCACCAACCTATGATTTTACCAAGTTAGGAAAGCAAATCCACACCGGGTCTCTTGTGGATTTCGACGGCATGGTGAAACAGGGGTCGATGACACCCTAGTGAAGAAAATTGAGAAATTGGAAACGTCGAAATTTGAAATCGTTTACGATCTTTGGAATATCCGATGACCTATGTGGAGGAGGAGGACGCACGATTCTACGTGAATCTTTGAGATTCACGATGAAGGGATAAAGTCATCTGCATTCACGGAAAGCGACTCACCATCTGCCGCGAGGATTTGGTGAACACCGCTCACTACCAGCGGAAGGAGCATCGAAATTAACGGCTGATGTAAAACTGGCTCTTTGCTTGGAAGGAAATAGCCAAGCCCGACTATCTTTGATAAAATAGTTTACACGAGAAACAAGAGGTCTTTGAAGGAGGATTATCACAAGTCGTTGGACATAGTTGCCAAATGTATTGACATCAAATTTGGACTTTGACCAATCACAAAGCAAAGTTGATCGTAATGGTTGCGATCATTGAAGAAAGGAAAATAAAACTGGGTTGAGTTTGTCTACGCAGACTATGCGAATGTAGGGAACAAATCCTTCAAGGAAGATGGCACATTTGGAGGATCCCTAGGATATGGCCACAGTGATTGGCCGGATGATGGAGGTGAAAGGAGTCCCTCTTAGACATGGAAAGGCATTCCATGTTAACAAGAGGATGTTCAGATCAAACCTCCGCGGCGCATGAGAGAGAGCCTACGCCAAGAGAGGCGACACGAGTGAGGGGGAATCGGTGACCAGAAGATCTGGTGTTTCCTCTCCACCAAAGAAGAAAGATGCCCCTGTTTGCTAAGAAAGACTGCTCTCGCAAAGAAAGAAAGTCAAACTCGCTCCTGCCCCTGCCGCAGCCGTGTCTCTGCCCCAAAGAAAGTAGCCGGTCGAGAAGGACTCTCAAATACCTTCTCCTATCGTCAAAAAGAGAAGATCGATAAGCAAGACGGACTGACTCCTCGAAGAAGACACGGCCAAAGGCCCCGCCACCCAAGACTCGAAGAAAAGCGTCTCGAACCGTAAATCCCTCCGGTACAAACTAGAAGACGAAGAAGAATTATCAAGCACTCCGAGCTTGAAAAACCCGGTGAGTCACCACTCAACTAGAACAAATACCAGAAACTCTTTGAAGCGGTCGAGTCCCCGGATGTAATTGATGAAACAACTAAGTCTGTCAAGGCGATCACAGAGGCAACTGAAGAAATAGCTGTAGTCCACGCTTGGTGAGACACAAGAAGAAGGCGATAGAGTGATAGTGATGTGATGATCCTATCTCCACCTTACCCGGACATCCAAAATCGTCTGCGTGAGTGGAGGAAATGGAAATTGAGTAAATCAAGGGAGTTCCAAAGGCCCGAGTTTATAGAAGAAGAAGAGGAACTGTTAAACTTCCTTGGCCTAACCTGTGATCCCAGCCTTTGGATGAAGACAAATCGCGAGATATCCTGCGGATCTTCAAGGACAAGGAGAAGGAAAGAAAGAGGAAGGCGAGGCACGTGAGAAGGCAAGATCTCGCCCTATATCCGGCACCACGAACACACACATCCTCTCCTTGATGTCCTATCGCGAGTGATGAGGATCCGGATTCTCTTCTTTGCCGCTGAGAAGAGTTGCAAATGCAGCAAGCATTGCACGAATCCGAGAATCCTTCACGAGCAAAGATTGATGGAGGGACGGAGAGTCCTCGAACACACGGTGAAATTGATCCAATGGGAGTGGTTCAGCAAATCGCCCTGTTGTTCTTCGCTTTACCACTTCCCACTCACTCGAAGAAGAAGGAATTAAAGGACTTGGCGATGAAACCGGGATAGTGGGGACCCCGGTCGAGCCAACCCCTATTGAAGGTGTCTACCACCACCCCAACTTGTGGTGAACATTCGAGAGAAAGCAGTAGGGAGTTTGGAGACTAGTGACCCCACTCCAAGTCACTCACCGGTGAGCTAGGCGAGTGGGGAAACTCCCTCCACCCAGCTGCGGCAAGGTCGGAGAATGTAGATGACTCAACAACGAATCCGGGAGGCGAAGTGGAGAAAGTACAAACACTAAACGAACAAACAAGTTGTGATCACGAAGCTCGAGGCGATTGAGACTGTCTCGGTGAGGTGCCAACCGCTCGAAGGCTAATGACGGCGACGCCGATGCGATCGAGGCACGAGGAAGGAATGTACACGGGAGTTAACACTATGGGCGATGAAAGTGCAATCCATGGGGTTGAGACTCAATGGATGCCACCACGAGAAGACCCTAAGACGGGACACTTTGTCGAAAGGGAGGTCAGGCCTCTGCGGTCGAGACTGCGGGAGGTAATGAAGGCCACGGGAGGTTGAGACTTCCGGGGTAAAGAAGTCTGAAGTAGAGAACATCCCTCCCGCTATCATTGACCAATCGAAAAGGAGATAAGCGCGCTTCATGATTCCCAAGATAATCGATGTAACCTTTTCGGGATCGGAAAGCGAGAAGAAAGCCGAGTCATCCCCGTGATGACTCAAAAGACTCGATTCAGGATGTTCCAAGCACGAGCAAGTCTCGATCCCAAGACTACTCGTCAAACCTTTAATTTTGATGATGAGCCACCAATGGAAATCTCATCATCGTCCGATGACGCTTCCGATAAGGCCGAGGACCGATCTACTCAATTGGAGAAACCATTTGAGACCAACGAAGGCTGTTGAAACAGTGAGGCTCAGCAAAGTCGGGTCCACTTCACAAAAGACCCCGGTGAGACAGATTCCACCGCGCGAGCTCCCAAGCCGCAGCGAGTTCGACTCAAAAAGGAACTTCACGCGCACCTCTCATTATTGAACAAATACGGTTGGCGTGATGATTCCTTTATAGAATCTTTCCTTTCTCTCGAGGTACCCGACCTCCCGAAGAGTCGAGAGAAACGAGCTCGCACGCTTCCCGCAGACCAGCTCTGTTATTCCATCGGTACCATTGTTCGGTGATTATGACTTTGACGTTGCATGGCCATCGGTATGTAACGGAAGAATCGGTGAAGTTCGCGAGGTGTTCAAGGCATTATTTGCTTGAGATTGAACGGATGGAGAGGCATCAGGCCTCTATGGACATGCGGATTGGACAACGAGAGATGCCAATCTTCTGCGACTTGAGAGGCATGTGATCAGGATCGGGGAATGGTGGCAACAACACAAACAATGCGTGTGGAACAAGTTAGATACTTCAGGACATTGTTCAACAAGTTCGCTAGTATGGAGAGCCGAGAATCTTGATGCAAAAACGAAGTTGAGAGAACACATTGAGCACATGCATGAAGCTCACTGCTGCGAGAGATAAAGGCTGCTGCGTGAGCAAAATAAGAGTGATCTACAAAGGCGTTTGGAAGAAAACATGGATAGAAAATTCGGCCTTCTCATGGCTGAGATGAAGCTAATTTCAGCAGAGTCCAACGCTACTCGATCCGAATTTCGTGCCGCATACTCCGCTTGACTCGAGACAGAACTCTACCATCGCAGCTCGACTTCCTGCTTGCCAAGTATGTTTCAGTGTCCCCTCTCTTTTGATGATACCAAAAAGGGGGAAGAGGAATACCTTAAAGCACGAAGAGATCTGAAAAGCTGAAAAAGAGATGGAACATTGCGAAGGGAAAGAGCAGTGAGGATGTCTCAAAAACAAAAGAAAGGAAAATCTGTTGAGGGGAAGGATCGAAAGATGTGACCTTGATGATTGCACAAACCCCCAACAAGGTCTTGTCACGGTGACATTATCGTGACAAACTCCCGTGACTCTGCCACTCCAACACTCACGATATATCTATGGGCCGAAAAGAGAAAGACAATTGAAGCGGGGATGGAGGAAGTGGAAGGAAGAATGGATGCCCGGGTTATGAACATCTTGAAATAACATGGAGGCATTCCATGAAGAGAGACACTTATGCCATCTCGGATGTCGGGACGAGCCACGATCAGTTGATGAATTTAAAACGCCGCATCCGAAGGATACTTTGCAAATATGTCTATGGCTCAAGCTTGGGACTTATCCGGGAAAAGGGTCTCACGTTATGTGAAGAAGCCGACGCAAAGAGACTACCGTCGATCCTCTGCTGGTCACTCCGCTGGTCACTCATTTGGAAAGAAGAAGACCAAGTACAATACACGCCCAGAGGTAGAGGAAGAAGCGATGGTGGAGGAAGAGGTTTTGGACACTAGGCCTCCGCCCAAAAACATTGAATACGTAGATCCATGCAAGAAATGAGGGATCTATCGGGCTGGTCTTGATCAAATAGCAAACTTGCAAGTGGCTAAAAGAATCTTGAGTATGCGAAAAGAATAGAAGAAGAAAACAAGAGACAAACTCGGCTATGGGAGGAAAGACAAGAAAGACTAAGAAGAGATGAAGTGCCGAGGAAGGCATATGAAAAGAAGAAGAAAGGTGACGATGAGAAAAAGAGAAGAAGAAGCGAAGATCTTGAACAAGATGAAAGAAAGAGAGATGAAAGGAGATGAAGTGTTCTTTGTCCACCCCTTCATATATTTTATGATGTAAATACATACTATGTAAGTCTTACGAAATAAAGCTATAAATTCTTCATTTTTTTTGTAGACAAATGTTTGCTCGATACACCTTTGTGATTGTGTAAAAGAACAAGAATGTTATGATCAATAAAAGGATTGATTCTGCAAGATACATTCTATGTCAATACACTATCAGTATATATCTTTGCTATTTGCATTTTTGAATGGTTTAAGTTTTGGCATCATCAAAAAGTGGGGAAATTGTTAGGAAATTTATTGTTTAGATTTTGATGAATGCCATGTAAAACTTAGAATAGGAAGTTGGCACCCCATTTTTTGTTGTAAAATGCATTGTAATAAATAAATAGGGCTGCCAAGGTGAGTTAAGTCGCCTACACCCTAACATGCAAGAAGACAATCGAAGACTAGAAGGAAGACTGCTGCGAGACAATGAGTATGGCAAAGAAGAGTAGACGGGAACTCTCTTGAAGAAAGCGGTGAGATGCGGTGAGTGGAGTATCGATCAAGTCAACTCAAGAAAAGCCAAGTCTCAAGTTGAAGTGACGGAAGAAGAGTCATCCAATGATTGGAAGTCGACTCTAAGTCACCTGGGAAAGCAAAGAAATGCGTCAAGTCGAGATAACTAAAAAGATCCGTTGCTTGCGTAAATCAAGAGAATTACTTAAACAAGTAATATCTTCATACCACCTTTCTGAGTGCTCGGTCGAAGCGTGCAAAAGGAATGAACCAATGGGAAGCACTACACCGTGTCGAACTCTGTAAAGGTGAAAAACAATTCATACGAGGAAATGGAAATTCAAGGATCGCAACAAGACAAGCCAACAAGCGCAAGTGACTTTCAAAAATAAGCCTATCTCTTCAACGGGCAAATTTTTGAAAGATCACTATAAAAGGCTGAGAAATGACATTGAGAAGAAGTTACGGACTGAACCAAAAACGTTCAAGCAATTATTAGAAAATCGAAATATTCTCAACCCTCAAGCCTACACTACGAAGAACATCAATCCAACACTCACATGTGAAGGAAAGATAACTTCAATCGGTTGAAGAGGAAAATCCGAAAAATCAAGGGGTCTACATTCCACGAAGGATTGTAGGAAGGTTCAAGTCGAACCAAGTCTTGAGCTTTTGGAGGGCTTCGTGATCAAATCCAAAGAGCTTGAGCAAGTGAGTCTGTTGTAGTAGCAAGGAAGCGCCTGTGAAGAAGCTGAGTCGTCGAGAAGCCGGTGAGTGATCAAGGCGTCTCCGGGACCGAGTCCCAAAGGATCAAGTCAATTTGTGTGATCAAGACTTGTATCCGGGTATTACCACTTTGTATCTACCGATCAATACCTAGTGGATTCCTCCGGGAGTTGGAGAAGAGAGGAGTAGAAGAATTACCCCATCTTGAACCTCTATAAAAATTTCATTGTGTCATTTACATTTCAAAGACTTTAATTCCTGCATCTTAATTGTTTAAATCTATTTGATAAATTTGCTATCCACTTGATAATTTCTAAGTACTAAACCAAGCACTAAATCCTTGCTTAACCAAACTTAAGGGTGTTAAGTCTTCCAATAAAAAACAAACCACAGTTGAGTTAATTTAGACTCAATAGCTGAGTTATTCCATCAACAGCTCGATTGAGTCTGTTGAGAGACTAACTCTCTTGATTAACTAAATTGGCTGTCCATCGAGGACACAATTTGTGTGTAGTATCAACTCGAATATTTAAAAGGACTAAATCGAAAATTTGGTAAGGTTTATTCAACCCCCTTCTAAACCTTACACTTACACCCTTGGGACCTACGAGACCTCCTGTCCCCACGAAAGTGGATCACTCCCGGTCATGAAATCCCTAGCGTGTGGCATCCTCTCGTCCCGGGCGCCATGATTTGAACCCGTCTTTCTTGAAGTTAGGATTAACTGGTGGTGGTGGTGGAATTGGTCTTCTATTTGGATCATAGGTGACCAATGTTCCATCTCATGTGTTCATCTTTAATTCTACAATTCCTAATCTGCGAAGGATTACGCAAGGTCATGTAGATCTTTAAGATTCATCTTTTCCATATCCATCCTTTTTAATTTTTGATGGATTTTCCTTTGATTAGAGCAATGAGTTTCTCCTCATCGTCATTTTTCGTATAACCGATTGGGTTCCCTTTTTGGTGTAAATAGGGTATTATCCCAAAATCTATACGCTTCTTTCCTCAGGAAGAAATCGGTCTATCCTCCGATTCTTGACTCGTTTGAATATCATGAAGGAGTTCAAGAGTTTCTTTCGATATTTCACCATCGTCTCCATCCGGTTCTCGATCGATGAACTTGTCTTCGGTAGATGAATATGGCGGTTGCCATAATTCTACAACGTCTTCGGACTTCTCTAAGATCTTGGGAGAACTTAGATTTGCTGGAAGTATCTCGTTCCACTCGGTACTCCATCGGGAATCATTGTTCGATGGGAATTTTCATGAACCGTTTTTGAAGGTTCATCAAGTGAATATAAGTGCAGTTAAGCATCCGGAATCGCTATAATATTATGCTCGCATTTTGCATTGCCTTAAGGTTTCCCGTCGGCTCCTGCATTCTTTTTCTTCATGTTAGTATTTCGATATGAAACATGGTCAAGGTGTTCTTGTGCATACATCGTCAATATTTGACGATATGTCTGTAAGGGTACATCTCGGACATCGGTCCAGGATCCATAATCTCGGAGTAATTTCTCCTCACCAATTGTTAATTATATAAATATAATAAATTTAACTAAAAGTTCTTAATAAACTAGCTCGATACCATTTTGAACACAATACTTAGTCAAATCGGCCATTAGTATGAGAAAGGGTATAATGGTATTATGAAAATATGAAATAAACCCGGCGGACCAATTTTGCCAAGACTTGAAACTTCTTGGACTAAAATTGCTCAAGTGTAAAACTTATAGGACCAATTTTGCAAAAACTTTTAAACTTACGGGACTAATTTTTCAAACTCAATACTTAGAGGACCGAAATTGCAAATCGTTCATAGCTACAGGACCAATTTTGCAATTTACCCGTGTATATATATATAAAACAAAGCAAAAGTTGTAATAAGAATCAAGTTAGCTTAGTGGCAAATTGCCACTTCCATACATAACATGTCGTGGGTTCGAATCTACTTGGTAGAAAAAAATAGTATTTCTACGAAGTCTACAAAAAAATGTTACATAAGATTCATATGTAACACTTTAGAAGTATTTTTTTAAAGTGTTACAAATACAAAAAGTGTGACATAAGATTCATATGTAACACTTTAGAAATATTGCTTCAAAGTGTTACCAATAGAAAACTTAATGTAACACTTAGAAAAAATGTTACTAAAAGCTAATAAAAGTGTTACCTTAGACTATAGGTAGCACGGGCAAGTCTTACGCCATAAAAATGCTACCTATTGTCTATATGAAATAGTGTCTTTTAAATATCAAACAATTCTTTTAACGATACTCATACGAGATTCTTTAGGATTTTTTGAAATCGAGCATACAGGCATACGACATGAAGAATATCAAATCTATGAATAGTAAGATAAGATGATGGACATACCTCGATTTTGTTTGTCGAACAATTTAAACTCGACCGAGTTTAAGGTAGATAACCATTGATATCTCTATGATCATTTGTCCTTTAACACCCAAATATCTTCTACAAAATAAAAAAATCTTGCACAAGAGTTTAGTAGTAGAATAATATAAACCAATATTAGAGATTAGACAAGTAGCATATACTAAGCTTTTGTATTAATCCACAAGAATTGGACAAAACATGTAAGTTCTAATGTGCTTATAGAAAATCTATACAAGGTCTCTTTTTGAAATTTGAAAAGCCGAGAGTATATAGTTGAGACCTCATTTTTAAGAAATATTTTGAAAAGGAATTATGACAATCAAGACAAGAATAAAGACATGAATATGTGCAATAATTAAATAAAATGTATAATTCAAGAAGAGGACAAGAGTTACCAATTTCTCTAGTGCAAGGGTTATGCCTTTTCCATTGTTGTTTATACCTTCTTTTTGAAAAATGATTTTGTTGATAATGTCTTTTCATTTGATCGGATGACGCGAACATATGTTGTCTATTTGACGATTTGAATTTCCTTTGATTTTTATTGCGCCAAGTACCTAACGTCAAATTATCTTATGGTACCCTCAAGTGTTTGGGTCCATTGGGATTCGTTTTGAGACTTTTAAGTCTCCAATAATAATTGGAGCTATTTCTAGCCCAACAAGTATTTTCCGTGTGACCAATTTTACCACAATAAAATCATGTAATAATTCTATAAACATGATGATTGGCATAAACAAAAGTAGGTACTTGATTCTTTTTCATATCATTGATAACATTTGGCTTATAACCAAATTCTAGTTTCAAATTATCACAACGTTGAACATCAAGAATTTTGGTCATTTTATCGGTACTCAAATTAAACTTCATCCTATCCTTTTTTATGTAATCAATATCCTTATTGAGAATTTCATTTTCTTTTCCAAGGTTTCTAACCTTATCATTATAGAGATGTTAACGGTGGCCCTAGCCCTATAGGGCCGGACCTAACAAGCTTTCGGGCTAAAAGGACCACTACTCTGTGGATTTGGTAATATGCGAACCTAACCCTAACCCTAGCGGGCTTCGGGCTAAACAGGATACTATCGGGCTACAAACAATATATATATATATATATATATATAAGCAAGAAAGTCTCGAAAATAGAAAGTTCCGCCAAAACCATTTTTCCAAATATGGTAAGTCAAGTTGTGTGCATAATTAATGATATTTGCGTACCATAATAATAGCAGTGTGTAATAGCCCATTCAATTCCTAACTTAGGGGTTTGTGTTGGAAAACACAAAAATGCATATTTCTTTTTTTTTTTTTTGATAACTCGACATGTGCTTACGCTTACGCCCGACTACGCTGAGGATAACAGCCCAAACTCTCATTCATTTTCGCGCCAAGGTAAACGCGGGATGTGCACGATCGCGGCGGTGTTACGACGGTGGCGACGTACAACAGATCCTCCAAGGTAAAGAGAACAATTATGTTCGACCCCCAATCTACTAATAACGATCTCTCCCCGAATCGAACCCACACGGATGCTATTCAAGATGAGTTCCCACCAAATCTTCACCAATTCGCATATGCCCGTGGGGAGCAATTTGATGGAGCAGGGATATGAACCCCGACCTCCACCCCACAAACAATTTGATGGAGCAGGATTTGAATCGCTGACCTCCACCCCACAATTGCTTGTGGTGGCAGTGGGCTTAGCCACCTGGTTTCAAAAATGCATATTTCAACTTTTCAATATATTGCGTAAATTAATTGTTTGCCTTGATTACGTAAACTTGCCGCCTCGGTTTGTGTTTATGTTGGGAAAAAATTTAAACAAGGATTTCAAATTTTGAATGCATTGCGGAGACATTTAAATTATGTATTGAATATGCTCTGATTTCAAATCTAGGATATGTAATTAAAAAAAAACATTGAGAATACGATGTATGACCGTATAAATAGCAACATTCATTTCAATCCCAATTCCCATATCACAAAGACTGCAGATCTATAAAACAATATACAAGCAAAATTTCGCAAAAAAATTGATATAGCAAAAGCGAGAAATGGCTCCTTTCTTTCATTTGTTTAAGGATATTAATCCTTCAAAAGCGTTCGGGGCATTGAAATTGAGATTGATCCACGTTTATATTTGGAAACAACTCTAAAATTTACTGACTGAAGTGTGTTTCTCCACATGGAGGTATGCTTATTATTTATGCATATATAAATCTATATATATATATATTAGCATGCGAGCAACGAGTATATAAACTCACAATAAACATAAATTTTTGTATATATAATTGCATATATACTTATAATTTTGAAATATGCTTATTTGTTTATTATCTCTGTATATAATATATATATGTCAAATTCGTATTAAATTCTTAAATAAATCGGTTTCATAAATGACATCCATCAACAGTTAACAAAGAATTACAACAATTCTTTCTATGCTTATTAATAATACAAAAAATACAAAGATATTATAAATAATACAGAATTTAATCGGTTGAAAAGTAATTTGTTGTAACTTTACGAAATGTTTGTTGGCTATTGCTTATACTTTAACGAGCTTTAACAAAGAGTGAAAATCATATGGTAAAAAGAACGAGTTTGTACATTTCAAACATTCACTAAAGTCATGGAGGACTAAGTTTGCATAAAAACAAAATTCTTTTTTTTTTTCTTTTTGGAAAAACAAAATTCGAAAAATAGAAATGTATTCATTCGGAGATAAATTTTTGAATCGATTAAAAAAATAAAGGTAGACACTCCTAATATAGATTTGAATTTTTTTTTTAAAGAATCTGAAATTCTTTTATGCCACAAAAAATCAATAAAAAATAATAGAAAAATTATAGATACGAATTTTTTTTTATTTCAACAAATCAAGCGTGAATGTTAGGAAAATTGAACATACTCAAGATCACGAATAATACATCTATCAAAATGCTAACTTTTTTATAGTTGAACAAAAATCACAATTTATTGTTTCCAAACAGTGAGCTTCTAAACTTTTTTTTTTTTAGAGTTCTTTCAAAATCCGGATCTCATGCAAAATCATACATATCTAAACCTTTTTTTTAATGTAAGATTAGATCCAAAGTTTTACATAATGATATTTGTATTTTATCACATGATTAGTCATTTAATCGTTAAAAAATTTATTTTACAAAAATATACAGATCCGGTCCTTTTAGAGTTACAAACTCCAGGTCTCATACAAAATCATATATATCTAAACTTTTTTTTTTTTTTTTTAATGTAAGATCATATCAGAAGTTTTACATAACAATATTAGTAGTTTATCACATGATTAGTCATTTATTTGATATAAAATTCATTATTTTACAAAAACATATAGATATGGGGTTTTCTTCTTATTATTATACCAAACCAGAACATAGAAGTCTGATGGAAATAGTTTTATGGTATGATAAGATTTTTTATTTTATAGTAAGGTTGGAAATGGGAGGCTTATTTTTGTAGGTTTAATATAGTATGTAGTGTAAGTTAAGAAGATATATTTGGTTTATTGAAGAATGGAGGAACTAAGACAAATAGAGGTTTTAACTTTGAAGTAGAAGTTTTATTGCTTGGTATTTGATTTTGCTTACTTACACAAGAATGCCTCCACATCTATTTATACTAGTCTAAGGAGGCTTCTAGTACTTGTTCTAGATTTTTCTAGTTTCACTTTGTAATTTACATGCTTCTAGATTTGTTATTATCTAATCTAGATTTTTTTCTTGTTTTACTACCTTTAGTCAGAGTTTACTATTCTCTAGATTTTTCTAGTTTACAATACAATTACATTCTAGAATTGGACTTATCTAGAAATTTGCAACAATTTCTAATACTCCTCCTTGTTGCATATTTCTGCTACTCCAATCATATCTCGTAATATCTCAAACTTTCCTCGAGGTAATGCTTTTGTGAAAATATCTGCTAATTGTTCGTCAGTCTTGCAATGCTCACTCAATTTCACTTTGTTTCTTTCGCCTCCGGATGAAGTGATACTTGATTTTGATGTGTTTAGTTCATTTGTGGAACACGGGATTTTTGCCATTGCTATAGCGGACTTCATCTTGTCGCGAGAAAATTTTTGTAGCCTTTTCTTGTACTTCTCCCATGTCTTCAAGTATGCACTTCAACCATATTGCTTGTCGTAGTCATTCTTCTTCTTTGTATATTTAAACCTGCGATGATTGTCTGATGTTGCTTGCTTTTTGGATGCCCAAGAAAATATTAGGAACCCTATGTGAATGCATAGCTTTGATGTGCTTTTCATGTCGTCGATTGATCTGTCCGATCCATTTATGTCAGATAGCTTTATTAGTTTTGAGTGCATCACGCAGATTCATACCAAATACCATAGTTCTTTGTTCCTTCCGGATATCGGAGTACTCGCTTTTTTCTCCGTAATGAATTTGACTTGGATTACGCATGAATCTTGATAGGAAGCTAGTTGCGTAGATAATGTCGGGTCGAGTTGCGGTTAGATAGAGTAAGCTTCCAATTAGACTTGAAATTGTGAGTTGTCCGACTTCGGTGAGCCATCTTCCTTTTTGAGTGCCTTGTTGTTGTCAAGTGGAGTTGCTCTGATCTTGCATCCTTCCATCTTGAACCTTTTAAGTAAGCTTCTGCGTATTTCTTTTGTGAGATAAAGATACCATCTTTTCTTTGATGTATCTCGATACCAAGAAAATAGTGCAACAAACCCAAGTCCGTCATCTCGAATGTCTTCATCATGTCTTCTTTGAACTCCATAATCATATTTTCATTGTTTCTGTGAAAATGAGATCATCCACGTATAAAGAGACAATGAGTGTATTGTTCGTACCTTGGGTCTTGATATATAGTGTTGGCTCACTCGGCTCCTCCCGAATCCAAGCTCGGTGAAGTAGTCATCAATTCGCTATACCAGGCTCGAGGGCTTGCTTTAATCCATATAGTGCTTTCTTTAGTCCGAGAACTTTATCTTCTTTCCTTGTACCACGAACCCTTGAGGTTGTTCGACGAGAATTCTTCTTCAAGATAACCATTAAGGAATGCGGACTTCACATCTAGTTGATATATCTTCCATTGTTTCGAGCTAATAATGCAATAAGTGCTCGTATCGTGTCAGTCGGACTCCGGAGCGAAAGTCTCAGCGTAGTCGATGCCCATCTTGTTGTGCATATCCTTTTGCAACAAGTCTTGTTTTGTATTTTTTATCTTGAACCATCGGGTTAAGTTTTGTCTTATAGACCCACTTAACTCCAATGGGTTCTTTATCTTGCGGAAGATCCGTGAGCTCCCATGTCTCATTTTTCTCGATCATTTTTATTTCTTCCTCCATTGCTTTTACCCAAACTTCTTGTTTAGCGGTACGCTTCATAGCTATCGGCTCCATAATCGTCAAATTGCATGTTTGATATATTTCTCTCGAGCGATCCGGTCCTTTTTGGTGTTGAGTCCGGAGATGTGTCGGGATCTCTAGTTGTTGCTCGTTAAGGCGTCTGGCGGATCATTCTGGTTTCTTCTTGTTCATGAGTTAGTTTAGGAAGGTTGATACTCCTCTTTTCCACTTGGTTTGTCTCCCAA
Source organism: Rehmannia glutinosa (assembly GCA_016081115.2). Lineage (NCBI taxonomy): Eukaryota > Viridiplantae > Streptophyta > Magnoliopsida > Lamiales > Orobanchaceae > Rehmannia > Rehmannia glutinosa. Next base: position 354,950 of record JABTTQ020000362.1, read on the forward strand.
TTGTATGCGACATCTTCATCGAACATTACGTCTCGTGATGATCAACTTTCTTGTGCTTAAGCTATAGACTTCGATAACCTTTGGATTGAGTGCTATAGCCTAAGAATATACATTTTTCAGTCTTCTCATCCAACTTGCCCCTTTTTTGTTGAGGAATATGAACATAGCAGATGCATCCAAATACCCGTAGATGTTTAGGCGATGGTTTTCGTCCGTTCCAAGCTTTTGGTGTTTTGTCTTGTATGACTTTGGTAGGACATCTATTTAGTAGATAGATCGCACTACTTACGCCTTCCGCCCAAAAGGATTTGGGAAGACCTTTCTCCATTAGCATAGATCTTGTAGTCTCCATTATTGTTCTATTCTTTCTTTATGAGATGCCATTTTGTTAAGTGCGTATCCGATTGTGAGTTGATGCTCCACGCCTTCATCTTCACAAAATTTTGTGAATTGAGTAGAAGTGTATTCTTTTCCATGGTCACTCCTTATTGTTTTGATTTTGTGACCACTTTGCTTTTCGACATGTCCCTTGAATTTCTTGAAAATATCGAATACCTGCGATTTTTCTCGTAGAAAATAAACCCATGTCATTCTAGTATAATCATCGATAAAGAGTATGAAGTACTGTTTTGTTCATTTGAATGAGTACGCATCGGACCGCAAATGTCGTGTGTACTAGCTCCAATGGCTTTTTGGCTCTCAAGCTTTTAGGATGGAAAAGGTTGCGTGTTGTTTCGAGCATGCACCCTTCATAGACTCCATCAAGCTCTTTGATTGTTGGCAAGTCACATCATCATGTTCTTCGATTTAGGATCTTTAATCCTTGTAAATTGAAATGTCCGAACCTTCTATGCCATAGCCAAGTATCGTCAACTTGAGCCGTCATTGCGGCGTCGTTTGCGTATCTCCATTGGATGGGAAAACATCTATTTTCCTCATTTTAACTTTTGTAATTACGAGGGATTTATCATTTTTATCATAGATTGTGCAAGAATCTCCCTCGAAATGCAAAGAGTATCATTTCTCCATCATTTGTCCCACACTAAGCGATTTTGATCTATTGTAGGGACTAAGAGAACTTCATTAATATATCTCTTACCCTTTTTCGTGTCTATAGCAATAGTGCCTTTGCGATTGCTTCCATATAATCACCATTTCCAATTTTTATCTTTGTACTTATTTTATCAAGTTGGAAGAAAATACTTTCATTTTTAGTCATGTGGTTGCTACAACCACTTTGTCCAAATACCAAGTATCTTTATTTTCTTCTCGATGCGGCTTAGCGGACATAAAAGAGATTATTCTCGAGTCGTATTTTCGAGAGAAATTAGCCTGGTGTCTTTTCTTTAACCGACATGATTTCTCTACATGTCCAAACTTCTTAAAATTTTGACATTGTGGTTTTCCTTTAAACCAACAATCGTTTTCCAAGTGACTTTTCCTTTTGCATATACCACATGGAGGAAACTTGTCATTATTATATGTTGGTTTCCCTTCATTATATTTTCTCCCATTTTTCTTATTTTTTCGAGACTCGCATACTTAATTTTGATTGAAATGCATTATCTATGCCTTTTTCGTAACGTCTTTCTAATATTTTTCGTGAGCCTCAAGTGATCTCATTAATTCTGTAGTAGTTAATTTTTCTATATCTTTGGATTCTTCAATAGCCGCAATTATGGGATCATATTTTTCGTGCAAGTAATTAAAATTTTGGAAACAATTTTACTTTCGGAAAATTTTCCCCATAGGCTCGTAATTGGTTTACCACTTCATTTACTCTTGAATAATAATCTTTAACTTGATCTCGAGAATCTAACATTTTTAAATTCTCAAACTTCCTTCTCAAAGTTTGAAGTCTAGTAGCACGTACCTTTTCATTGCCTTGAAACTCCTCCCGCAACTTATTCCATGCCTCTTTAGAGAGTTTTTGCTCCCATGATCCTCGGGAAATATTCGTCCGCCAAGCTCATCGAAGAGCAAGGAGTGCTTGAGAATCCTTTTGTTGATTCTCTTTCAATTCCTTCTTTTGTACCGCGGATAATGTGGAAATATCGTTTGGAATTGTATATCCATTATTAACAATATCCCACAAATCTTGAACACAAAAGTAGGTCTTCATTTTAATAGACCGAGAAATCGTAGTTTTTACCACGAAAAGACCTGGAATTGGAATAGATGAGCGAATGTGTCGGCCGTGATATCGCCCGATAATCGGCCAGCTCGATACCACTGATGGAAATAGTTTTATGGTATGATATGATTTTTATTTTATAGTAAGGTTGGAAATGGGAGGCTTATTTTTATAGGTTTAATATAGTATGTAGTGTAAGTGAAGAAGATATATTTGGTTTATTGAAGAATGGAGGAACTAAAAGGCAAAGAGAGGTTTGAACTTTGAAGTAGAAGTTTTATTGCTTGGTATTTGATTTTGCTTACTTACACAAGAATGCCTCCACATCTATATATACTAATCTAAGGAGGCTTCTAGTACTTGTTCTAGATTTTTCTAGTTTCACTTTGTAATTTACATGCTTCTAGATTTGTTATTATCTAATCTAGATTTTTCTTGTTTTACTACCTTTAGTCTAGAGTTTTCTATTCTCTAGATTTTTCTAGTTTACAATACAATTACATTCTAGAATTGGACTAATCTAGAAATTTGCAACAATTTCTAATAAGTCCAAATTTTCCATAAAAGTGTTCGAGAATCGGAATAAAAAGACTGGAATAAACATCACTGCTGTCGATTCTTTTTTAAAAAAAAACAAAATTTATCCAAAATCTTGGCCTAAATATAAAGAAATTTAAAAATATAAGATTTTCTTAAAAAATCCATATCGCATATAAAAATATGTATATTTGTCTATTTGTTTTGAATTTCATAATAATCGAATTTATTATAACCAAAAAAATTGTAATATATCCTTTTTATGAAATTTAGACGGTAAAATTTTTTGATCGAACAGTAAATGTATAGATCTAGCGAATTTTTCATACTTTTTCCTTAGATTTTGCAGACGGTGGGGTTCATAGATTTTGCAGAAGTTTTTTTGTTGAATTCTAGGTTGTGTGTTTTTAAGGCTTATTAGTTAAATGGGCTCCTTTAATATGTATTATTATATGATAATTTTTTATTAAATTGATTTATTAATTTATGGATTATTTTTGCAAATGGGTTTTCTAATATCACATGTTACTTTTTATTTTTCATTTTGCAGGTAATCTATCATTAAGGATCACAAATATGAAATAACTATCATTCACCGGGAATGTCATCATTTGTAGCGGCAATGTCTCAACGATTATTGATATTCGAGTGATGAAAGCTATCCTAACACTTTCAGTGCTGCCGTTCACAACAACAAAATATTATAATAGAATTTTATTCCCATATTGTATGGTTGTATTATTCTTTTCTCTTTTATCTAAAAATTAGAGTTTTGACTCTTTATATAATTCCATTATGACTCTTTATATAATTCCATTATTTAGTTTAATTTAATTGTTTTTATTTATATAAATTCTACTCATTTGAATATCTAAAAGAAATCATAAATTAATTTCTTAATAAACTCCCCGTACATCGCACGGGTGGAATACTAGTATATATATAGGGAGGAGATCATGTGAGACCACCCTCACTATGTTAGTCCATAGGACTAAATCTACACCATCCAAATAGTAAATCAATGGCCAAGATATATTACAATATATACAACATTTCATAAGTAAGTATACAATGAAGGGATAAAATAGGAATCGAGAAAATTAAATATAGTAACCAATTCCTAAAAATTAGGGACGTGATTTTGTATTGATCATGTCCCCATAATCAAGCGATTTACCTTTCTTTTCTCTCTCTTCCCATTCGAACCTCCAAACTATTCAAATATGGCAACAAAATCGTGCAACAATTAATGAAAAGTATACAATTACACTAAATTAACTATACATTAAAACATTACTAAGTATACATAAACAATTAACTAAGTATACAATTACAATAAAGTACTGTACATTAAAACTTTACTAAGTATACGAAACATTTAACTAAGTATACAATTACATTGAACTAACTATACATTAAAATAATACTAAGTATAAAGAAACATTTAACTAAGTATACAATTACCTTTGAATTACTTATATAATTAAGTATACAATTCCATTGAACTATGTATACAAATCCACATAACTAAGTATACAAATTCACTAAACTACTTATATAACTAAGAATACGATTCCATTGAATCAAGTATACAAATCTCTTGAACTAAATATACAATAAAATATGACTAAGTATACAAGTCCACTTGAACTAAGTATACAATAAAACGATGCTCACAAATATGGCGAAAAGAAGTATCAATTTTGAAAAAACACTTGAAGTTGATGATTTTTCCTCCCTAAAAATCGGGTAATCGAAAAGGTAGGATTATGTTTCCTTAAAAATAGCTAATAACCGTCCAATTAACATAAATAATTAAATATAAAAGTACAATTATACCCTTATATGCCTAAATTAACTAAAATGATCTAAACCGTCCAAAATTTTAAATCAAGAGTCCATAAGTGTTCTTATGGACTAACGTAAAAGGATTGGTCTCATTTGAACCAATCCCTATATATATATATATATATATATATATATATATATATAACGTAAAAAGTTTAAATTAAGCATGTATATTATTAACATTCAAATTTAATATGCTAAACTAAATTTGGTGTAATGTACATGGCGATAGTCTTGATTTCAAATAATTATCATTATTGAAAACATAAGTAGAACTGAAGTCTTAAGAAATTCAAAATAGCCTTATCAGAATTCACAAGGCTATATTTACACACACAGAGAGAAAGGATTCAGAAGTAAATAGGTGGTAAAAAATCTAAATCTTGTTATTCAAAAAACTTCCAAAAAAAAAAAAAACCCATCTCTAATATTCCTAGATTCAAATAGCTGCAAATCTAAGAGCACAACTCAGAAAAAGGAAAACGACTTACCGTTGAATCGCTGATATGCTACGGCGGGCAGTGACTGGCAGTGGTGAGCCTTTAGCAGCGGCGGCATCAGCACGACTCAATACCGATGTCCTACGGCGGGCGGCGAACTTGAGAAGGGTTTCAAACTTTCAGAGTTTCAGTTTCAATTTCATTAAGTTTTAGTGTTTTACTTTTCAGTTTTGTGTTATTATTTAGGTGGCGCTATTTGCACCTCAATATTTAATTAATACATTACATTTCTACATACACATTATTCCTATTTTACAAACCCATCTAATTACTAAATACACCACACCTATATTTCCAATTTTACCCTCCAACCTAAAAAACACAAACTAAAAACCCTAACTTAAAAAATCAGTTTTTTCAAAAAAAAAGCTGGGAAAATAGTTTTTTCGAAAAAACAGTTTTTTTGGGAAAAAAGTTCTAGCGTTTTTGGAAAAAAAGTACTGGAAAGAATAAGTTTTTTCGAAAAATAAAGCTGGAAAAAGTCAGTTTTTTAGGAAAAAGAGAAACAGGTTTTTTGGAGAAAAAAAATTGAAACAACTTTTTCCAGCGTTTTTGGAAAAAAAAACAGTGGAAAAATAAGCTTTTTGAAAAAAAAGCTGGAAAAATCAGCTTTTTCGGAAAAAAGGAAACAACTTTTTTCCCCAAAAAAGTCAAGTTTCAAAGATTTTTGAAAAAAAAAGCTTTTTTTTCAGAAAAAAAAATGTTGTTTCTAGCGTTTTTTTGGAAAAAAATACGGCTTAAACAACTTTTTTGAAGCTTATTTTGGAAAAAATCAACTTATTTCGACCGTGCTACTTTTTTTTTATATTATTAAGGGTATCATAGTATTTTTAACTTATGGCATTTTTGTAAATATTGGGAGTGTGGTGTATTAATCATATCTTGGGGGCAAATAGCGCCACCCTATTATTTATTACACTCATTTTCTTTAATACAAAAATTGGGCCCATGGGCTAACCGATCCGGGCCAAAAAAGCACGGATTTTAAACGGGCGAAAAACCTATCCCTAAACCTATTGTTTTTGCGGTTTAACGGGCTAGCAGCCAGGAGCCGGCCCGCTTAACATCTCTACTTATCAAGTGTAGTAGTGCGAACACAAGAAAGTGATTTATATGAAACAAGTAAACTATATATACTTTTCATTTTTCAAAGTGTTGAATTCGTTTTTCAAATTTTTGTATTTAAAAAGCATGCATTGGAATTCATTTTGAAGTTCATCATAATCATCTTGCAATTCATTAATGAAAGAGATAGAAGAGTCGGAGCGTACCTCATTGTCTTCTTAGACGCCCATTAGACATCGCTCGCTTCCTCATCATTTGATGTTGCAAGAAGCTCATCCCATGTATTTGCTTCGGTTTTGACATTCAAGGCTTTTCATTTTTCGTGGAATTTCTCCTTCTTTCTTTGTTCTTCCTCCTTTTTGGACAATCGGCAATATGGTGCCGGGTTTCGCATCTAAAGCAAGATTTGTTTCTTGCTTCTCTTTTCTTGTTCTTATTTACAAAATTTGTAAATTTTCTAATAATTTTCTCATCTTCATCTTCCTCATCACTTGAATAATAATTTTTTGATTTTGAGGCAAGACCTTTTGGAGTTGATCCCATATTCGATTGAGAAGTCGATGACTCAATTACTCCTTTCATTTGTATAAACTTAATAGATGAGAAGATTGTCGATAAGCTCATCAAAATTTAGAGTTTCTAAATTTTGAGCTTCCGTAATAGCGGTAACTTTTTCGGACCAAGAGGCGGGAAGATCATTTAGAACTTTTGTGACCTTATTTTCTTCTTAAATAATTTTTCCAAGTGCAACTAGAGGATTTACAATATTAATTGTCAAGCCTTTCAACTATTTTGGAAATATTTTCTCCAATATTCACGGTGAAATTTTCGATCTCTTTGACCAACATGGTCTTTCGAGCTTGTTTCACTTTCTTTGTGCCTTCATAGATAACTTTTAATTTTTCATTACATCATGAGTGGATCGAATTCCGATAATATGATTATATTTGTAGCGGTAAGAGAATAATGAAGTATGTTAAGAGCTTTGCCGTTTAAGGAAAATATTTTATTTTCTTCATCATCGAACTCCTTGAGAGCTTTAGGAATTTGAGTTCCGTCTTCTTTTTCTTCATCGGGATGGATACTTTGTTTATAATCGTGTTCTAAATATCGAACCCGCAACCTTATAAAGCACTTCATTCTATCTTTCCAAAATACATAATTGTTGGAGTCAAAAGAGACAGTCTATTAAATGAACCCCTGGTAGGAAGATAGCTCCGTTCATAGCCATGGATCTTTTCTCTTTACTCGCAATGAGAAACGAGCTGGCCAAAGTGTTTGGCTTTGATACCACTTGTTAGTGTAAGTGGCTACGATAATCTAGAGGGGAGTGAATAGATTATCCCCATTTTTCAATTTTCGCCCTTTTTTCGAATATGAAGATAATAACCAAATATATGTGCGGGAATGTAAACAACACTCAACGATTTATCGAGGTTCAATCCACCTAGAGCCTAATCCTCTACCACCCGGTATGTCCGAAATGGATTTCGAAAAAGGAAAAAGTTTATTAATAGATATCAAACTATTACAACATTTACCCTCAAGAGCACCTCATGGTGGAATAAACTTTAGTGAATTGCATCACTTTAATCCAGGAGTGTTCATATCGAATTATCAAGAATCAAATACTAGATTGCGGAAGCGTGCACGATTCCATATTAGTTGAATCCTAGGATTTAACCTTATTGGGATTTGACCTTCTAGATCTACACATCTCGAAACTTTTCGAGAACCCTTTAGTTTTCTACGTAAGTATCTTTACGATGATGGGATAGCGAGAATAGAATTTCGTAGACGTATGACCTAGGGACCATAACCCTTATATAACTCTGTTATATTGGGTATCCTATTTTAGCCCATTATTAAAACATGAATAACTCATTAAGTCTCTACACATTAAAGGCCCACACCCTATTAGATACATTAAAGCCCAATTCCTTAAACCTTATTTGATCACTTATAAAATGGGTTTAACCTTAATTGATCCACAATGCATAATTATTTCACATATAAGTCCAATGTTGGATTATGATCCAACAATCTCCCACTGGGTTATATGTGCAACCTTATAATTATGTATTGTAAAAATAACCATATGAGCTCAACTTTGTTGTCATAACCAAATGTATCGTCAGAATCAACGGTCCATCAATCGTACCAACATAGGATCAAACGCCCGTTACATTTATCGTAACTTTCGACCCATCAATGGTCACATATGCCAACACAACTAAAGACATGGATCATGATGTGGATGTGTAGCATAGAAATTTCATGCAATGTGATCTTAACATGCCTATTTCCAATGGTCCTCTTAACATGCCTATTTCCAATCGGTCCACCTTACCTTAGTGAGATTAAACCATATGCAGAATCAAAATGTGAATATACTAAAATTTTAACTCTGCAGAGTAAAACCTTAAATCAAGTAATCGAAAATGTGTCTACATTAAAAAACATTATAATAACAAACTCCCACTAGAATCGAATATCCTTTAAAATTGTATATCATGAACTAATTTGACACCCATATGAACAACAAAGTTCATGAAACCTTTTGGGTGGCAATCCCTTAGTAAACGGATCCGCAATTATGAAGTTTGTATCGATGTTCTATAGATACTGTCCACTTTGACTTATCTCTTTAACAATCGGGAACTTGATCTCTTTATGTTTAGTCTTCGCTTCGAGTTTCGTTGTTTGGAATATAGTGTTTTTGACTCAATGTCAAAAACTTAGTGGTATTTTAATACCATCACACACGCATGATCATGTGACAAAATTCCACAACTATAATCCATGATTTGGATGTTCCATAACACGCTATGAATTTTCCTAACATGGTAAAAGAGTCTATATTGTAGGTTGTTTAGAACTCTTCCACAACTAGCGTAAATACATAGGCAAACTTAAATACCATGTTATCTTGACATCCAATAAAATCGTAGTCGATATACCGAATGATCTCAAACCGATCCGACCGATATGTGAGCATGTAACCTTTCTTTATCCATAAGTACCTTTAGACTTGTTTGATCGCTTTTAAAATATTGTATATTCCCGACTTAATTATATATCCGCCAAGCATCTCTACAATGTACACAATATCCAATCACAGACATACCGATCATACGTCGACTCCATATTCCGTGCACAGAATCTTCTCGCATTTTATTTTCCTTAAATCATTATTAGGGCATTGTTTGATGAACTTATCTCCTTAGCCACAGGGTTATTATTTGGTTTATAATCCCGCATGCTATTTTGAAGGACCTTTTCAATATAGTTCTTTTGTGATAATTCATAATACTCGAGAGTGATCTCGTGTATCCGCATCCTAACACAAAAGAGACATCACCAAAATCATTCATCTCAAGATTCTTAATCGAAATCTCTTGGTGTTGTGCAATAAGTTTATATCATTGATGGCAAGCAAAAGGTCATCGACATACAAAACCAAAAATATATACTTGCTCCTACGTAACCTATGATATGTACAATCATCGACCAAATTCATCTCAAAACCGAACGAGATGATCACGGATGAGACTTTAAATATCATTATCCAAATGTTTGCTTGAGTCCATAGATAGATTTCTTAAGTTTGCAAACCATATCCTTTGAGTCTTTCGACACAAAGTTTTTAAGTTGCACCATATAATTTGCCTCATCAATGTCACCATTGAGAAACAACATCTTTACATCCTCTAATGTAACTCAAGATCAAAGTGTGCCACCAATGCCATTATAATCCTCGAAAGAGTCTTTCAAAGAAATCAAGAGAAAACCTCTTTATAGTTGATGCCTTTTTTTTCGTGTAAAGCCATTTGCGACAAGACAGCTTTGTACCTTCCCTCATTGCCTCTTGAATCTTTCTTGGTATTAAATATACATTGCAACCAATGAGTTTCGCACCTTATGGCAATGGGACAAGTTCACATGCGTCATTGTCCCTCATGGACTTAATCTATTCATTCATGGACATTCATCTACTTTGAGAGTTGGAACTTTCCATGGCTCGATAGAAGGCCGATTGAATCATCTTCCACCATTCCAATGCCAACCTCAATTTCTTTGAGAAATGCAATGTAATCATCCGGCATTGCACTTCTTTTTTCTCGTAGTGGATCTCCTCAATGGCATAAGTTCTTGAGGTTGTAGAGTTTGTTCATTTGGAATAATTTCAAACAGGAGGTTCTCACACATTGTCTTGATTTGTGTCTTGAACAAGGCCATGAATGAAATTCGATCAATGCCAACAACACTTGTGGGAATATCGACGTATTCCTCATCAAAGATAAAGTCCTTAACTCTATCTCCCCGCAAACTCCACATCCTCAAAGAACCAGGCATTTAACGACTTAGAAATAGCCTTGGTTGTGGGATCATAAAATTTGTACCCTTTAGACTTTTAAGAGTATTAACAACTAACCGTCCTTAAGTCCAGTTCTTCTTGTTAGGCTTTGTAAGGCCTTGCCTCGACTAGACATTCCCAAACGTGCAAGTGTTTGACTAGGTTTCTTGCCCGTCTAAAGTTCATAAGGGATTATGTTAGTCGCTTTAGTTGGAAACCTTACTAAGGATATATCTTTCTTTTTAAGTCTTCTTCCTAGAGTGATTACGGTAAGATAGAATGACTAATCATACTCCTCACCATATTCTTAAGCATTCTCGCTTCGTCTTTCAAGAACACTATTCATAATGGCAAACCGAACTTAGTGTCGTGGGACGATATTGCATTCCTCTAGAAATTAGCAAACAATCCTACACGTTGTTCACCGAACCATCATATCCATTGTTGCATGCACCACCACGATCGGATGTGATTGTAGGTCCCAAGGGTGTGAGTAAGGTTTAGAAAGGGGTTGAATAAACCTTACCAACTTTTCGATTTTAGTCCTTTTAAAATAATACGAGTTAATTCCATAGCTAAGTCCTTGAGGATGACTAAGTTAGTTAATCAAGAGAGTTAGCCACTCAACGGACTTGAAAGAGTTGTTGATAGAGTAACTCACTGCTTGTTTAGACTAAACCTTAACTTGGTTGTGATAAGATTTTTATTGGAAGACTTATTACCCTTGAATTTGATTTAAGTTTGTTTTAACACTTGGTTTTAACACTTTGTTAATTATTAGTTGGATAGCAAATTATCGTGAGATATGAAATGATATGCGAGTAAATGAAATCTTTGAAATGTAAATGACACAATAATTTTGATAGAGGTTCGAAGATGGGGTAATTCTTCTACCCCTCTCTTCTCCAACTCCTGGAGAAATCCACTAAGTAATGATCGGTTTACAAAGTGGTTATCGGTCCAGGATACAAGTTTTGGTCACACACGGTGACTTCCTCCTTTGGGACTCGATCCGGAGATGCCTTGATCACGCGGTGGCTTCTCATCCGACTCGGCTTCTTCACAGTATTTGCGCTTGCTACTTCAACTAGCTTACTTTCTCAAGCTTCTTGGATTTGATCATGAAGCCCTCCAATAACTTGAGATTGGTTCGACCTTGAACCTTCCTACAATCCTCCTTGGAAAGTAGACCCTTTTGCTTGTTCAAAAATTTCCTTTCAACAGGTTAAAATTTTATTTCCTTCACAACTTAGTGTTGGATCGATTTCTTCGAGATTTAGGCTTGAGGATTATGCTTGAATAACTTGAGAATATTTTGTAGGTTACAAAGATGAATAATGTTTGTTTGTTCGTGGTTCAGGGAACCATTTCTCAAAGTGATTCCTCGGCCTTTTTATAGTGCACTTTCAAAAATCGCCCGTTGAAGAGATAGATAAATGATTTTCAAAAGTCACTTGTGTTCGTTGGCTTGTCTTTTCTTGGTCTTCAATCTTGAAATGTAGACCTTTCCTCGTATTAAATGAATGTTCAGCTTTTCAGAGTCTGACACGAGGTGCAGTGCTTCCCATTGGTTTATTCCTTTTGCACGCTTCGTGATCGAGCACTTTAAGACATGGTAGCATGGAAGTATTACTTATTTAAGTAATGTTCTTGACTTTTGTGCAAAGATTCTTTCGATTAACTCCTCTTTGCAGTGCCTTTTCCCCAGGTGACTTGAGTCGCTTCAATGATTGGAAGACTCATCTGTCACTTCAACTTGACTTGGCTTATTGGGTTGACTTAACGACTTTTCTCATATAGTCTCACGGTGATACTCCTTCAGTCGAGTCATTGGTCTTCTTTCTAGGCCATACTCGGTTGTTCCTCAATGTGAGTCTTCACTTCACATCTTGATTGGCTTCTTGTATTTCCAGGCATAGATGACTGACTGAAACCTTATACAACCCTATATATTACAATAAGAATTATAAGGAAAATGGGGTGCCAACTTTCTAGTCTAAGTTTTACATGACATTCATCAAAATCCAAAAATAAATTTCCCAACAATTTTCCCCTTTTTGATGATGCCAAAACTTAAAACATACAAACAAAATGCAAACAACAAAGATACATACAGACAAATGCAAGTAACAAAGAATGTATGCATAGAATCAATCTTTTTATTGATCATAACATTCTTGTCCTTTTACGCTTGTTTACAATGTGTATCGTGAGCAATCGAGCATACTTATGCCTACGTAAATTCTGATTTTTCATTAAATATACTGAAGACTTACATATATATGTATTTACAAAAGTAAAATACATGAAGGGTTAGCAACAACACTTCATCGCATTCGCTTCCTCCTTCTTTCTTCTTCTCTGTCTTCTTCGGCTCTCTTCTCTTCTTTTCCTCTTTCCTCTTTCTTTCTTTTTATAAGCTCTCTTCGTTGCTTCATCTTTTCTTTTTTTTTTTTCGTCTTTCTTGCCACATCCGAGTTTGTCTCTTATTTTCTTCTTCGATTCTTTTGACATACTCAAAGCATTTTTCCTCTCCACTTCCAGATTGGCTATAACATCATATCAGCCCAAAGAGATCCTTCCTTTCTTGCCTGGATCTACATATTCAATATTTTTTGGTAGAGGTCTAGGTATAAAACCTCCACTTCCACCACTTCTTCCTTCTTTTATGGGCGTATATTGTGCAGAGTCTTCTTCTTACCAATTTGAGTGATCGCTTAGTAGTCTCATTTTGTCTATCGCCTTCTTCGCATAGCTTCGGACCTTTCTCCCAAGTACAAGTCCCATGCTTGGGCTACGGACATGTTTTTGAAATATCCTTCGAACTCGAGCGTTTTGAATTCTTCAACAGATCTTCGCTCTTGTCCGTCGTGTGGAATGGCATCGTATCTTTACTGCCGGAATGCCTCCAAATTGTTTCAACATTTCTTCAACACGGACATCCATTCTCTTGTCGAAATCCTCCATCTCTCGCTTCTACCATTTTTTCTTATGAGACATAGGCACAAAGCAGAGTGATAGAGCGGCAGAGTCACATGAAGTTTTTGATTATCGATCTTTGTGACTTGACCTTGCCGAGGGGTTTCAAGAAGCATTAAGGTCACATCTTTTGACCTTTCCCCCTCAACATGACTTTTCCCTTTTCCTTCCTCTTCTCAACAAATTTGTTTCTTTCTTTCTCAACTACAAATTGTCTCCTTTTCCTTCTCGACAACTGTCTCCTTCAACATCTTTTGGTATTCCTTTTCCCCTTTTTGGCATCATCAAAGGAGGAACCCCGAAACATCCCAACAAGCATGAAGTCTAGTCAATCGATAGTTGAATTCTCGCTTGAGTCTGCTGCGGAGTATCTTTGTTCGAAATTCTGAAGCGGGTGGCTTTGGACTCGGGCTGCCACCAGTTTCATTTCAGCCATAAGAAGGCTGAATTTGGCATTCATATTCTCCTCAACGCGCAAGTTCCTTTCGACACAAAGAACTCCATCTCGGTTGTATGGGAGGCATGTAATCTCTCCATATAGGTCGCATTCTCGCCTTTATGTCAAGATTGTCGGCACTCCCGGATCACGATTACATTGTATAGAGCCTTGAAGTAGCAAACTTGCTCGAGACGCATGGCACTCTGCTTTGAGACCATTCCTTTATCTCGACCACCAATCCTCTCAAGTCTCTTTGTGAGAGTGGCATCTCTGTTGTCAAGGCGCATGTCAAGAGAGGCTTGGTGTTGTTGATCTTCTCAATCTCTTCACAGATCTTCTTGAAGATTTCACACATCTCAACTGCCCGACTTGAGTCACCGCGCCACTCAGATCGAAATTGAAATTAGTAAAGGCGCAATCAAATCGGTAGGAATAATGGGGTCTTCTTGGACAAAGCGTGTAGAGCTTATGTTCTCTTGAGTCTTCTTCGAGGAGGGGCAACTCGCGAGAAAAAGGAAATACTTCTTCATATGCATCGTCTCGCACTTGAGATATTGTGCGCGAGGTAGTCTCTGCTGCGGCTGACTCGGGCACTGCGCGATTGAAGTTGTGGCGGCCGGGACAGTTTAGTGTTTTTGCCCGATCGAGCCTCATTGTCTTAATGACTTCTTGGTCTCGACGTTTTCCGTTTGAGTAGATCTGGTCTCGGTTGTATCAAGCATCATCGGATGATGATGGAACCTGGGGGCTTGGTTCATCATCAAAGTTGAATGTTTGACGAGCGACTTTGAAACTTGATCGACTCGTCTGCGGAAAAACATCCTCAGTTGGGTCCTTGTGATGTGCAATAGGGGTAGACTCGGCCTTCATCTTCGATCCGAGGAAATGATATATCGGGGTTGTCTTGGGAATCATGAAGAGCACTAATCTCCTTCCTAGATTCTTCAATGTGAACAGGAGAGGGATGTTCTCGCATTTCTTTTCTCTTTACCAGGGAAGTCTCAACCTCCTTGGGCCTTCAATAACTTTAGCGAGTCTCTCTGCTGAGAAAAGCCTTCAACATTCCCTTCGCTGCAGACACAAATCGTCAGGGTCTTGGACATTGGCATCCAAAGGAGTCTCAACCCTTGGATTGCACTTTTAGTGCCCAGTGTTAACTCCGGTGCATTTCCATCTCAGTGCCTCATTGCATCAGCAGGTGTCCTCGGCTGAAAAATTGTTGGCACTTGGTGGGACGAGACTCAATCGTCCGAAGCCGTTAGTGACAACTTTCGTTGTTCTTTTTCTGTTTCCTTTTATTTCTCCACTTCTCTTTCTTCCTTCATTGTGGAGTCATCTCGCAGCATCCTCCGACCTAGGCTGCGGTGGAGTGAGTTTCCCCTGGGGCGCACTAACCGAGTGGATCGATGGTGGGGTCACCGCTGCTCCAGACTCGGCGCTTCCATTGAGTGCTCGGTAGTGGGGCGGGTGGTAAGACACCTTCATTAGGGGTTGGCTCAATTTGGGTGCCCAAGTTCCCGTGTCATCCCCAAGTCCCTTAGATCCGTCCTATGAGTGAATGGGGAAGTGGTTTCAGCAATAATCGTGGCAATATGTTGTACCACTCCCAACGGATCAATCTCCGGTGAGATTTAGAAGACTCTCCTGGTCATTCCTCAATGTTGTTCATGCATCAATTTGGATTCGGCAGATGGCTTGCTACATATCCAACTTCTCCTTTGTGAAAAGCAGTAGGATCCATGCCCTCATCACTCCCGAAAACATATCAATGTGAGGATGAGTGTGGTCGATGGTTCCAGTGAAAAGACAAATGCTAGCTTTCTCACGAGCTTCAACTTCCTATGCTAACCTCTCATTTTCTTTATCCTTGAGGATATGCAAGATATACAGGCGGTTATCTTCATCAAGTGTTTGAAGCACGATGGTCAATACTAGGAAATTCAAAGAATTCTTTTCTCTTCCTCAATGAATTTGATGCGTTCAAACTGTACCCTTGAGCGACTCGGCTTCCCTTCTTGCCATTCATGAAGACGCGATCTTTGAATGTCTAAGTACACAGGAGAAACAACTATCACATCATCATCTTCATCCTCTTCATGTCTTTTGTTTCAGGAATGGATGGCAAAGACAAAGTCTGTTGTTCTTCACTTTCGCAAAGATCGGGGCGGTGGAGACACAACTCTTTCATGAGGAGATTCTCATTGTCTCGCTACCTCTTCTTCACGTTTCTATCCACACTGGGTCTTAAATTTGCCCTCGATGATCGTCCTCAAGATACTTGGTCAAGTTTCATCCACAACTCGAGACCGCACTTCCTCAAAGAATCTCGGAGATTTTCTCTAGCCGAGTGGCGACTCATTTGTCTTCTCAAGCCTTGAGAGCTTGGTGATTTTTCTTCTTCTTTTTGTCCTTACGGAGGAAGTTCTAGTTCGGATACTTCTTCCTCGTATTCCTGGCGGCGGGGCGGTGCATGCATTTCTTTCGACCGAGGAGCCGCCTTTCTTGGCTTGGTAGTCCTCTTCTTTTGATGATCGAGAGAAGGTATTTGGGCTTCCTTCTCTATCTCTCGGCTGCGTAGAAAGCGGGGAGACACGGCTCGGGCGGGTAACTCCGCAGGGGCATGTTCGTCTTTTATCTTTCGCATGAGCACTTTTCTTCTTGGAAGGGGAGGAAACAAATTTTGTTTCCTCGTGGTCGGTGATTAACCTTTACTTGTGTCCGCCTCTTCGCATGGGCTCTCAACGATTGGCGCGGAACATCTTCTTGTTGACATGGAATGACTTTCCCGTCGGGCGGGAACACCCTTCACTCCATCAAATGGCCAATAACTAGGCCATAGCCAAGTGATCCTCCAAAGAATCCATCTTCCTAGAAGGATTTGTTCACAACGTTCGGGCAGAGTCTGCCGTATACAAACTTAGCGCGATTAACTTTCTTCCCTTGCATGATCACATCCATGACGATCGCTTAGTCTTTGATTGATTGAAAGCGCCAAACTTCATATCCACGCATTTTGAGACGACATCCATCGCCTTATGATAATCGTCCTTCAGCAGCTTCTTCTCGATTGTGTAGATCACTTTCGCAAAGACACTCAGGTTTGGCTACTTTTTCCATGCATCAGCCAAGTCCACATCAGCTTCATATATCTCCGGCATACGTTCCGACGACAGTAAATAGTCTTTGCGCAAGGTCCTTAGAGTGATTAATATGTCATTGCGGTGGACGGAGGACTTAATCCTTTCGCCCCGCCTCGGCGTTAACATAGAATCGGGCAACTTCCTCAACGTATGTCATCTCGATATTCCATCGAGAGGAAGGGTTTGGTCCAATTTCTCGATTGATCCGCAATCTTCTTCACAAGAGTTTTCATCGAACCCTGTTTTATCATCCCTTCAAAATCCACAGTTGATCCTGTGTGGATTTGCTTTGCGAGCTTTGTGAAATCATGTCTCTGGTGCCATTTTAGTGAGTTTTACCAAACGAAACTTTGTAAACCGACTTGAGAACTTGTAGGGTTTTTGAGAGAAAAGAGACTTGTTTTGAATGTTTGAAGATGAACAGTTTTTAAGTGTGAGAGAGAAATCGAAAAATGAGTATATAAGGGTTATGAAAGGATGTTTTTTCGATTTTTGAATTTTGATCAAGATCAACGTCTCGATTTAGCACGTCACATTACATTTAATTGCTCGCATTTAATGCGGCAACATTTATATCCAATTATATGCTTACCGTGCGACTTTTTCATCAATACCGTCATAATTACGTTGACGTCATCCTTAAAAACATTCCCGCTCATTAAAAACGATTGCGTTTTTTGTCACTTAGCTCATAAATGATTCAACTTATTTCACAAGTGACTCAACTCTTCTTCTCTCCTTTCGTATAATGACTCATTGTCTGCCTAACTCGTCTGGTGACTTCCCAATACGGTGATTCACTTGGCCGATTCATGAGACTTGTTCTATTTTCATGTTTTCACGTTTCATATCTTCTCATTGAGTCTCCGAGTGTCAACTCATTTCGATTAACCTTAGCTCATGCTTAAGCTCTTCAAATCTTGATTCACATAGGGGTTTGGTGAATATGTTAGCTAATCTGTTTTATCCGTTGAGAGGTATTCCAAGGTGATGTCTTTCTTTTCAACATGATCTCTTATAAAGTTATATCCGACATCGTGTGCTTTGTTCTTGAATGCAACACAGATTTTGAGTGATTGCAATAACACTTTGCGTTATCACACATAATTGGAATCTCTTTTTCTTCAATTTCATAATCTCTTAGTTATTGTCTCATCCATAAGACTTGGGCACAACAATCGCCCTTGACTATGTACTGCTTCATTTGTGGATGTGGCTATTGAGTTTTGCTTCTTGCTAAACCAGGAAACCAATCTATTTACAAGCATTCGATAAGTTCCTGAAGTACTTTTCTGTCAACTCTACATCCAAAGATAGTCGAGTCCGAGTAACCAATAAGCTTAAATCCACCTTCATTTGGATACCATAAGCCATCTTCTTGGCATCCCTTCAAATATCTTAGGATTCTCTTAGCTGCAGTCATATGGCTTTCTTTTGGTGCAGATGGAATCTTGCACAAACACCTACCGCAAAGGTGATATCCGCTGCATTTGTTGTTAGATAGAGCAGTGATCCAATAAGTGCTCAGATCTTGTTTGCTCCACAGGCTTGCCATCCGCATCTATGTCCATCTTGACCGATGTGTTCATTGGTATTTTCACAAGACTTCTCTTCCATACCAAATTTCTTCATTAAATCTCGGTGTACTTTGTTTGACTTATGAAAGTTCCATCCTTCATTTGTTTAACATGAAGTCCTAAGAAGAATGTCAACTCTCCCATCATGCTCATTTCAAATTTACCTTGCATGAGGTTTGAGAACTTATCACACAGACTCTTTGTTTGTGGATCCAAAAATGATATCATCCTCATATATTTGAACAAGCAATATACTCTCCCCATCTTGAATTCTCAAGAGTGTTCTATCCACTTTGCCTTTGGTGAATCCATTATCTATCGTAAATTGAGATAATGTATCATACCATGCTCTAGATGCTTATTTCAATCCATATAGAGCTTTCTTGAGCTTGTACACCTTATCTCCAATGGTCTTCTTTCAAAGCCTGGAGGTTGCTCAACATAGACTTCTTCTACCAACAATCCATTTAAAAATGCACTTTTCACATCTATTTGATATACAATGAAGTTTTTGTGTGCAAGATAAAAGAAACATCCTTATTGCTTCTAGTCTTGCAACATGAGCAAATGTTTCATCAAAATCCATTCCTTCTTCTTGGCAATACCCTTTGGCTACCAATCTTGCTTTGTTTCTTACCATAGAACCTTCTTCATTCATCTTGTTTCTGAATACCCATTTTGTGTCAATAACATTTTGATGGGTTGTTTTTTGCACCAATTCCAATATTTTGTTCCTTTCAAATTGATTCAGTTCTTCTTGCATGGCTTGAATCCAATGTGTGTCATCCAATGCTTGGGACACATCTTTTGGTTCTATTTGGGAAATAAAACAAGTGAACATTGCTTCTTGTTGAGCTCGATCTGGTTCTTACACCATCTCTTACATCTCCAATGACTAGCTCGTGGATGGTCTCTTAGCCATCTCACATCGTTGGAGTAAATCACCGGGTTGCCGCCTTCCCGGTTGTGTTGTCTTGAGCACTCTTTCATTATCATTCACCGCAGATTTTCTAGTTGTCTTTGAGATTGATGTCTCATCTTCATCAAGATTGATTGCTCCAGCCTTTGGCTTCAACATAGGGACTCTTCTCGCATAGTTGGTGATTCAACTTATCGCCTAACACTTCAATATTTTCTCCATTCACATTAGATTCATCAAAAACCACATGAATGGATTCTTCTCGTGACCATAGTCCTCTTGTTCAAGACTTATAGGCTTTACTTTCGGATGAGTATCCCAAGAAGATACCTTCATCAACTTTAGCATCAAAAGCCTTTAGATTATCCTTGCCATTGTTGTGGATAAATCATTTACATCCAAATATTCTAAAGTACCCAACATTTGGTTTTCTCCCCGCCCGATTTCATAGGAGTCTTTGTCATTGTCTATTAATCATGCATCTATTTTGAGTATAGCATGCGTATTGATGGCTTCAGCCCAAAATCTTTTAGGAAATATAGCTTCACTAACATGGTCCTTGCAACTTCCTTGAGAGTTCTGTTTCTTCATTCTCGCTACTCCATTCTCTTTGTGGAGTCCTTGTTGCGAGATAATTCATGAGCAATACCAATTTCAACACAACATCGAGTTATTATCCCATTGACAAACTCGGTTCCTCTATCGACCTTATCTTTATAATGGTTTGACTCTTCTCATTTTGAACTCTTCTAATCAGCTAAGGTAACTTTTGCAAGGTTTCTTCTTTTTACACATAAAGATTGTCCATGTATATCTTGAATAATCATCCACTACTACTAAAGTCTATTTCTTTCCACTTATGCTAGCTGGCTCAATGGACCAAATAGATCCATATGCAACAAATGCAATATTCTTGTTGAAGATGGACTAGACTTCCTTTGAATGATGATTTGATCTCGCTTTCCCATCCGGCATGCATCACAAGCACTTTTCTTCTTGTACACCGAGTCCGGGCAATCCTTCTACAAGATGACTCCTTGCAAGCTTGTTGTTGTCTTGAAGTTCGGGATGACTCACTTCTTGTGCCACAACCAACTTAATTCGATTGTACTCTTTGCTAAGACAAATGCTTGGTGTTGCAATCGACCAATCTACCACATACATGTTCTTCTGCCTGGATCCTTGCAAAGACTATTTCATTTGATTCTGTGTTTTTAATTTGGCACACTCCCATATTGAATCCAACATTATAGCCCTTGTCACGCGAGTTGGTTGATGCTTAACGAGGTTGAAGTTGAGTCCTTCAACATATGCAACATCCGTGATTTCTAATCCATTTTTCTTGATGGATCCGCACTTTGGAGCTTCATTTCCTCCAAATATGACTTTTGCGCCTCTAATCTCCTTGAATTTTGACAGATTTTTCTTGTTTTTCATGTGTTTGGAACAACCACTATCCATGTACCAGGTTCCTTGGCACTCGATTGTTCCTTGAACCCGCAATCAAGGAAATTAGTTTTAGGTACCCATACTTGCCTGGGTCCCGAGGGGTTAGTGATGTAAGATGATCCAACCAACCTATAGCCAAATGATCGACTCTAAGAAGTTGCCATCTACTCCGTGACATAATCATAACTCACTCGGCAAATTGCTTGGGGGCTTTAGGTTCATACATCTGTCTCTTTTGTCGTATGTCCGTGTGTGTGTGTGTGTGTTTTAGCAATTGCCTTCTTTGGATAATTGTGATATTTCGAGTGTAGTGCCGGGTGCATATGTGTGTGACGATAGCTCTTTTGCCTTTGGAATGACCTTTTGCCGAGTTCTAGGCCTTTGCCATTTGGGCTTATATTCCATAGGTCTTTGCCGATATTTCACATTATTCCAATAAGCTTGGCTTGGGTAGTTTTCGCCATTCCCATCATATGTGTTTCGTTGATAAAACTTCTTGGGTTTTTGGTAGCTCTGTTTATTCTTCACAGAGTACTTCCTATTTGGAGTTTTTGAGGAACTCACTGGATTTCCTCTCATTTGTCCTCACAACATACTCAATGGTTGTTTTCCTTTTCCTTTATATCCAAGGCTAGTCTGTTTGTGATTGTGCTTTGGAGTGAATGTGGGTGCAACATTTGGTGTCTTGGATTTTTGAGATGCTTTATTACTTGAAGATCCTTTTTCGAAAATCACCGGGAATTTGAATGTGCACAAAGGAATTGAATCCTATGCCTGTCTTATGTCCACACTCTTTTTGGCTCATAATAAGGTCATCCAATGATTTATATGCCTTTGTAAATGATGCAATCACAATTTTGAGGTCATTTTCCCTCTTTTCTATAGCAGACTATCTATGCTATTAGTTTAGCATTTTCACCTTCAAGACTTTGTTCTCATCGGCCTATGTGACTTAGAGTGCTCATGTCAATTTGTGAGTTTTGGCTTTTGAGTGGGTTGTTTTCCTCGTTTAATAGTGTGTGTGAGGATTTAATGTGCTCAAAGTCTTTCATCATTTTTCCTAATGAATCATAAAGATCAAGAGGTGATGAAGTGTGTGTGTCACAATCACTATCACTAGAACCGAGTGAGATGAGTTAGAGTGTACCTCATCTTCTTGGTCAAAGTTGATCTTGTTCTTTAGCCATTAGATAGATCATTGCTTCTTCTTGAGAATCACTTGAGTAGTCACTTCACTACTATCCGAGTCTCATCGCTTTAGACTTAGTTGTCTCAGATCTCTGTGACCAACATAGCCCTTTTCTTTTCTTGTCTTCATTCTCTCAAGACTTTTCTTTCTTCTTCATTTCTCGTATTTATTGACTACGAGGATATGGGGATAATAACAAAGCGCCCTGGTTGTATACGGTTCCAACACAGTTCTCGCTCTTTGATCGATTATTTCCATTCTTGGGTTATCGGTTCTCGATATTCAACCTTTGATGCCGATTCTCTTGGGTGGCCTATCTTCTCTTAACTCGGAGGGAGCTAAATGTCTCCGGAGGATTCACCCTTGTTTCTTTTATAGTTCTTATTGAAGAACTTGTTGAATCTTTTAACCATCAAGGCAATTTCCTCCTGGTCATTGGCTTCCTTGACTCGACTTTCTTCCCATCCTTGACTATAAGTGCGAGTTGTTTTGGGTACAACTGTCTCCTCTTGATCTTTTCTTCTCAACTCAAATTCATAAGCTTTGAGGTCCGAAAATAACTCATGATTGGATATTTTTGATAGGTCCATCGAGTGCCTTAGAGCCATGGTCTTCATTTCCCATTCATTTGGGAGGCTCATTAGAATCTTCATACACATCTCCTTTTGTGTGTATTCTTTTCCAAGTCTTTGAGAGCTCATTTGTGATTTCGATGAATCTAGCATCCGGTGATCCATTGTCTCACCCGCAAGCATTTTAAAGTTTTCAAACTTTTGAACAACAACATATAATTTGTTTCTTTAATTTGCTCGATCCTTCACAAACTAAAGTTAGTTTATCCCATTTCTTTTGTTGTTCTCGCATGATTTGACTTTATTGAACATTGCTTTGTGCGCAGAGTCTTGTAGAGAATATCCTTGGCCACATTATCCAAGTTGTATCTCTTTCTGTCATCATTGGTCCATTCAAATCCTTGGTTTTTCAACTAAGGCTGGTCTTACTTCAGCCACAACTTCTTCTTCTCCTTGCATTTGCTCTCCTTTGTATGTGTTCACTTTCAATATTTGCAGTGGTCCATCCTCTATCACTAGCCACATTTCGTCATGTAAAGCGAGATAGATGAGCTCGCATACAAATTTTCCAGTCATCAAACTCTTCAATAGTGAACATAGGAATGCATGTCAAATTTGCTTCCATGATAATAACTTTCTTTGAACAAAAATAGCCTAGAAAAAGCAAGTGTTAAAAATTTCTTTGAAAGATTGGAGATCTAGTTCAAGAACAAAGTGCGGAAGGCTCAATGAACCAACCGCTCGATACCACTTGTAGGTCCCAAAGGGTATGAGTAAGGTTTAGAAGGGGGTGGGGGTTGAATAAACCTTATCAACTTTTCGATTTTAGTCCTTTTGAAAATAATACGAGTTAATTCCACGCCTAAGTCCTTGAGGGACAACTAAGTTAGTTAATCAACAGAGTTAGCCACTCAATGACTCGAAAAATTTGTGGATAGAGTAACTTTGTTTAGACTAAACCTTAACTTGGTTGTGATAAGATTTTATTGGAAGACTTATTACCCTTGAATTTGATTTAAGTTTGTTTTAACACTTGGTTTTAACACTTTGTTCATTATAAGCTAAATAGCAAATTATCGCCAGATATAAAATGATATGCGAGTAAATGAGATCTTTGAAATATAAATGACACAATAATTTTTATAGAGGTTCAAAGATGGGGTAATTCTACTACTCCTCTCTTCTCCAACTCCCGGAGGAATCCACTAAGTAATGATCTGTTTACAAAGTGGTTATCAGTCCCGATACAAGTCTTGGTCACACAAGCGGACTTGGTCCTTTGGGACTCATCCGAGATGCCTTTATCACGCACTGGCTTCTCGTCCGACTCGGCTTCTTCACATTATTTGCCTTGCTACTTGACTTACTTTCTCAAGCTTCTTGGATTTGATCACGAAGCCCTCCAATAACTTGAGATTGGTTCGACCTTGAACCTTCCTAAAATCCTCCTTGGAAAGTAGACCCTTTTTGCTTCTTCAAAAGTTTCCTCTTCAACAGTTCAAGTTGTCTTTCCTTCATGACTTAGTGTTGGATCGATTTCCTTCGAGATTTAGGCTTGAGGATTATGCTTGAATAACTTGAGAATATTTTGCAGGTTATAGTATGAATAATGCTTGTGTGTTCGTGGTTCTGTAACCTTTTCTCAAAGTGATTCTCACCTCTTATAGTGCACTTTCAAAAATCGCCCGTTGAAGAGATAGGCTGATTTTCAAAAGTCATTTGTGTTCGTTGGCTTGACTTTTCTTGGTCTTCAATCTTGAAATGTAGACCTTTCCTCGTATTAAATGAATGTTCGAGTTTTTTGTTTCGACACGAGTACGATCTTCCCATTGGTTTATTCCTTTTGCACGCTTCGGGACTAAGCACTTTAAGACATGGCAACATGGAAGTATTACTTATTTAAGAAATGTTCTTGACTTTTGTGCAACGGATTATTTTCGATTAACTCCTCTTTGCAATGCTTTTTCCCTAGGTGACTTGAGTCTGTTTCTATGATTGAAAGACTCATCCGTCACTTCAACTTGACTTGGCTTCTTGGATTGACTTAATCGACTTTTCTCACAAATTGTCTCTCACAATACCGATACTCCTTGATCGAGTCCTTGGTCTTCTTTCTAGGTCATACTCGATTGTTCCTCGTGAGTCTTCACTTCACATCTTGATTGACTTCTTGTATTTCAGGCATAGCTGACTTGACTAAACTTATACAACCCTATCTTTTACAATAAGAATTACAAGGAAAATGGGGTGCCAACTTTCTAGTCTAAGTTTTACATGACATTCATCAAAATCTAAACAATAAATTTCCCAATGATGATGTTTTTCAATCCTTTTATTGAGTTGATTCTCAACTTGACCTTATAGGAATTGAACACGTCTAGTAATTGTGACCCTTTTATTAATGAGAACATGTAGCCATATCTAACATATCATCTATGAACGTTAATATATATTAACCATTCCAAGCAACTATAGGAATTACTCATAAATATTCGTATATATAAGTTCTAAGACGCCCAAGTCTAATTGGCTACAAATCTCTTTTATTGGTTTGTTTTTCTACTTATTCCTTTTGTACTTAAAAGTAGGGACTTGTTGGATGAAGCAATAGTGTCATCAAATAAAAGTTATTGTAAAGAATCGAACTAACCAATTTTGATTATGAGACAAGCTAAATTTTCAATTTCGAATGAACAAGAATAACCAATTTGTCCAAAGCGAGAAATAGAAGTCAAGTTCCAAATAAACGTCTTATCAAGATTCAAATAAAATCCAAGATCTTAACAATAATCTATATTTTCCTATTATTTCAACCATAATTGTGTTGTCTTTGCCCATTTTGATGTATCTTTCTCCATCATTTAGCTTTTGGCAATGTAAACAACCCTTACTGCACATTTGGTGTGAGTTGTTGAACTAATATCTTTCCACTATGTATGCGAAGATGCCGAAGTTAAGATAACCTCAAAACAAACCATAATTAAGCAACATATTTATCCTTCCATATTTTTAATTCCTTGCCTTTATTATTGAAGTTAAGGCAATATTAGTAATGTTGTCTATATTTCTTTAGCCTTTTTCTTTTCGAGCACAATATGAGATGACTCATTTAGAGACTAAATCTCTTTTTTAATGTCGACTCACCTTAAACTGGCTAAACGTGTCAAAAGAGATATAAAAAAACTAAATGTATTAGCAAGTCCTCATAAACAATACGAGACATATCTATAATTTATTCTTGATATCATATTGCCTCCCCATCGCAAAATCAACGCCTACCGGCGTCCATCGCGAGGGCCACCTTCACCTTCCCATTGCACAACCATAGCCGATCAAAGACTGAATCGTCACTTGGTTGAGTCAAACCAGCGTTGTGTTCCAAATCGTGGCCGTGCGACAATAAGTATATTCCGACGGGAAGGAAACAAAAATTGGGTTTGCATAGTTCCTTTTTTTTCGAGAGTCCTAATTCCAAACTTTATGGATTGAAAATTTTACCAAAACTCAGTCCGAGTCAAGAACAACACTCCATAGTCAAATTCCTTGTACTGAATCCATTCAGGCATTCAACAATATTCAAATCCAAATTCTCTGAATTTGATAATAATCAAAGCATGATACAGAAAGCACTTTTGAAACTAAGATCAACAGAGAACTAAATTCTATGAAAGGCCCAACTGAATCCAAATAAGACATACAGAAATCGTGAAATTCGTTTTTCACAATTCTCATAAATCCAGAATTGGGAACATCAAAATCCCAGTACAAATTCAACAATCCAGATACAATAAATAATCTGAACATATCACATAATCGAAATAAGTTTGATTCCTAATAACTCAATATGAATTGCCTCGATACCACTTGTTTCAATAAATTTTAGTGAATTGCATCACTTTAATCCAGGAGCGTTCATATTGAATTATCAAGAATCAAAGACTAGATTGGAAGCGTACCTAATTCCATATTAGTTGAATCCTAGGATTTAGCCTTCTTAGGATTTGACCTTCTACATCTACACGTCTCGAACGATTTTCGAGAGAACCCTTTAGTTTTCTCCGTAGGTTTCTTTTCGATGATGGGATAGCAGAATAGAATTTCGTGAGACGTATGATCTAGGGACCATAACCCTTATATAACTATGTTATATTGGGTATCCTATTTTAGCCCATCATTAAAACATGAATAACCCATTAAGTCTCTACACATTAAAGGCCCACAACCTATTAGATACATTAAAGCCCAATTCCTTAAACCTTATTTGATCACTTATAAAATGGGCTTAACCTTAATTGTGATCCACAATGCATAATTATTTCACATATAAGTCCTTTGTTGGATTATGATCCAACACCACACTCTTCTTACAACACCACCTATGAAGATTACCACAATCTTCCAACTCAAGAGCACCAAACTCTTCTACACCTCGAAGAGCACCAATCTCTTCATCACGAAAAACACCAAACTTTTCAATCAAATCAACCAAACGTGTTCTTGCCAAAAGAAAACTAACAAGGATTTCTTGTTTTGGATGATGTAACAAATACAATAAATATTACACTTTAAATGAAATATTACAACTGAAAAGTGCAAGTGTAATCAAGAAGGCAAGCCTAATAAGCAAGATGTGAAAGTGATAGGCTTAGGCTATTACAACAAGAATGTTGAAAATAAGGACTTAGACAAATTTTGCAGATTTTTGTTGTATTATATTGTGTTTTCTCTTTTTGTTGCTTCAATCCTTCATTTATTTATATAAGAGCTCTTGGATTTACATCTCAAGAATATGCTCCTTCTTGAAGATTAAAATGTAAAACATTGCACATTAAAAGTTGTATGTTGTGCAATGAATAGTTTAATGAACCTTAGGTCGATCGGTCGACCTCTAATATATCAAATTGAAAATTTCATAGATAATACACACGTGGACCAGTCCGGGGGTTGGATTGGTCGACCTCGACCGATCGTCCTACCCCCTTGAACCGGTTGGCCCAAAGAAAAGATGAAACAAAAGAGATTTCGCAATTTAAAATCACTTGCAGCACCTGGTCGGGTCGACCACCCGATTCTCCACCCGATCGGGTCCTCCTCCTAATTTTCCTCCATTTCGTTTGAGTTCAGTTTTCAATCTTCAGCACGGGTTGCCCTTTAGTGGCAATCGGTTGGCCTTAAAATAGAGGTGTTGTCCGATTTTTGTCAAAAATAAATTTCAAGAAATACTCCAAAAAATTAGTAAAAATCATTTAAATCATTTTGGAGTATTTGGAAAACATTTGGGGACATTATTTTGGTGTAAAACTCGAGTTATATGAAATCATCAAAATTACGATAAAACATTTATCTAACAAAATGCGGTCACATTTTTGTAATACTCACGAGGTGGTGTCATAAGATCTTTGAATGGTGAAATTTCGTAATATTAGGCGGTGATAGTATTACTAGGGATATTAGAAGTATTAGTGTTTTCCCCTGGAATATATTTTAGTTGTTCTCATGAAAATTATTGATTTTTCTCTCAAAAGTATTAGTAATCCACCTAATATAAAACATATTAGTTGACTCATTAGTATTAGATAATGACGTAATATTAGGGAATTGCAAAGAATCACTAGGACCCTCAAAAGTATTAGTTTTTCCTGTGAAAAGTATTAACAATCCGTAGGAAAAATATTAGTAATCTATTTGAACAAATTTGTTTTTTAGTAATCTGCATCAAAAGTATTGACTTTTTTCCTCAAAAAATCAATACTCCCCTAAAATATAGTAATAGTCTCTTTGAAAAGTATTAGGTTTTTCGATTAAAGGTATTTTAGTAATATTCCACATGAAAAGTAATAGTTTTTTTCATAAAAATTATTAATCGTCCACGTAAAAGTATTAGTTCACCCCTAAAAGTGTCAAGTAGTCTTCTTGAAAAACATTTAGTAGCCACCGAAAAAAATATTAGTTTTCCTTCGAAAAATATTAGTAGTCCTCGATCCCAAAAAGTATTAGTAGCCCTTCTAAAATGTATTAGCAACGGTTGTGGTTGTTGTGGTGTTAATGAGTTGTTGGTGGTTATGCGGGTCAATCAATTCGGCCGGATGGCCGTAAATCGAGT
This sequence comes from Rehmannia glutinosa, assembly GCA_016081115.2. Taxonomy (NCBI): domain Eukaryota; kingdom Viridiplantae; phylum Streptophyta; class Magnoliopsida; order Lamiales; family Orobanchaceae; genus Rehmannia; species Rehmannia glutinosa. The sequence continues at coordinate 383,758 of JABTTQ020000362.1, forward strand.
ATTTAGATCGTCTAACGAAATATATTCTTTAGACGGTCCGATAGAAGATTAGCTCTATTTCAACTTTTGATTATGCCGTTTAAGTGGAGAAATAAGATTTTTAGTCCGTAAGTTGGACCTTTTTGAGAATTAGTCCTCTAAGTTGTCACCTTCATGTTTTAGTCCTTTAACTTTCAAATTGCTAGATATTGATTCTTTAACTTAACAATTTTACTTTTGATCCTATAACTTAACGAATTTCACAAATTTAGTCCTATAATTTAGCAATATTTAAATTTAACTAATTTATTAAAAGGTTAGTACCCACAGTTCACATATGTTTTTATAGGACCAAAAGTAAAATAATTAAACTTAAATTAAATTATAAAAGCAATTAAAAATTAAATTAATTTGATTAATAAAAATTAAAACAATTAAGTAATTTTAGGAAAATTAATGCAATTATTATAGAAAGTTTAAAAAATTAATGCTTGAATGTTTTTAAAAAATTAATTAAATAAAAAAATAATTACTTATTTTATTTAAAAGTTAACTATTAAATAAAATTATTCAATTTTGAAAACAAAACTTAATTAAGAAATAACTTTTTAATAAATTAATTAAATTTGACTATTGCTAAGTTATAGGACTAAATATTCAAGTTATAGGGCCAAAAGTAAAATTGTTAAGTTAAATGATTGAATATCTAAAAATTTGAAAGTTAAAGGACTAAAACATAAAGGTAACAACTTAGAGGACTAATTGTCAAAAAAATCTAACTTACATGACTAAAAATCTTATTTTTCCCGTTTAAGTGTGAAGAAAATCCTACTTTTGGTCATGTGACCACTTGTATAAGGTAAATTGACCGGTTAGTCTGATTTGATAATAAATTTGGGGAAAAATTAATTTTGGAAGGAATTTTTAAGTTGACCGCGTAGGAGTATTGATTGGTTTGGAGGCAGACAAAAAAACGAAGAAATTCATATTGGCCTTCCTCTTTTATTGAAATATTAAAACAAACAAAAACAAAATGAATCAGAATATAATACATTGAAAATCATTGTATAAAAGGTTAACTATTCTATATTTCAAATGATATATATAAGAAATCGATAGGTTGAGTATGTGATGAAATGAAAATTGGTTACGAAAAAGGTAATTAAAAGGAAAGAAAGAAAAGAAATCACGACTCTTGTGGCTCAATTCACTACAACATAAATGTTATTAGATAACACAAATTTTGAAAGACTTTTTACATAAAGTACATATGTAACACATGTTTTGTAACACTTTTTACATTATAATATTTATGTAACACTTTTATAATACTTTATCAATATGTAACACTTATATGTAATACTTTTAAATAAATAACACTTTTTATTGTTATTTCTTTTGTGACGCAAATAGAGGTATCACTTTATTTAAGAAGCGCTCTTGGTAATGCTATATTTTATTAATTGTAACACTAAAAGGCTATATTTTAGTAACACAAATTATATAACTATAATTAAATCATGGCAATGATTTATTTAATTAATTGATGTCACAAAATAGGTGAAGATGAAAAAAATCACCAAATCATAAAATTGTAGACATTGTGTACTGTTTTTTTTTCTTGAATATTTTTTTTATAAAGTATTTTAGTTTTGCTTTTATTTTTTTATTTTTTTATGAAGGTAATTAATTTCGTTGTAATATCGACGGAAAATGCGCATGTATGTATTTTATTATTATTATTAATTTATTTTTTAATTTTTAGTAACGGAGACTAATTTCATCGTTAATCTTTTTCGGTTTTTTTTTTACTTTTTTAAAAAATTACCGATGAAAATTGATGTTGTCGGTAATTACTTAGGAATTTTTTCCATCGGTAAATTATTTTTTATTTTTTTGTCATAACTTTTTTATATGTTGGTAAATTAATTTAATATTTTTAAATATTTTTTATTTTTACCGATTGAATATTGATCGGTCGATAAATTCATTTTATATATTTTTGATATTTTTAATTTTTGTGTCCTTTAATATACAACATAATATTATTTTTAAACTATATACTATATAATATAAAATTTGATATATACAATGTATAATATAATTTAATACATATATTATATAATACCATCATTTATTACATAAAATATATTATATATACATATAATATAATTTTTATACATTTTTAAAAATATATATGTGTATGTATATATATAAAACAAAGCAAAAGTTGTATTAAGAATCAACTTAGCTTAGTGGCAAAGTCACTTCCACACATAACGGGTCGTGGGTTCCAATCCACTTGGTGGCAAAAATTGTATTTCTACGAAGTGCTACAAAAAAAAAAAAGTCTTACATAAGGTTCATATTTAACACTTTAGAAGTATTTTTATTAAAGTGTTACAAATATAAAAAGTGTTACATAAGTTTTATATGTAACACTTTAGAAATATTGCTTCAAGGTATTACCAATAGAGAACTTAATTTAAAACTTATAAAAAGTGTCACTAAAAGCTAATAAAAGTAATGCCAAGACTATAGGTAGCACGGCAAGTGCAAAGACCATAAAAGTGCTACCTATTATCTATAGTAACATTTTATGACCATTAGGTAATATTTTTTGGTGTTACCTAATAATCATTTATGTTGTAGTGATTATATTGCTCAATTAGTATCGTTCAACTTTTGTAAGAATATATTAATCGGGATTCAAATATTAGTCCTTCATTTTTTTAGATTTATCCTCTCCCATGTTGGATTATAAACTTGATTTGGGTCCATTAATATTGGGCTTGGAAAAATAGTTTTGAGAAAAAAAAATATAAGAGCTCAAGCCCAAATGACCCAAGTTCTAGAATTTATCTAGAAAAGTCTTATGAAAATATCTTAGATATTATTTGTAGAAAAGTTTGCGAGAATATTCTAGGAAAGTAGATATTTTGGAGGATGATTCTAGTGAATGAATGTAGCCACTAGATCAAATAAATCATAGCCATTGGTTAGGAAGTTGTACTAGTATAAATAGGGTGTCTTGATCATTTTGTAACATGCCAAAATTTGAGAAAAATCAATACAAGCAAGTATTTCTCCACCAAAAACTCTCTTACAATTCTTAGCATAAATAACCTCCTACACCTACAAAGAAAAATAATCCTTCTTCCGTGAAGCCCTCGAATTTTTATTCGAACTTGTACTTGTCTCACATATCGTCTTTGTACTATTTGACAATTCTACCGTCGCTTTGACGGGTAAACATTAATGATAAATATATTTGTATTTAAATTCTTTTAATTATTACTTGTGATCGTAATCATTTATTAATTTTATTTCACATTTATGATCACTTGGTTGATCATCATTATTATTACTTGTGTATTTATTAGTTATCTTAGAGATTTAAGAGACTATTTATTTTAGAGATTTATACCTTAAAGAATTAAGAATTCGATTTAGAATAAGTGATCATGAGACTTATAAGTGATCAAGGAAATTACTAATTATTTTGGAGATTGATATTATTCATCTATTATCATCATTTTTAGGACAAAAAAAAAAATATATATATGAAATTACCAAAATACCCCTTAAGGGACGGCCATGATGGTATTTTAAGTGTAGAAATATCTCCCAACTCTTGTACATGTATACCTTGTGTATTCATCTTGTATATTTTTACACCATTAATACAAACCTACATCTTAGAATAATCCTACAATTTCAACCACCCAATTGGTCAAACAAGACAAAATTTTAAATTCCCCTAAAACATAGCTTTTGGCCAATTGTCCCTAATAAAAGTTGCCTAAATATTACTTTCTTCCTTAATTTCCTCAATTATTCCCCAACTCATCATCTAACCAACCAAAGCAAATTTGTTTTTGTCTTTCACCCCTACCATTTACTTCATTTCACCAACACAAAATTATCCTAAGTCTTGTATTTTTCTTCTCTCTCTCTAAAAATCCTCCTACATCTCTCTACATATTTCTTCATCTTCTTCACAAACACTTAACCAAAAATTCAAGAATTCATCTCCCTACTCTTCAAAAAAATTGAAACTACACTCCAAAGGTAAGAAACATTTCTTGTTCAATCCATTTTTGATATCACCTAACTCATCTCTTTCACCTCCTAATTAAGTTTGATTTTTGAATTTGAGGTTTACTTAGAAGACCATTGAAGATATTAAGAGACTTGTCATCTTGAAGAAAAATTGTTAAGAAATTGGGCTACAAGGTAAGAAATGGAATTTTTAGTACCTTTTCTTCTTCTCTTTCTATTTTCCAAATTTTGATACTCCATTTTCATTTTTGGAGTTTTAGGGGCTGACCTTGGTGGTTGACATTAAGGGTGACCAAAACCTTACACTTGGAAGCCATTACTAGTCACATTTTATTCACTACACAAGGTAAGTGTAAGTATTTCCAATTTTCTCACCATCTTCTTCTTTTCCCTAAATTTTTAACCACATTCTTCTAACTCCTATATTTTTTGATATTCCTTGACTTAGGGGCTGACCTAAGTCACTCCTTCATCGAGAAAGATTTATCCCATTTTCACCAACAAACCGATCTTTAAGGTGGGTGGAAAAATTCTTTCAACTTCTAGGTGTTTTAAATTAAAAATATGCATTTAGTATTTTGTTATTGAGCACTTGAGATATATATTATGTATTGCATGCTATTTTCTTGTATCAAGTTGGAAAATTTCTCAAGTGTTGCTCGAAAATGCTATTTATCGAAAAATAGGACATACATGTACACTTATTGTTGTACTTGATGAATGCTTGCATGAAATGGACATGTATGTTTATGACTCTTGAAATCCATATTTTGTATGACTTATAACCTGGACAAGTCGAGCACAATTGATTAAATTTCGATTTTTGGACTTAATGGCAAGAAAATAAAACTTAAGGGACCCCTCTGTAATTTTAGAGTTTTGGGACTGAAATCAGGTTCAAAAATCATGTTTGGACATTTTAATAAAGTCTTAAGAGTTTTTAGATAAATAAAATCAACCCTTAAAAGCCCAATGACTAGATTGTAAAATTTTAGAAGTTTAAGGGCTATTTTGCAATTTTTGAAACTGTACCAGACCCTATTTTAAAATTTAATATTTTAACTCTTAAGGGACTGGAAATGACATATTTTAAGTGTATTCCAAAAATCCAAGTGTTTAGAGCTTGAAAAGTAATTTTATAAAACTTGAGGGACCAAATTGTAAAAGATAAACATTTAGGACCAAAATGAAATTTCCCGGACTTATGCAATCCATGCACCTGGAAATACTAATTTAACTATAACATAATGATATTTTGGACACAAGGTTTAAATTTCATAACAATTGGACCCCTAAAAGTCTTAAAGGCAATTATTTCAAAATGAGACAAAAATGAGATTTTCAAAAGTTAAGGGACCTATACTTGCTTCTTTTAAAAACTCTTTTTGTCCCAATATCCCAGTGACCTTAGTGACATTTTCCAACTAGAATCACATTAAAAGTCCTTCCGGGTTGTGAGTTCCAATTATTTTAAACTTGGGGACCGAAATGACAATTTTAACAAATTTGGGGCTAATGTGAGAATTTTATAAAAACTCGACCTCAAAACTTTAAAAACCTGAATATCTGAACAATTTAGAGAATTTAGGAACTAACCTCATAATTTTTCAAGGTCGGGACATTTATTTATCAATTTTTAACACCAAAAAGAATTGGTTTTTACAAAACGGGGCTACTTGTAAATTTTCTTTTTACAAGGACCTAACTCGAATTATTTTTATTTTAATGAAACAGACCTGGACCCTCTGAATTTAATTATTGATTAAAATATTTTATTTTCTTAAAACCCCTTGACTTGTCGGATTGTCTTGACCGATTAATACCCGATCGGGCGACTTCCTCGTCTTGCGATTTCGAATCTATAACGGGACTTATGTTCCACCTAATCTTTCAAGATATCGAAGATTACTTATGCTCCCGATAATTATCTTCATCCAAATAACTCCACAAACGCCATAATTACCACTTGCGATTTTAAAACTTTTCATGAATCGCTTCCCGAATCAATATACTCATTTGCCTGGTTGACTACGAACGCTGCGTATTTCATTTCTGTCTGGAGTCAACTTGGTGTGTCGAGCTCACAAGTCGGAATGGATATGTCGGGGATGGCAGCTCGGCCGCTATTCCACTCTCCCCCATCGCCCTAATCCCCAATCGAGGGACGAAGTTTGTCCAAGGAAGCGGGTCGTAGTACTTGAGGTATAATCATGATTATGACAAATCCGAGCCTTGCTAGCTCCACTTTGTGGATTTTGTCTTTGCCTATGGAGCGATAAGGTGACAGGTCTTGGACCATCTCGCTCGGGAGTTACAAGGAAGAATGAAGGAATCATTTGTCCGATCCACACGATTCGGGAGTTAATCGCACCCGTTTGGTTGGCGCTACAAATCCGTACACAAACTGCTACTTGTATTGCATAGGTTGGCGCTACAAACCCGCACGCAACCACTACTTGTCTTGCATAGGATTGGCGTTACAAACCGTACGCAATCCTCTGTCTGTTTGGACCATAGTTCTGCTTGACCACGAATTGTTTCTTAATCGTATAAGTATATTACTTAAATATATTTGTCACGACGCTTGTGGGTGTGTGGAATCATGCATCATGTCTCAAGCGTTTTCATACAACTAAATTTCTCGCATTAACTATATATATCACCACACTTGCACACGATCACCCCATCCACCGAGATTTTCGTCTCACTCCCTCCTATTTTCTAACCTTTAGATGAAGAGTACGTTGAAGACGTCGAACCTACCACAGATTGGATCCCTACCATTGATGTGAGAGACATTTCTTTTACTTTTATTGTTGATTGGAATTCTTCATTTTATTTGTTTGACCGTAAGTTAAATTTGGATAATCTATTGGGTTGTATTCGGATACCGTCGGACCTTAAGATGTAATTTGTATTTGTGTTTATTTTAATTCCGCTGCATTAGACTCTTTTCACTTGAAGTTTCGTATCATGTGTTTTTGTTGATTTATTTTCCGTTTAAGTGATTGATCATCGTCGCGTCGCGTTTTGGGCGTGACAATTATGGTATCGAGCTCGGCTAGTAAGATGGAAACCTACACCGAGTGACCCAGGATAGGACCTCGATTGTGTTGGGTAGACTGCGACTTGACTAATTAAGTGTGAAATCGATTTCAATAATTGTATAGAACCGTATTATTGATGTTTATGTTAAGTCGAATTTATACTTGGAGAATCCATAGTCATACTTGATTTGACTTAGTTGACTCTTTGACTCGACTCTCCTTAGTCATCCTTTTTCTTTGTTCTTCCTTATGTTTTCTTACTTCGTCTAATCCTTCTTAGTTTGGCTTGTTCAGGATGGAGCCGACGCCACCTATCTCGGTGGGAATTATTGGAGGCCCGCGCCGAACGTGATTACTTTCGGGCATACACGAAACACTGGTACCAAGAATATCTTCGGCTACCTCATAATTGGCGGAGAACGTCGCCGCAACCAAGAATTAACACACCTCCGGACGAAGAGCCAAGAGGAGAAGAACGACCATACCCTCCTTGCTAAGGATCGCGAGGATACCATTCGTGCTCGCGAAGATCAAATCCACCAATCCAAAGAACACTTGGAAATTACTCGCAAGAAGATGGAACGCGCAAGGAAGGCCGCGGAAAGTGGGAAAGGAATCGAGGACCTCACGCATGCCTTAACTCGGCGGGATCTTTGCTTTAGAAGTCGCCTTAGCAGCTAATGCGCCACCGTTGCCACCACCCGAGGCGAGTAACCCATGCCCGACCTCGAGGGAGATAATGAAGAGGATCCCGAGGAGGATCCTGAAGAAGATCAAAAGAGGATCCCGATGAGGATCCAATGGAGGATGGAGAGCCGAGGCGCTTGAAGTCGCCCCACTTGATGATGCTCGGACCGAGCAAAGCCAAATTTAGTCGATCGGCGGCCTAATCGAGGCGGTACCTCGGCCGATCGGGTTCTCGGTTATGGACGAGGCCACTAGTGATGATGACGACGACCTCACCAAGTAGATAACTTATATGCTAGACTTTAGCCGACGCTTATTTTTATCCTGTTGTATTTTGCTTTCCGTTGTACTTTGATCAAGTTGTATCCTCGACTCTAGTTTATCTTCAATTCTATATTCTGTTGTATGAACTCATTCGGGTGTATTCAAATTTCACATCAATGAATAGACTTTTCTACTTATTCTATATCTTGTATATTGTTGTTGTGATATAACTTGTTATATGCGAGTACTTATTGAAATCATTTCTTTCTAAATTGTAGCTAAACTATAGATACATGGCTGGAAAACATGGATGCGGGAGACCCCGCAGTTGTTCCCCAAAGGTATGAGGACGTACCCGTGAAACGGGTACCCTCCCCAAATCGCCACCACCTCCTCCGCCAATCGCAGGAGATAACTTGACCGCAATAGCCCCGCAACAAATATTGGTCTTCATGAGGCAACAAGCAAAGCCTCAATGGCGTATTCGAGCCCGCTAGAGAGGCGAATGATCGCACTTTGGAGCGATTCTTGCGATTTGACCCACCGGCTTTCTTAGGAGAGCTTAATGACTTAAAGCGGAAGAATGGATTGGGAAAGCGGAGAATATCTTCAATGCTCTCCAATACTCGGAGGAACAAAGGTTACGCTCGTCGTGTTCCAACTAGAATCATTTGCTAGAGATTGATGGAGAGCGAGTTGAGAGAAAATGGGAACAAGACGAAGTAGATAGGACGTGGAAAAATTTCTTGGCTGAATTCAATGAGCATTACATTCCCAAGTCGTGAAGGAGGCACGCGGGATGAGTTCCATAAGTTGAGATAGGGGAACATGTCCGTAGCCCAAGATCGAGTCGAGTTTCATCGATTGTCCAAATACGCTCTAGGGACAATCATCTGAGAAGAGAACAAATTATATAACTTCACACGGGGGATCAAGCTAGAACTTCAAAAGCAACTTCGATTGTTGAAATGACAACCTACTCACCGCGGTAAAGGCGACTCTCGCATCAGTGGGATCAACCGTATTAGACGATGATTCAGCAGATTAGGCCATCAAACAGTCTCAAGAGGACAAGCGTGGGACAACCATCTAAGCGATCTGCTAAGTTTTGAAGGACCGATTAATGAGATGGATAAAGAAAAAGGACCGATCTGAGAAAAAGTCGGGCCAAGTGTGTACACATTGCGTAAACCGGGGCATCTTGCCAATGATCTGTTGGCGTAAATAGGGAAGGTGTTTACGCTATGGTAGTGATCGACATCACCGGTGAAGGATTGCCCAAATACGAAGACCGGACCAAACGGGTGCAACCACGAAGTCGGGTAATGGCCAGGGTAACCAGGCAAGGATGCCCGCTCGAGCATTTGCACTAGCGGACATGAGGCTCGAGGCAAATGAGGCGTGGTGGAAGGTACGCTTTTAGTATCTAGCCACTACGCGACAAAGATTATTTGACCCTGGATCAACGCATTCATTTGTCGCACCACATTTTGTACATAAGCCGCATGCATGCATGGAACATATGCCTATAGGTCTAGAAGTATCAACTCCTATGGGCACAAGCCGGATAACATATATTATCTATAATTCATGCGAAGTTAATATTGATGAGATAAATTTTCTGCCGATTTGATTTTATTACCTATATCCGAATACGACATAATTTTGGGAATGAATCGTTTGTCGCACACCATGCACGAATGGACTGCCATCGCAAGTCCATTAAACTATGTGAACCGGTAAGCCCGAAGTAGAAATTTTGGGAAGAGCACGAGTTAAGATTGCCCCAATCATTTCAGCAATTAAAGCGAGGAAGCGATCAGAGGGCACAAGGGTACTTGGCGTTTGTAATTAACAAACCCAAGGTTGAGAAACAAATTAATCAAGTACCTATAGTATCGGAATATATGAATGTATTTCCACAAGAACTCACCACTTTGTCCCTCCGGATAGGAAAGTCGAGTTCACCATTGAGATATTAGTAACCGCCCGATCGCTTAACGCCGTATAGAATGGCTCTGTTGAGTTACAAGAGTTGAAGACTCAATTACAAAAACCGATGGATGTAGGATATATCCAGGCCAAGCACGTCTCCCTCGGGGAGCAAGTGCTTATTATTCGTCAAGAAGAAGGATGACACATTAAGCGTGTATAGATTATCGCGGTCTTAATAGCGTGACCATCAAGAACAAATACCCCCTCCCGAGGATGACGAATTGTTTGATCAACTTCAAGGAGCGACGGTGTACTCAAGTTTGATTTCTGATAGGGATATTATGAATCAAGATTCGTGAAGAAGGCGTTTCCAAAACGGCATTTCAAACCGAGATATGGACACTACGAGTTTGTAGTGATGCCTTTTGTCGACGAATGCTCAGCATTTATGGATCCGATGCATCGAGTCTTTCAACCTTATTTGGATCAATTCGTAGTGATATTCATTGATGACATACTCATATACTCTAAGTCTAGAAAAGAACATGAACGTCATCATCAAAATCGTTTTGGAGACACTACGAGAGCACAAGTTGTATGCCAAATTCAGCAAGTGCGGATTTTGGCTTAGCGAAGTCGCATTCTTGGGACACATAGTATCCGGCATTGGGATCGCGTAGATCCTTCAAAGGTGCATGACAGGTGGTTGAATGGAAACAACCCGAGTGCGTAACGGTGATCGAAGTTTCTTAGGACTGTTTGGATATTATCAAAGATTTATCCAGGATTTCTCCAAGATAGTAGGACCACTCACTCGACTAACCGGAAGCAAGTCAAGTTTGAGTGGAATGATAAGTGTAAGGCTAGTTTCAAGAGTCAAGAAACGACTTACTACGACTCGTCTTAGCCCTTCCAAAGGGAACATAAAACTTTGTCGTCTCAGTGATGCATCAAAGGAAGGACTAGGAGCAGACTCATGCGGGAAGGAAAGGTCATTGCTTACGATTACGGAAACTCAAGCCGTATGAAGCCAATTACCCAACGCATGACTTGGAATTGGCGGCAATAGTGTTCACGTTAAAGAAATGGAGGCACTATCTCTACGGAGCAACATTCACGGTTTACGGATCATAAGAGCCTAAAGTATCTATTCTCGAGAAGGATCTCAATTTGAGGCAACGGAGATCGATGGAGTTAATAGAAGACTATCACTTTGATATTCAATACCATCCCTGGGAAGGCTAACGTAGTAGGCGACGCCTTTGAGCGTAAATGCGAGTTTAGCTAGACTAATGATTCGAGAGTGGAAATCATTAGAAGAGTTGAGCACTTGGAATCCGATAAGAGATAGATGTGCAACTTCAAAGAATGAAAGAGAAGATACTTAAAGGAGAGGGATCGGAATTCTCGGTACATGAAGATGGGATCATCGATTTTCGGATGTGTCGAGTGACGAGCAAATCAGAACAAAATTCTAGCGAAGCACACCGTTCGAAATACACTATACACCCTGGAGGAAATAAAATGTATAAGGACTTGAAACGACATTTACGGTGGGTGAACATGAAGAACCAAGTAGCGGAGGTCGTTGCGAGATGTTTGACTTGTCAACGAATGAAAGCGAGTAACACCAACGACCATCCGGTTTATTACAATCGTTGAGAATTCCCAAGTGGAAATGGGAACACATAACGATGGACTTCGTGACAAATCTACCGAGGACCAGACGAGGCGATGATGCTATATGGGTAGTCATAGACCGACTCACAAAATCGCACACTTCTTACCCATGAAGAAAACCGACGCTTGCGAAACTTGCATAGATTTACATCAGAGATCATTCGATTGCATGGAGTGCCGGTCGACATAGTGTCGACAGAGACCCGAGGTTTGTCTTGATTCTGGAAATGCTTACATGAAGAATTGGGTACCTCGCTAAGTTTCAAAAGACAAAGAACACATCCTCAAGCGATGGCCGATCGAGCGAACAATTCAAACCCTGGGAAGACATGTTGCGAGCCCGCACATTGGATTTCCAAGGAAGTTGGGATTCGTGACTTACCATTGGCCGAGTTCGCTTTATAATAACATGCCTATCGGCCACAATTGGGATGGCACCCTACGAAGCCTTGTATGGGCGAAAGTGTAGATCCCCACTACACTTTGGGAGATTGATGACCAATGGACTCCAAAAGAGAAATGAAAGTCACCTCGATTCCAAAGGTCGACTTAGTTCGGGAGGCCATGGAGAAGGTCAAGTTGATCAAGGAACGGATCCGCATACTCAGAGCCACCAAAAGAGTTACGTAGACAAGAGGAGAAAGGACTTGGAATTTGAAGCCGGAGATGAAGTATTTCTCGGACTCTTGCCACAAAAAGGATTGATCAACCCAAAGAAAGGAGGTAAATTAAGTCCGAGATATATTGGACCTTACAAGATTTTGCGGAGGATCGGAAAGTTGGCCTACCGACTAGAATTACCGGCACGAGATGCGGGGATGCACGATGTATTCTATGTATCGAGATTGAAAAAGTATCAACCAGGATCTCGAGCACATCATCACTCGTGATGCTCCTCCTCTAATGGAAAATTTATCTTACACCAAGGAACCAATCGAGAATCATTGACCCCGTGAGATCGTCGATTGCGTAACAAAGAGATTCAATGGTTAAAGTTGTATGGCGGAACCACAAAAGAGACGAAGACGCAACATGGGAGATGGAAGAAGACATGAGGAATCAATACCGAGAACTATTTCAAGAGAATTTGGGGACCAAATTCTTTTAAGGAGGAGTAGAATGTGAAGCCCTCGAATTTTTATTCGAACATGTACTTGTCTCACGTATCGTCTTTGTACTATTTGACAATTCTACCGCGTCGCTTTGACGGGTAAACATTAATGATAAATATATTTGTTAAATTCTTTTAATTATTACTTGTGATCGTAATCTTTTATTAATTTTATTTCACATTTATGATCACTTGTTGATCATCATTATTATTACTTGTGTATTTATTAGTCATCTTAGAAATTTAAGAGACTATTTATTTTAGAGATTTATACTTTATAGAATTAAGAATTCGATTTAGAATAAGTGATCATGAGACTTATAAGTGATCAAGGAAATCACTAATTATTTTGGAGATTGATATTATTCATCTATTATCATAATTTTAGGACAAAAAAAAATATATATATGAAATTACCAAAATACCCCTTAAGGGACGGCCATGATGGTATTTTAAGTGTAGAAATATCTCCCAACTCTTGTACATGTACACCTTGTGTATTCATCTTACGTATTTTTACACCATTAATACAAACCTACATCTTAGAATAATCCTACAATTTCAACCACCCAATTGGTCAAACAAGACAAAATTTTAAATTCCCCTAAAACATAGTGTAGGTCCCCGGGGTGTGAGTGTAAGATTTAGAAGGGGGTTGAATAAACATTACCAACTTTTCAAATTAGTCCTTTTAAATATTCGGAGATAATACTTCACGATTGTGTCCTTGGTGGACAACTAAGTTAGTTAATCGCCAGAGTTAGTCACTCAGCGGACTCGGACCGAGTTGTTGATAGAGTAAATCATTGTTTTGACTAAAGACTTAACTCTACTGTGATTTGTTTTTCGGAAGACTTAACACCCTTGAATTTGGTTAAGTTTGTTTTAATACTTGGTTTTAGTACTCAGTTGATTATCAATTGGATAGCAAATTTATCGTGAGATAAAATAAGATGCGAGAATTCAAAGTCTTTGAAATGTAAATGACACAATAAGTTTTTATAGAGGTTCGAAGATGGGGTAATTCTTCTACTCCTCTCTTCTTCAACTCCCGGAGGAATCCACTAAGTATTGATCAATATACGAGTGGTTAACAGTCAGATACAAGTCTTGATCACACTGGTGACTTGATCCTTCCTTTGGGACTCGGTCCTGGAGATGCCTTGGTCACGCAATCGGCTTCTCGTGCGACTCAACTTCTTCACAGGGCGGTGGCCTTGCTACTACAGCCCACTTGCTCAAGCTTCTTGGATTTGATCGAAGCCCTCCAAAAACTTGAGACGGTTCGACCTTGAACCTTCCTACAATCCTCCGTGGAATGTAGACCCCTTGATTCTTCAAAAATTTCCTCTTCAACGATTAAAGTTATCTTTCCTTCACGGGTGAGTGTTGGATTGATTTCTTTCGTAATGTAAGCTTAAGGATTGATCTTGAATGATTTGAGAATATTTTTGGTTACGATTCAAATGTTTGCTTGAATGTTCGTGGTTGGGTAACCTTCTCTCGGAGTTATTCCTCGGCCTTTTATAGTGATCTTTCAAAAATCCGCCCAGTTGAAGAGATAGCTTATTTTCTCAAAGTCACTTGTGGTCGTTGGCTTGTCTTGTTGCGATCCTTGGAATTTCCATTTCCTCGTATGAATGACTCTTGACTTTTCGAGTTCGACATGGTGCGAGTGCTTCCCATTGGTCTATTCCTTTTGCACGCTCGAACCGAGCACTTCAAGAAAGGCGATATGGAGGTATTACTTGTTTAAGTAATTGTTAGGAATTTTATTGTTTAGATTTTGATGAATGCCATGTAAAACTTAGAATAGAAAGTTGGCACCCCAATTCTTGTTGTAAAATGCATTGCAATGAATAGAAGCGGCCAAGATGAGTTAAGTCGACTACGCCTAACATGCAAGAAGACAATCAAGACTTGAAGGAAGACTCATTGCGAGGCAATTGAGTATGGCAAAGAAGAGTAGACAGGAACTCTCTTTGGAGAAGCGGTGAGATGCGGTGAGTGGAGCATCGTCAAGTCAACTCAATAGAAGCCAAGTCTCAAGTTGAAGTGATGGAAGAATCATCCGATGATTGGAAGTCGACTCTAAGTCACCTGGGGAAAGCAAGGAAATGCGGTCAAGTCGAGATAATCAAAAGAACCGTTGCCGTAAATCAAGAGATTTACTTAAACAAGTAATATCTCCATACCACCTTTTTCGGAGTGCTCGATCCCGAGGAAGCATGCAAAAGGAATGAACCAATGGGAAGCACTACACCGTGTCGAACTCGAAAAGGTGAAAGAACAATTCATACGAGGAAATGGCAATTCCAAGAAGCGCAACAAGACAAGCCAACGACGAAAAGTGACTTTCAAAAATAAGCCTATCTCTTCAACGGGCAAATTTTTGAAAGTTCACTATAAAAGGCTGAGGAGTTTGTTTGAGAAAAAGCATGACACACATGTGAGATATACAAGCATATTAGAAAATGAAACATTCTCAATCCTCAAGCCTACATTACGAAGTACATCAATCCAACACTCACCGTGAAGGAAAGAGAACTTCAATCGGTTGAAGAGGAAACCTTTGAAGAAAAGGGGTCTACATTCTGGAAGGATTGTAGAAAGGTTCAAGGTTGAACCAAGTCTTAAGCTTTTGGAGGGCTTCGTGATCAAATCCAAAGAGCTTGAGCAAGTGAGTTGTAGTAACAAAGGCACTGCCTGCGGAAGAAGCGAGTCGCACGAGAAGCCACCGAGTGATCAAGGCGTCTCGCATCGAGTCCCTAAGGATCAAGTCATTTGTTGTGATCAAGACTTGTATCCGGACTGCTACCACTTTGTAAACTGATCATTACTTAGTGGATTCCTCCAGGAGTTGGAGAAGACAGGAGTAGAAGAATTACCCCATCTTCGAACCTCTATAAAAATTTCATTGTGTCATTTACTTTTCAAAGACACTTTAATTCTTGCAATTTTAATCGCTTATATCTCACGATAAATTTGCTATCCACTTGATAATTCATAAGTACTAAATCAAGCTCTAAAATCTTGCTTAGTCAAACTTAAGGGTGTTAAGTCTTCCATTGAAAACAAAACCACGTTGAGTCAAATTATAGCCAACAGTGAGTTACTCCATCAACGGCCAACAGTTCATTTGAGAGATTAACTCTCTACCGAGCGATTAATTCGATTTGTTCATCAAGGACTGTGTGTGTAGAATCAACTCTGTAGATTTAAAAGGACTAAATCGAAAATTTGGTAAGGTTTATTCAACCCCTCTTCTAAACCTTACACTTACACCCCTTGGGACCTACGTAATTCTCTTGATTTGGCAATGGATCTCTTTCAAGTATACTTGACTTGACTGTATTTTCTTAACTTCCTAGGTGACTTGAGTCGCCTTCCAATCATTCGATGACTCTTACATCACTTCAACCTTGAGACTTGGTGTCTTGAGTTCACTTGATCGATACTTCACTCGGCTTAATCTCAGTTTGCGCCTTGATCGAGTTCCCGTCTTTGCCATACTCGGCTTCCTCGTGAGTCTTTCTTCTAGTCTGATTTGTCTTCTTGCATGTTCGGGCATAGCGACTTAACTCGGCTCGACCAGCCCTATCTATTACAATGCAGTTTACAACAAAAATGGGGTGCCAACTCCTATTCTAAGTTTTACATGGCATTCATCAAAATCTACAAAATAATTTCCCAACAATTTCCCCTTCTTGATGATGCCAAAACTTAAAACATTTACACAATTGTTTAACAAAGAAAGATACATACGAGACAAATGTAGAACCACGAATGTATGTTTAGAATCGATCTTTTATTGATCATAACATTCTTGTTCTTTACATAGCTGTTTACAGAGTGTATCAAAGCTTAAGCCTAAAAAAAATTGTATCAGAGTTTAAACGAGGCTTAGACTAACCATGTTGTTCTATATCTACTCACGCATAGAAATTGCATAATTTTATTCAACGTACAGAAGACTTACATAAAGTGTATTTACATAGTAAAATACATGAAGGGGTGGACAACAACACTTCATCTCCTTCGCTGCCTCCTTCTTTTATCTTCTTCAGCTCTGTCATCTTCTGACCTTTTCCTTTTCTTCTCATCTTCAGCTGCCTTCTTTTTCTCATACGCCTTCAAGGCGCCTTCATCTCTTCTCGTATTTATTGTCTTTCCTCCCATAGCTGAGTTTGTCTTTTATTTTCCTCTTCAATTCTCTTCACATACTCGGCATTGTTCTTAGCCACTTGCAGATTGGCTACTTCGTCAAATCCCGGTAGAATAGATCCCTCTTTTTCTTGCCTGGATCTATGTACTCAATGTTTTTGGCAGAGATATAGGTCTAAAACCTCTTCCTCCACCACTGCTTCTTCCTCTCGCCTGCGGGCGTGTATTGTCTTGGGGCCTTCTTTTTCCCAACCGAGTGACTAGCAGAGTGACCGCAGAGTGATCGCCAGTGGTTTGTTGCTGTCGCTTTTTCACATAGTGTGAGACCTTTTTCCCAAGACAAATCCAGTGCTTGAGCCATGGACATGTTTGCGAAGTAACCTTCGGGATGCGAGCGTCTTGAATTCATCAATCGATCTTCGCCCGATTAAAGCATTCGAAATGGCATATGTGTCTCTGTCTATTGGAATGCCTCTATGTTGTTTGAGAATATCCATAACTCGGGCATCCATCCTTCCTTCCAGTTCATTCATCATCGCTTCAATCAAGTTTTTCTTTCTCTTTTCGGCCATAGGTACAACAGAGTGTTGGAGTGGCGAGTCTTTGGGAGTTTCTTGATAATATTAGCTGTGACAAGACCTTGTTGGGGGTTTTTAGCAATCATCAAGGTCACATCTTTCGAACCTTCCCCTCAATGAGACTTCCCTTTCTTCTCTCTTATTACTTCCTCAATCTGTTTTTCCTTCACAAAATGCTTTCTCCTTCTCTCCTTCAGATCCCTTTCGCCTTTAGGTATTCCTCTTCCCCCTTTTTGGCATCATCAAAGGAGAGAGGAACCCTGGAAACAAGCTAGAAAGCAAGAAGTCGAGTCTGCGATAGTTGAGTTCTCGTCGAATCTGCAGCAGAGTAAGCGCACGAAACTCGAGCGGGTGGCGTTGGATTCATTTGCTACCAACTTCATCTCGGCCATGAGGAGATCGAATTTTCGATCCATATTCTCTTCCACACGCAGGAGCTTGTTCTTATTATGTTCACGCAGCAGACTTTATCTCGTAGTATGAGATTCATGCATTTGTTCAATGTGTTCTTGCAATTTTGTCTTTGCATCAGCATTCTCAGCCCGCCAGACTAACAACTTGTTGAACAATGTCCGGAAATATTGAGCTTGTTCCACACGCATTGTTTTCGCTATTGCCACCACTCACGGATTCTGACTATTATGCCTCTCAAATCAGCAGTGAGGTTGGCGTCCCTGTTATCCAACCTCATGTCCAGTGAGGCCTGGTGCCTCTCCATCCGTTCAATTTCAGCAAATAAGGCTTTGAACACCTCCCGAACTTCAGTTGTTGCCTCTGTTTTGATTGACGGCCAAGCAGTGAGTCAAAGTCATAGTCACTGGAACGATGGTATACGATGGAATGACAGGATCAGTTCGTGGAAGCGCTCGCGATCTTTGTCGATTCTTCGGGAAGGTCGGGTATGTCAGAGAGAAGAGAAATGATTCTATGAAGGAATCATCACGCGCGAATCGAATTTGTTCAATTATAAGCGGTGCTCGTGAAATTCCTTGTGGAGTCGAACTCCTGTAGCTTGGGAGCTGTGCGGTGGACTCGGTTTCACTGGGTCATTGTGAAGTCGACCCAGCTTTTGAACCTCACTGTCTCAACAGCTTCGTCGGTCTCGATTGGTTTTTCCAAATGCATTGACTAGTCCTCGGCCTTATCGAAGTGTCATCGGACGATGATGAGATTTCCATGGGTGGCTTATCACAAAGTTGAATGTTTGGCGAGTACTCTTGAGGTCGACTTACTCGTGGTTGGAACATCCTCGGTGAGTCTTTGGGATCGATCACGGGGATGACTCGGCTTCATCGTCTCCTTCCGATCCCGAAAGGTTATATCGGGATTATCCCGGGAATCGTGAAGAGCACTTATCTCCTTTTCGATGGATTAATGATAGCGGGAGGGATGTTCGTAGGCTTCGGTTTCTACCCCGCGAAGTCTCAACTTTCGTTGGCCTTCATTACCTCCTGCGTCTCAATCTGCAGCGAGGCCTCGGACATCCCTTTCGACAGTGTTAGCTGTCTTGGGGTCTTTCTGCGGTGGCATCCATTGGAGTCTCAACTCCATGGATTGCACTTTCATCGCCCAGTGTTAACTCCTAAAGGCGATTCCGTCTCCGTGCCTCGATCGCATCAGCGTAGCGTCATTAGCTGCAGAGAAGCGATTGGCACTTCACCGAGACAAATACAATCGTCTCGAGCCTCGTCATTGACAACTTGCTTTGTGTATTTCGTGATTGTTCCTTCTCCACTTCGCCTCCTAAATTTCAATGTGCGATCAGTGCAAAGCATCCTTCTGGCCTTACTGCGGTGGAGGAGTTTCCCCCTCGGTGGCACACCACCGAGTGACTTGGAATGGGGTCACTCGTCTCGGACTCCCATTGTTCCCACCGAGTATTCACCGTTGGGGCGGTGGTAAGACACCTTCATTTGGGGTTGGCTCGATGGGGTCCCCACTATCCCGGTTTTCATCGCCAGTTCCCTTAACACCTTCCTCTCGAATGAGTGGGAAGTGGTGGCGGCGATAACAAATGGCAATATGTTGCACCACTCCCATTGGGTCTATTTCGTTTGTGATTGGGAGGACTCTCCTGGTCCCCGTGCATCATTCTTTGCTCATGTAGGATTCGGACTCTTGCACGCTGCCGCATTTGCAACTCTTCGTGGGCGCACAGGTCCGAGATCCTCATGACTTTCTCGATAGGACATCAAGGTGAGGGTGTGTATGATCGGTGGTGCCGGTGAGAGGGCGAGATCTTTGGCCTTCTCATGTGCCTCTGCGTCTCGGCCTACTTTAGCCCGTTCGTTTTCGTTTTTTCGAATCTGCGCAGTATATTGATGCAATTATCTCATCAAGGGCTTGCAAAGATGTGTCCACCTCAAGAAACCGAAGAGTTCTTCTTCCTCAAAGCAATGAACTCGGATTTTCAAATTGCACTCTGGATAGGCTCGCTTCCATTTTCTCCACTCGGCATTGACGATTTTGGATGTCGGATATAATGGAGAGTACATGATTACATCGTCTTCACCATTCTCTTATGGCCCTCGTTTCCAGGGGATTAAGGGTAGCAAACTTTTTGCATTCGACATCTTGATGAGCCTCTCGGTTACGGTAGAGAAACAACCCTCGCCAACGAGGTGATTCGATTGTCTCGGCTATTCCTTGTTCCTCGTTGTTCGTCTCACTGTTTGGTCTTGAGTTGCCTCGCGATCGTCCTCGCAGACTTGGTCGTTTCATCGATCACGCCCCGGAGACTCTACTTCTCCGGCGATCTCGGGTATCTTCTCCGGCTAAGTGGCCGACTCGGTAGGTTTCTCAAGCTCGAACGCTTGAAAATTCTTCTTCTTCTTTTGTTTGTACCGAGGGATTTTAGTTCGAGATAAGGTTTCTTCTAAGTCTGTGCGGCGGGGACCGTGTCTTTGTTGTCTTCTTCGAGGAGCTGGCCATCTTGGCTTATCGATTCTCCTTTTCTTGACGATCGAAGAAGGTATTTGAGATTCCTTCTCGCTGAAAATTTTGCATGGGTAGGAGACACGGCTGCGGCGGCAGTGACTTAGCTGCAGGGCAAGAGCGGATTTCTTTTTCTTGCTGCGGGGGCAACGGTCTTTTTAGCGGTGCAGGGCAACCTTCTTCTTTGGTTGAGAGGAGACAATCTGTATCTTTAGGATCACCGATTCCCCCTCACTCGTGTCGCCTCTCTTAGCGTAGGCTCTCTTTTGTGCGCCGAGAGAGGTTTGATCTCGAACATCCTCTTGTTTACATGGAACGCCTTTCCATGTCGAAGAGGACTCCTTTACCTCCATCACCGGCCCAATCACCGGTCGTATCTAGGGAACCTCCAAACATTCCATCCTCCTTGAAGGATTTGTTCCCAACGTTCGCAGAGTCTTTGTAGACTAACTCGGCCCAGTTCACTTTCTGTTCTTCAATGATCGCAGCCATTACGATCAACTTTGCTTTGACAGACGGGGTCAAAGCCGCCAAATTTGATATCTATGCATTTGGCAACGATGTCTCAGCAATTTGTGGTAGTCCTCCTTCAGCACCTCTTATTAGTCAGTATAGACTACTTTCTCGAGAATAGTCGGACTTGGCTACTTCATTCCAAGCGGCAAGTCAGTCAACATCGCCTTCATTGATTTCCGACACTCCTTCCTGCCGTGAATAGGCGGTGTTACGCCAAATCCTTGGCGTAATGATGAACTCCTTCCCATGAACAGAGGACTTGTTGCCCTCATCGTGAACCTCGGCGTTCACGTAGAAGCGTGCAACCTCTTTCACATAGGTCATCGAAAACTCCAACGTCAGAAACGGTTTCAGCCCAGAAGTTTCCAATTTCTCAGCAATCTTCTTCACTAGGGTGTCGTCGGACCCTTGTTTCACCATACCATCGAAATCCACAATTAGACCCTGTGTGGATTTGCTTTCCTAGCTTGACAAAATCATGAGTGGATGCCATTTCTCAGTATTTTACCGAACGAAACTTTAGAAAATGATCTGAGGATTGAAAGGGTTTTGAGAGAAAATTTTGCTTTTGCTTTCGAGAGAGAGATGAACAGTTTTTGGTAAAGTGAGAGAGAAACGGATGAAATGGTTTAAGTATGGTTCATGAAAGGACGTGCGGGTGGTTTTTGAAATGTGATCAAAATCAACGGCTTAGATCTTGCATGCCGATTTGCATTTAATGTCTCGTATTTAATGCGGCAACATTTATATCCAATCATAAGCTTGGTGTGCAGCTTTTGCCTGTACACATCATAATTATGCTGACGTCATTCTTAAAAACATTCCCGCTTAGTAAAAACGACTGCGTTTTTGTCACTTTGCTCATAAATGACTCAACTTGTCCCTTAGCTGATTTAACTCTTCTCTCCTCGCATGTAAATACTCAGCTGTCAGCTAACTCGGTACAGCTGTCTTTCCGATACGGCTGATTCACTTAGTTGATTTAAGAGTTCAGCTCTTTTTCCTCTTTTCGTGTTTCATTTCTTTTCTTTGAGTCTTCTGAGTGTCAACTCAGCTCAATTAATCCTAACTCATGCTTGAGTTCTTCAAATCTTGACTCACATAATGGTTTTGTGAATATGTCAGCCAACTGCTTATCAGTTGAAATATATTCCAAGGTGATGTCCTTCTTTTCAACATGATCTCTTATGAAGTGATATCTGACATCGATATGTTTTGTTCTTGAGTGCAACACAGGATTTTGAGTGATTGCAATTGCACTTGTGTTATCACACATGATTGGAATTTCCTTTGCTTCAACTTCATAGTCTCTCCAGACTATCTCATCCATAGGACTTGGCACAACAACAAATTTGCCCATGACTATGTATTCTCGCTTGTTTGTAGAGGTGGCTATTGAATTTTGCTTTTTGTTAAACCAGGAAATTAGCCTATTTCCAAGCATTTGACATGTGCACGAGGTGCTCTTCTGTCAACTCTACATCCAAAGATAGTCGAGTCGAATAGCCAATTAGCTTGAATCCACCTTCCTTTGGATACCATAAGCCAACTTCTTGGCTTCCTTTCAAATATCTCAAGATCCTCTTGCGCTGCGATCATGTGGCTTTCTTTTGGAGAAGATTGAAATCTTGCGCATACACCTACAACAAAGGTGATGTCCGGCCCGCTTCTTTGTAAGATAGAGCAATGATCCAATAAGTGCTCTGTATCTTGTTTGATCTACAGGCTTGCCATCTGCATCCATGTCCATTTTGACTGATGTATTCATTGGTATTTTTACTGAAGACTTCTCTTCCATACCAAATTTCTTCATTAAATCTCTGGTGTATTTTGTTTGACTTATGAAGGTTCCATCCTTCAAATTGTTTGATTGGAGTCAAGGAAGAATGTCGGCTCTCCCATCATGCTCATTTCGAATTTGCTTTGCATGAGGTTTGAAAATTTATCACACAACTCTTTATTTGTGGATCCAAAAATGATGTCATCCACATATATTTGAACAAGCAATATGCTCTTCCTGTCTTGAATTCTGAAGAGTGTTCTATCCACTTTTCCTTTTGTGAATCCATTCTCGAGTCAAATTGTGACAATGTATCATACCATGCTGGGTGCCTATTTCAATCCACATAGAGCTTTCTTGAGTTTGTATACCTTATCTCCAAGAGTCTTTCGCTCAAATCCTCGGAGGTTGTTCAACATATACTTCTTCTTCCAATAAACCATTAAGGAATGCACTCTTTACATCCATTTGATATACAATAAAATTCTTGTGGGCTGCATAGGCAAGAAACATCCTTATAGCTTCCAATCTTGCTACAGGAGCAAAAGTTTCATCAAAATCTATTCCTTCTTCTTGGCAATATCCTTTGGCTACCAATCTTGCTTTGTTTCTTACCTACGTAACCTTCCTCATTCATCTTGTTTCGTATACCCATTTAGTGCCAATAACATTTTGATGGGTAGGTCTTTGAACCAGTTCCCACACTTTATTTCTTTCAAACTGATTCAGCTCTTCCTGCATAGCTTGAATCCAATGTGTGTCATCCAATGCTTGTGACACATCTTTAGGCTCTATTTGTGAGATGAAGCAGGTAAACATTGCTTCTTGTTGAGTTCTGGATCTTGTTTTGACACCTTCTCTTACATCTCCAATGAGTAGTTCGGTGGATGGTCTCTCGACCATCTTACATTAAGTTGGAGTAAGTTAGCTGGATTCATTGATCGTCTTGCGGTGTGTTGCTTTGATCGCTCTCTCGTCATCACTAAGCTGCAGATTTTCCAGCTTTTTTGAGACTCAGCTACTCATCTTCATCCGGGTTTATAATTCCCTTCGGCAAAGATAGGGACTCTTTCGCATGGTTAGTTGATTGACTTATCGGTGACTCTTCAATGTCTT
This sequence comes from Rehmannia glutinosa, assembly GCA_016081115.2. NCBI lineage: Eukaryota > Viridiplantae > Streptophyta > Magnoliopsida > Lamiales > Orobanchaceae > Rehmannia > Rehmannia glutinosa. The sequence continues at coordinate 407,611 of JABTTQ020000362.1, forward strand.
CTCCATTTACATTTGGCTCATCAAACACTACATGAATGGATTCTCTCGTAACCATAGTCCTCTTGTTGAGTACTCTGTAGGCTTTGCTTTCAAATTTGAGTATCCCAAGAAGATACCTTCATCGCCTTTAGCATCAAAAGCCTTTAAATTATCTTTGCCATTGTTATGGATGAAGCATTTGCATCCATATATTCTAAAATATGCAACATTTGGCTTTCTCCTGCCCAAATCTCATAGGGAGTCTTTGTCATTTTTTGTTTATCATGCATCTATTTTGAGTATAGCATGTTGTGTTTATTGCTTGACCCCAAAATCTTTTAGGTAGCCCCGTCACCTAACATGGTCCTTCGCTTCTTTGAGAGTTCTATTCTTCTTTTCGCAACTCCATTCTCTTTGTGTGGAGTCCTTGCCGCAGATAATTCATGACCAATACCATTTTCAATACAATCTTGAGTTATTATACCATTCACAAACTCGGTTCTCGTCGATCTTATTTTGATAATGGTTTGACTTTTCTCATTTTGAATTCTTTTCATCATTTGTGGTAGTTTTCGCAGAGTTTCTTTCTTCTTACACATGAATATTGTCCATGTATATCTTGAGTAGTCATCTACTACCACCAAGTTGTATTTATTCCCACTTATGCTAATTTTGGTTCAATTGGACCAAATAGATCCATATGTATCAGTGCAATATTCTTCTTTCAAGATGGACATGTCTTTTCTTTGAATGATGATTTGATTTGCTTTCCCATTTGGCATGCATCACATACAATTTCCTTCTTGTATCTCGAGTCCGGAAGTCCTTCTACAAGACCTCTTACGGCAAGCTTGTTAATTGTTTTGAAATTCGGTGACTCGAACTTCTGTGCCACGGCCCAACTTGATTCTGTGCTCTTTTTGCTAGTAGACAAGTGCTTGGTGTTGCGGTTGACCAATCTACCACATACATATTCTTTTGTATCGCATCCTTGCAACACAACCTCATTGGATTCGAGTGTCCTTGATTTAACATATACCCATGTTGAATCCAACATTATAGCCTTTGTCACAAAGTTGACTTATGCTTAGCGAGGTTGAAGTTGAGTCCTTCAACATATGCAACATCTGTGATTTCTAATCCATTTTTCTTGATGGATCAAAGGCCTCTTATTTCTCCCGAGCTTCATTTCCTCCAAATATGACTTTTGCTCCTCCGACTTCCTTGAATTTTGACAGATTTTTCTTGTTTCTGTCATATGTCCGGAACAACCACTATCCATGTACCAGGTTCCTTGGCACTCGTTGTTCCTTGAACGCAATCAAGGAAATTAAGTTTTAGGTACCCATATTTGTGCGGGTCCGAGGGGTTAGTATTGTAAGATGATCCAACCAACCTATAGCCAAATGATTTGACTAAGGGGTTGCCATCTATCGTGCCATAATCATAATTAATTTTGGCAAATTGCTTGGGGGTTCTAGGTTCATACAACTGTCTCTTTTGTCGTATACTGTGTATGTGTTTTAGCAATTGCTTCTTTGGGTAGTTGTGATATCTTTGAGTGTAGTGCCTAGGTGTATATGTGTCTTTGATGAAAGCTCTTATACCTTTGAAATGGCCTTTCTTGAGTTCTAGGCCTTTGCCATTTGGGCTTATATTCCATAGGTCTTTTTGATAGTTCACATTATTCCAATCACTGGCTTGGGTACTTTCTACCATTCCCTTCATATGTGTTTCTTTTATAGAACTTCCGGGGTTTTTGGTAGCTCTGTTTTCTTCTTTACACAAGATTTCTGTTTGGAGTTTCTTTGAGGAACTCAATTTGGATTTCTTCTCGTTGTTCTCTCAAAGACTCTCAACTGGTTGTTTTCCTTTTCCTTTATAGCCAAGCCCGGTTTGCTTGTGATTGTGCTTTGGAATAAATGTGTGTGCACCTTTTGGAGTTTTGGATTTTTGAGATACTTCATTACTTGAAGATCCTTTTTCCAAAATCACTTTTAGAGCTTGACATAGCACAGAGGAATTAAATCCTAAGCATGTCTTGTCTCCAAATTCTCTTTGACTCATAATAAGATCATCCAATGATTTAGATGCCTTAGTGAATGAGGAAATCACATTTTTGAGGTCATTTTCCCTCTTTTCTATAGCGAGTTATCTCTCTTTATTAGCTTAGCATTTCGGTCTTTAGACTTTCATTCTCATCGACTATTTGACTTAGAGTACTCGGCTCTTAGTCATTTTGTGAGTTTTGGTTCTTGAGTATCTTTGTTTTCCTCATTTAGTAGTGTGTGTGAGGATTTAATGTGTTCAAAGTCTTTCATCATTTTGCCTAATGAATCATAAAGATCGAGTGGGTGATGAAGTGTGTGTGTCACGATCACTATCACTAGAATCGAGTGTGATGAATTAGAGTGTACCTCATCTTCTTGGTCCGGTTGGTCTTGTTCCTTGGCCATCAAACGGATCAAGGCTTCTTCTTCAGAGTCACTTGAGTAGTCAGCTTCCACTACAAGAAAATTGACCAATAATGATGGGAAATTCTATCACTATATGTCCAAAAAACCATCATTAAAGATTTTTAATGACGGAAATTTCCGTCATGACCCCTCATTATTGCCCTCCTAGTTAAAAGTAAATAATGACGGGAAATTGATCCCGTCATTATTGGTTTAACATATTTAGTGACGGGATTGTACCCTCATTAAAAATAAATTTAAATGATGACAAATTTCATCATTATATGTCATTCGCCTCTCATTAAATAGTATTTTAATGACCATACATCGCCTCATTGTATCATCATATGCCCTTCATTATATGTTGTTTTATAGATAAATTTTACCATCATTATTAGTTATTAGCCCGTCACTAAAAATAATTTAGCAATAAAACTAGCCTTATAAAATCAGAAATTACCCTCATTAAAATATATTCTTTATAATGAAATATACAATCATTATTCCATATGAATTACTTATTACATAAAATTAAAACACATCAATGCTAATAAATAAGAATATTTCTAAACATTCAGAACAAATTTTGTAGCAGGAATCTTATATAAACAAGCATGTCAAGATTTATTCATTTACTCAAAATATATACAATTATAAATTGCTTCTAAACATGAGTGTCATCTTGATGGTATATAGCTAAAAATGTATTCTCTTCTAAATCTTCTCTTGAGTACACAAATATTTGAGCACCATACAAAGGTGAATCCAGTTTGCTTCAAAATGTCATTTGTCAAATCTCTAATCCATGCTTGAATCCTTCATTAAGAATCAACCTACAAGAAAAATAAAAATAAAAAGAAGAAAAAAAAAGCATTATACCCAACAGCAAGCATTAACATTCAAGATATATCAATTAGGCCTTTAAAATACTACTCTCATTTCAGATGTAATCAAGTTAAAGAAAAAATTGATATACGATGATATATGAAAAAAATTGCAGTCATATTAAAATGAAAAACCAAAAATTGTCATCGAATCAAAATATCTAGTAACCACATTGCATATAATGGCAAATATATAGCTCTTGCAAAGCAACTTTAGATATTTTCAAGAAACAATTATTTCAATATGAAACCTTTGAATTTTCATTTAAGATAACTTTCAGTGAATTGTCATTCCATATTTGGTGTTTCAATCGGAGAGAACACAAGAATGTACACTTAAAATACCATAATTTAAGTTCTAAGCATTTCAACACTTACACTAACTAAGCATCTTGAAGAATATGCAAAAATATAATAGAGATGCTTTTGTATACCTTATGATCTAAAATCTACCTAATTTTGCCTTGTCTGACTTCCTTGACAATGTTTCTCTCATGAATATAACAAAACAAGGATTAGAATGATAGTTCCGTAATATACATGTGAGAGTTAGAGATTGCAAAAAAAGGACTAAAGCTACTCAAACCTTTTTATATATTTTGGTTTACAAGATTATGAGTAAACAAACTTTTAAAGAGATATAAAAGTTATTTGATTTATCATTGTTGATGATTATAAAAATATTCTTAAAAATGGATTGAAATCTCTAACAACTCACCACATATGAACATGACCATTTGGTCTTATAGTTGTTTTGACAATATGGGATTTTTTTCGACCCGGTTTGCAAAAGATGAGCACCCTTAATGTTGGCGCCAATATCATCCGGCAAGATAAATAAAATCGCTATGTTAAATTCTTCAACCATTATATTTAAATCTTATGCAATGCAAATCATTTACCAATCACAGTTCATTTATCTTGAAACTTCTTTGCATGGTCCTCTTCCATTAGCTTATTTCTTCACCATTACGAAAATTGGCTACAAGATATAGATGCACAAAAAGAAAAGAAAAGTAAAAAGAGACTTACATAGTCCTTGGATTTAATCCATCAAGTTCCAGGCTTCCAAACTATTGGAATATAGCAAATGAACGATTACAAGAGTCGATTTAATCTGTCAAAAGTTAGTTAGTCTTGTTGTAACAATCATAACCGTTTCGTTAGCTTATAGCTTATAGCTTAGCTTAGTTTGTCGACTCTATATATAGCTGCTATGTACATCCATTTCACAATAATGAGAATTCATCGGTTTACATTTTCCATTATGGTATCATTCGCCAGGCTCCCATAGTGTGCTTTGAATATTTCTTCTCTCCGCGACTCTCCGGCAAGACATTCTTCTTCGTAGCAATGGCTACATCTCTTCCTCATTTCACTCCGATTGTCCTACGACTTGATCGGAATAACTATTCTTTTGGAAAGCTCGGGTTCTATCTACCGCAAATGCGAGCACACGGTTTTGAGGATTTTCTTTTTGGCAATGTGCCTCCTCCTCTTGAGATCTTGTTTCGGATTCTCACTGGTAGTTGATTTGGATCTAAATCTAGAGTATGTTGTGTGGTTGCACAAGGATCAATTCCGCTTAGTGGTTACTCATTTCGATTGGTGAATCTATGGTTGGACATGTAAGTAGGTGTAAAAGCGCATCGATGTATGGTTGGTTTTTGAAAAGTTGTTTCGAGTCTCAATCAAAATCTCGAGCTCTTGACTTCGATTTATGTTACAAACTCTTAAAAAAGGTGATATGAGTATTGATAGTTACATTTTGAAGATGAAATCCTTGGTCGATGATCCAATTCGTGGGACATATAATTACCGATGATGAATTGGTGCTATATATCCTTGGAGGACTTGGTGTGGATTATGATTCGTCAGAGTGGTTCATCTTACTACTCGTCTTTGAATCTCTAAATCGCAAGAGGTGCGTTTATTCTTCAATCTCATGAGATGAGATTACAAAGTCAAGATTCTATATCCACCATTTCGCTCTTCACACTAGCTTAAATCAAGCTTCTATGTCTGTACAAGCTGCTCATTCGCAAATATTGTTTATGATGGTTATAATTCTCGAGGTGGTGGAAGATTCACTAGAGGAAGAGGCCGTGGAGGTCAATTTTGGTTCTCGTAACAATTCAAATCGCCCTAAGTGTCGGTTGTGTTGGAAGACATGACATGTGGCTCTCAAATGCTACAAGAGGTTTGATATTAGTTTCTTTGGTCCGGATCCTCAAGCTACTCTCTTGGTGTGTTAGGTGGTACTCCTCAGGCTCACCCCTTATGCTGCTACCTGGTATGCGTCTGAGATCTAATCGGTACTGGACGGTGGTGCTACTAACCACATCACCACAAACCTGGAAAACCTCTCTCTTGGACTCCTTATCAAGGGAAATATACACTTGCAGAGGAAATGGCTCTAAGCTTCATATCTCTCATATAGGTTCAAATGTTTTACCTAGCTCGGATCTTTCTACCTCATTACTTCTTAATAACATTCTCTATGTGCCCCAAATTACCAAAAATCTTCTCGAGTATTTCTCAATTCACCAAAGACAATTTGTACTAATTGAGTTTTACCATGATTGTTGTTTGGTCAAGGACAAAGCAACATCTCAGATCCTCCGGGCAGCAAGCTTAAAGATGGGCTCTACGGCTCAATCTCACTCATCTTCATCATCTCAAGACTACTATGTCCCGCAAATAAGCCCCTGTTTTCCTGTTTCTACTCATGTTAAGTCCGTTGTTCCTAGTTCTATTCAAAATAATTGATTGCACTTTCAGTGTAATAAATGCTTCTTCGTACTATGACTAATGTAAATTTGTGGCATAGAAAGCTTGGCCATCCCATACAAAGTCTTTATCTCATGTGTTCCAATCTCTAAATAAAAAGCCTGTTCTATCTCGGTTTCTTTTTTGTGATGCATGTAAAGTAAGCAAATTACATCAACATCATTATGCTTCCCAACCTACAAAAACAAACGACACCATTTCAACTCATCCATTCGACTTATGGGGTCCCTCACATGTATTGTCGTGGATGGATACAAATATTACATTCATTTTGTTGATGATTTCTCTCGGTTTACTTGGATCTTTCCACTAAAACTCAAGTTAGAAGCTCTATCTGCTTTTTCTTGATTTAATACTTTTATTGAGAGACAATTTCATACCAAAATTAAGTGCTTAAAAAGCGATTGGGGGTGAATTCAGGTCCTTAGCTCCTCATTTACTCAATCTTGGGATTCAATTTAGACACCGTGCCCTCACTCTCATCAAAAAATGGAAAGGCCGAGAGGAAACATCTTCATATTGTTGAAGTTGGCCTGTCAATGCTTGCTCAAGCACATATTCCTCTTAAATATTGGTGGCATGCTTTCTTTTCATTTATTTATGTTATTAATCTCCTCTCTACTCCTACATTGCAAAGATTCTTCTCCTTTTCGTTTCTTTTTCATCAAACTCCCGATTACAAATTTCTTAAAGTCTTTGGCTGCACTTGCTATCCTTTCCTCAGGCCCTACAACACCCATAAATTTCAAGACAGTCCAAAAATGTGTCTTTCTTGGTTATTCCGACTCTCACAAAGGTTATAAGTGTCTTGACTCCACGGAAGACTCTACATTGCCAGCAGTGTTAAGTTTAATGAGCATGAATTTCCTTATGATGAGCTATTTGTTCATCACTCTCCTTTCTACTTCTTCTACTTCTACTTTGCTTTCTCCTTTTCCCATACCTTGTTTCTCAGCCCCTCTCCCTCTCTTTCTCCCCGGTTCCACTCTTGACTCCATCACTCATAATCTTGTATCTTCTCCCTCTCTATCATCTCCTTCAAGATCCTCTCCTCCTCATCCTCCCGCCACTACTCCTCCCTCTCCATCCCCTACTCATGTTCCTCACCATTCTATGGTTACAGGATCCAAGAATGGCATCTTTAAGCCCAAAACCTACTCGGCCTATTTGCCCTACCCCCGCACCTTTAGAGCCATTTTTCATTTGCACAGGATGTGTCCGATCCTAGATGGAAGGAGGCTATGCAACTTGAATTTGATGCCTTACTTGCTCGAACACTTGGACATTGGTTACCCTTTCTTGAGATATGAATGTTATCCGCAATAAATGGGTTTTGAGAATCAAGCATAAGCGGGATGGTTCTATTGACAGATATAAAGCAAGGCTTGTTGCTAGGGGTTTTCAACAAAGCTGCTGGTGTGGACTATTTTGAGACTTTTAGTCCCGTTGTTAAGCCTTGTACAGTTCGTTTGATTCTTACTCTTCTTTGTGACAAATCGGTGGAGCATACAACAGATTGATGAGAACAATGCATTTTTAAATGGGGATCTCAATGAAACAGTTTTCATGCACCAACCGAGAGGGTTTCATTGATTCTTCTAAGCCTACTCATGTTTGTAAGTTGAACAAGTCACTTTATGGTCTCAAGCGGGCCCCAGGGCCTGGTTCACTAAGTTGAAGCAATTTCTCACTTGTCGAGGATTCTCGCTTGATTTCGAACATGACTCTCATTTTTTTAAAAAGGTTCTTTGGTTCATTATTAGTGGTTCTTATTTATGTAGCACTACAAGAAAAAGTATATCTAGTGACAAAATATTTAGTGACGACAGTAATATTGTCACTAAACGTGTGTTTGTTGCCACAATATTTTGATATATCACTAGTAATTTGAAGTAATGATAATTAGTGATATTTTAAATTTTTGTCACTAAATATTGTCACTAGACAATTGGCGCCATATTTGGTGTTGGCGGGAAATAAAAGTTGTCACAATTACTATATCATATAGTGACATCATGTGCACTCATCACTAATTATAAGAAAAATATGTGACAATATTTTCTAGCATCACTAATGATGGAAGCATTAAGTATTAGTGACCATTTTATTGTTGTCGAGAAATTTTGTCACAGGACATTTGAGGTCATCTTCAAGTATTGACATAAAATAAAAATTGTCACTATTACTATGCGAATTAATGACAACATTTAATGTCATCACTAAATGGAAGAAAAATTTGTGATAAGATTTAGGATGTCACTATTTATTAGAATTGTCAAGTATTTGTGACAATTATTTATGCTATCGAGTATGTTTTGGCAATGAGAAAATTTCATGTCATTTTTTTTGTTGGTGGGAAACAAAATTTGTCACTATTTCTAATTAAAATAGTGACAACATTTGAAATCAACACTAATTAATATTGAATTTTGTGACAATATTATTTGATATCACTATAACTCGGATGTGTTGAGCATTCACTATAAGAATTTCGCTAATACACAATGGATATAATCCGTTGTGTATTACAATAATCACCGTTGTTAAGTAGATGGTGTTGTAAAAAGGTCCGCTCAATGACAACGGTTTAAATCCATTGTCGTTAATAATAAGACAACGGTTATAATCCGTTGTCATTGAGCTTTAACTTTTTTACAACACCATCTACGACAACGGCTGATTATTGTAATACACAATAGATTATATCCATTGTGGTTTTGAAGCATTACAACGATTTTTACAAGCCATAATAACCATTGTAATTTTGGACCGCGGCTAATGCATTTTCTATTTAGTGTCTATTATTTTTTTTCAATGTGGTAATATAACTTTTTATTTCATATATGCAAAAAAAAAACACAATACAAGAAAGCAACATATAACTAATTAAAACAAAACATAACATTCGAATGATTATATCTAGTACATGTCTGCAAATGGTTAACAAAACAATATCCAGTATTTAACGAAACGTATCAACAAGTGTTTAACAAAATGACTAACAAGTGTTCTCAAAGCTACACTAATTCTTTCATTGAGGGCTACAAAGCAATCCAATATTATGTTCACATGACTCAAAATGCGAGAAAACAAAAGAGATGTCGAAAACAAAATCGCAATATCTCACTGTTTATCTCGCTAGCTAGAGACCCAACAATGGTTCCGAACAACATTGAAGACCCAAATCCCACAATGAAGAGTCCGATTTCACCTTTCCCAAAACCATAAGTACTGTAAAGGTAGTAGACATGTGGACCTTGCAACCAGTCACCAGCTGTTTACCACACCCACATAGAAAACAACTATCAGCAAAAGCAAAATTTGCTATAACGAATCTCTCAGAATTTAGAGAAAATTGCAAAAGCTCTCCTATAAAAGTTAAAAAGACAAGGGATGTAGTACCATTCTCTGTAGCATTTCAGGCACATGGCATGATTACAGTTTGGCAAGACTATCTTACTATTCATCTCCATGCAAATCCCACATTCTTCTTCCCTTTCAATATCCGATTCCGAGCAATGCCTATGTTCTTCTTCATCCTTTCTCTCTGTATCTCTCCGGCATAGAGCTCTCGCTTTTTATCTTCCGAATCTGTCACACCTCTTTCAAGTTGCGGAAAGAGGGATAAATTACACCTGGCCACAAGATATGTTCGGCTTTTTCGTAACCATTAATTATTCGTTTCTAGGAAAAACCGCAATCTATTAGAATCCGGAATTTTACCATAGAAATCTCTAATGCTTGCTTTTCTCTCATGAGTGGACATAGTGGTGGTGCCATCAACATATACTGTGCATATACCGTGAATTGACAAAGTTAGATTGCATTAGTCAATTGGACAAAAGTTGGTGGTGAATTGCATCAAGTAGAACAAGAACTAAAGCTCATATTGTCAATGTCAAAGACAGAAAGTAAAATGCTTCATGTTTACCAGAGCAGTGTAGCCGCTTATGAACTGATACATGGTTTGAGCCAAGCTCAGTTTGCTGACAGGGGGTAGCGCGCCAAAGGCATCACAGGCCAGAAGAATGACATTTTTGGGATGCGGACCAACGCAAGGTATCTTAGCATTTGGAATGAATTCTATGGGATATGCAGCCCGAGTGTTTTCTGAAATAAAAAAGAACGGGGTAATGCATTAATACAGTTCGCAATTCAATATATATTTACTAAATATCATCACTTTTTTTTCCGTGGGGGTCGGGAAGTGCTTAAATTTTCCAATTTGAATAAAAAGAACACTAGATTTTCGGTTTTCGTTTATTTATTTATTTTGATACATTTTTTGAGTATTTTTTGAAGGCTTTTCGCTTAAGCGACTTTGCTCGCTCAATGCAATAGTAGTTACAAAATTTACTATGTGATAAGACATTTTGCAATCATATGCATCTAATATGCTTCAGTCATGCTAGTAGTAGTCTGCACTAGTTAATTGACATAAGAGTAGAGGTTTAATTATCAGTCTTAAGGCATTTTTTCATCACACCAATCTTCATCAGAATAGTCTTTAATTCCCACTTTAAAGTTACAGCATTTCTTTTTTCCCAAAATAAAGTTTCACTATTATCAACTCACAAAGCACCAAGCCCAGCCGCAAGACTTCAAGATTAAGGTCCAATTTACAAAACTTACACGAAACATGATTAATCAAAACAATCTAAAGCAAAAACTTTCTTTGATTTCTAACTCAATGAACTATACCAAACATGGACAACCCAATGAAACCAGAAAACATTTCACCCAAATCTTGATGAACTTCAAACAAAACAAAACCAAAAAGAAAAAGAAAAGAAAACTTACGTGTTTCCCTTAATCTTGAACCAAGCCTCAAAGACATTGTTTCCCAAAAAGATAGTTTGTGCGAGCAAGATGATCCGGCGTCTGTTGGAGATGAGGCAAGTACTACTGGATTCCATTTTTAACCCGATGTGTCTGTTAATAGTTTCTTCGACAGTTCACAGTGTTTTCCAAACGGCGGGAAATAAAGCTTTAAACTTGCGGAGCAGGACGGTCGTGATTGGTGTAGAGAATTGGTGTTCCTGGTCTTATAGTTCTTGTATGAGGAAAAGTTTAAAGAGACTGTTCACAAGAAGGTTATAATTTTTTTGAGCAGCTAACACATCACAAGAATTTGTTTCCTTTTTTTTTTTTTTTAAGTTTACCTTGGCATTGTTGCTGCCTAGAGCCCATTAAACTCTTGTTCTCCACTTTTGATACACCAGAAGTGATGGAGCTCACCGCCCTGCCGGCGCCACTATCTGCCTCTGTCCGTCATAGTTAGAAGACATTCCAACCAACTCTTGTTTAACCCCAGGGGAAATAATTTCAAAAGCAAATATAATAGCAGATATGTGAAACGCACAAGGAAGATTGTAAGAAAGATAATAAAAAAATTCAAGACAAAACTCATAAACACATAAATAATAAGTAAAAACTAGATTATTTCTCACCTAAACCTTGTCAGCACACATACTTAATAAGTGGACAAGATGATTATGAAATTGGACGGAAAATATTCAAATTCATCTAATCAGTGTCATAATCATCCTCACTTTCATTAGCATTATCTTCTTCATTTTTTCTTGATATTCACCTAATGTGTAATCTTCTTCTTCGTCATCTTCATCATCAATTAATGTGAGAGCTTGCCCTTCCACCGGTGTCGCTACGTTTGCCTTGATAGTTACTGCAGGAATATCAGTTCTTTGCCATTCCATACGATCTTCATTTTGTTGGTATGATCCATCAGCCATTATGCAGTCATCATCCGTGTTCTCAAGCACATTCCATGAGCTTCGGGCTTGTGTCTCAATCACAACTTTCCAATCATTGCCCAATTTGATATCATCAACATAGAACACTTGTTGTGCTTGAGATGCTAATACATATGGTTCATTGGTCTTCCAAGGTTTTGATATATTGACACTCGTGAAATTGTACTTATCTTTCTGAACTGATTTACCTTCATACCAATCACACTTAAACAACACAACTTCATGATTTCCCAAGTAATCTAATTGGATTATATCTATTAACACACCATAGTAATGCCGAAATCCTGAATTCTCCTCAACTTTTACCATTACACCAGAATTTTGAGTTTTTTTGTTCATCTCACGATGCTTAGTGTGAAATCTCAATCCATTCACTATGCAAGCATCATAATGAGTCACCCGATTATCAGGACCGTATGCCAAGTGCAAGAGATCCTCACTGTTAAGTTGATTTTCCTCAGTTGCGCATGTCATCTGTTAATAGTATTGGTTTAAGATGTGATATATGAACATAAGCATTGTGAAAATATAGTAATACAATTAAGAGACGACGTCATTGCTCAAACCATCTTGCAAAAGACTTCTCATGTGTCTTTTCTACATTGGCGCAGCCATTTCGTTCTAGTTCTTCCTGGTGTTCACTAAATTACAAATTAACAACTCATTTTAAGCTTAAAAATGTGTGACTCACATATTTCAAGATGTAATTTGACAGTTTAAAGAAAGTAACATATATATGCATTTATGTATTAAATAATAATTAATGAAATACGGCGAATACCAATACTTCATCGCAATTCTTTAAAACATACGCATGCGCTGTTTGATGATTTTCATCAAGAAATGAGTATTTCCCCATCCCATGAGGCGTGAGTTTCCGGCCAGAAACACGGTCTTTGTTGCGTTACTTCTCTACACCTTTCTCGAATTACGTTCGACTTTATCAAATTGTGTTTCGATATCTTTCATATACATTGAGCAGAATGTTAAGCATTCTTCAGCAATATAACCCTCGGCCATTGATCCTTCTGGAAAAGCCTTATTATTAACATATTTCTTTAATTTGTACAAGTACCTAAACAACACATTTAGCCAGCATCAACATATATTTAAATAATTAAAGATATAAAAAATGACAATTAGGATGGTAACTTACCTTTCAATAGGATACATCCATCGATAATGTACTGGCCCTCCCAAAATAACCTCTCGTGGAAGATGAATGGGCAAATGCACCATGATATCAAAAAATGCAGGAGGAAAAATCCTTTCTAACTTGCATAAGGTCAAAGCCATTTGATCTTCAAGATATTCCAACTCTGCACTATTCAATGCTTTTGAGCATAATTGTTTGAAGAAACTGCTAATTCCATGTAATGCCTCATATACATTATTGTCTAAGATCCCACGTACTGAAATTGGTAACAAATGTTGCAAGATAGTGTGACAGTCATGAGTTTTTAAACCTGTCAATCGACACTCGATAGTGTTAACACGCTTTGACAAACTTGCAGCATATCCATCTGGATACTTCACTGAAGCTAAGAATACACACAATTTTCTTTTTTCTGCCTTTGATAATGTAAAGCATGCTGGAGGTACCAAATAAGAATTTGCAATCAATTTTGGATGTAACTGATGTCGTATACCTAATACTTGCAAATCAAACCTGGCTTTAATATTATCTTTAGTTTTCCCATCAATGTCTAACAACGTGTCAAGAATGTTGTCAAAAATATTTTTCTCTATGTGCATAACATCTAAATTATGCCGCAACCTTAAAGTTTTCCAATATGGTAGCGTAAAGAATATGCTGCACTTTCTCCAATTTAATTCCTCATCGCGTTTTCTCTTCTTTTGTGGTGTCTTTCCAAATGTAACTTGATGGACATGGCGTAATTGTTCAACCACATCATCCCATCAAAGGAGCAGGCTTATCTCTATTTTCCTTCTTACCATCAAAAGCATTTTTAAGATCACGCCATTTATGATCATGAGGTAAGAAACGACGATGGCCCATATAGCAGACTTTTTTCCCATTACGTAACCAAAAGCTAGATGTATCCTTGTTACATATGGGACATGCTAAGTACCCTTTTGTACTCCATCCTGATACCATTCCATATGCTGGTAAGTCATTTATAGTCCACAATAAAGCTGCACGTAAGTTAAACTTAGTACCGAAAGAAATGCATCGTGAGGTTTCAACGCCATAATCCCATAAGTCCTTCAATTCATCAATCAATGGTTCAAGAAAAACATCTATGTCATTTCCAGGAGATGTTGGACCTGGAATAAGCATTGACATAATGAAAAAAGGAGCTTTCAAACACTTCCACGGTGGCAAATTGTATGGCAAAAGGATTACCGGCCATGTGCTGTAAGATAAGCTCATATTTGAAAAAGGATTAAAACCGTCAGTTGCTAACCCAAGTCTAACATTACGTGGGTCTTGGGAAAAAGATTCGTGCATTTTGTCAAATTCTTTCCATTCTTGGGCATCTGCTGGATGCCTTAACATTCCATCATCTATACGTTTTTCCTTGTGCCATCTCATATCTTGTGCTGTTTCCTTAGATATGAATAGTCTCTGCAACCTTGGCTTTAATGGAAAATAGCGTAAGATCTTTTGAGGAATTTTCTTACGTTTTTCTTCACCATTGACGTTCTCAGTAAATTTATATCGTGGTGCTGAACATTTCGGACATTCTTCTTTTGTTTCATGTTCCTTCCTGAACAATACACAATCATTTACACAAGCATGAATTTTCTCATAGTGTAATCCAAGATCTTGTATTATCTTTTTAGCCTCATAATATGAGCAGGGGAGGACATCACCGCTCGGAAGTGCCTTCTTTAATACCTCCAGTAACATGGAAAATGATTTATTGCTCCATCTGCTAACAATCTTTAAATGCATTAGTGTGACGATAAAAGATAGTTTGCTGAAACTTTCACATCCTGGATATAGTTCCTTATCAACATCTCTCAATAATCTCATAAATTTATCAGATTCCCACTTAGGTACTGCATTTTCATCCCTCGTAGACTCATCTCCAGTCCAAGCATTTGTTCTTGTTGCTGTATAACAATCTTCCAGCATACTTTGCATGTTAACATAATCACTCTGATTTCCTCTTGTTTCATTTTTTGATGCTTCATCTAATTCAAGTTCTTCTTCATCAAAATCCAAATCTTCATCGTCAGACTCATCAGATTCCTCACCATGCAAATCCCATTTAACATAATGTTTAATTATTCCAAACTGGAGTAAATCAGCCTCAACATCATCTCGACTCCGATGCAATACATTATTGCATTTTCTACAAGGACATCTGATCTTATCCCCTGGTTCAGTTGATAAATAAGCAAAATCTAGAAACTGTTGAACTCCATTTTGATATTGGGGGAGTCTCCTATCGTCAAGTGTCATCCAACTTTTATCCATTTTGAAATCCTACGCACATAATAAAGTACCTTTAGTGCTAATACATTAAAATCACCATCAAGCCAAATTCAAAGTATCACATAATATGGTGAATACTGTCTCAGTTTCTTGATATTTGAGATCAATAGCAAATTTACTATTTGTAAAGGCTTTCTATTATGCAAATAAATGTGGTACCTCTGAAGCAAGAATGAAACAAGAATGTAAATGATCTATGCCATACAGGGGTAAAAAGAAATCTGCCAAAAGCATAAATTATATATCTAGACTAACCACCGGAAAAAACAATGTATGGAGAAATCAAAGTTTTTTTCCAGATTATGTTGAAGCAACACATTCAAGCAACTCCTTGGTAGTGAATATTGTTAGGATAGATGTGATCCTTTTTTCCTTTTTCTAAACTTATCTTTTCTATTTATCATTAAATTTTATGTTTTTGCATTTTATTTCTCATATTTCCTTGTTTTTTGTTGAGTTATCTTACAACTAACAAGATATAACATAATAATTATAACCATTAAATATCACCCACATTTTAGGTTGTCCGTCATTGGATTAAGAAAGAAAACAAACAATTTTCATTTATGTTATTTATTCTTATTAAGTACTTTAGAAGCATGGTTGCAGAAATCGCTAGGCGCTAGTCGGGCAGCGGACCAACACCTAGGAACAACACTACTTGTTATTTTTTTTTAATTTTTTTACCGATTTTTGGCCGATTTTTCCCACCTAGACCGCCTGGCGCCCGCCAGGTCCAATTATTGGCACAGGGAGAGCGCCTAGCTCCGATTTGGTGCCGCCTAGGCGGGCGCCTAGGCCGATTTTTGGCCAAAACGATTTTTTTGGCCGATTTGGGAAAAATCGGATCGGCCTAGGGGCGCCTAGGCGGCCGCCTAGGCCGATTTTTACAACACTGTTTAGAAGTGAATGATGATATTTCTACATTGATTTTGCTGTGTGAATAAATTGAGTGGTCAACGAATTATACTTTTAAATTTTAATTGGACTAAATAATACGTATTATATAAAATATTTATATACAAATAAATAATATAGATTCAAATTCCATTATAAAATATCAAGATTGCCATGCCCTGTTCACTGTCACATATCATATTCATATATATAATATGATTATTATAAAAACTATTCCTAAGTTTGATATATATTTATAGAAACTACTCCTTTAAATATATAAATTACAAATATTTTTCTTCAAATATTATTATATCTCATTAACGTTCATCTCTATTTTAAAATCTCAGTTTGTAGTATATATTTAAACAGACGTTTTTGAAAAGGAATTTTTCAAATGATTATCTGTTTTACTCTACCAAGTTTCTCGCTAATTTTGTAATTGCTCAAATAACATATATTAATTCTCTACAATTTACCAAATTTTGAGATTATTTCTCCAACTATGAGACCTCTGACATAGAAAAAATAAATCCCATGTACAAATCAAGCAAGTGTTTAACAAGATATCACAGATTAGAAAATTAACGAATCAGAAAAATTAAAGCACTAAAGTTGCTAATTACCTTTTGTTGTTGGCAGAGACGACGGATGGTGGCCGCCGAGAGTAGTAGAGCTTGTTCCCCAGATAGTTCTGATCGTTGAAGAAGGTGGTGACGGTGGCAGTTGGCGATTTGAGTGGTGCGAGAGAACAAGGAGAAAGAAACGTCGTCAGAGAGTCTCGAATAGCGAAATAGATCAAGAGGATAGAGACGTCAATAGAGTTTTTCCGAGAGCAAAATGACGTTGAAAGAGAATATTGTTAGGATAGATGTGATCCTTTTTCTATACTTATCTTTTCTATTTATCATTAAATTTTATGTTTTATATTTTATTTCTCATATTTCCTTATTTTTTGTTAAGTTACAAGATATAACATAATAATTATAACCATTTAATATACGGGTGTCAATTTAGGACCCGACACGCAAATCCGACACGAACCTAACACGAAATTAATGGGTATGGGTCCAGGCTGGTGGAGTGCAGGGGTTGAACCCGAATAACCGCTATTAAATTAAGCGGGTTGGGTCAGGTCAACCTACTATGAACCGTTTAACCCGTCTAACCCATTTGTGAATTTAAAAGAAAATTAAGCATATAGTTAATTGTAAGAAAAAACAACAAACAAGACGTATCTTTAAAACTCAAATGATAAAACCTCCTTAATTATGTATTTGTTATTATTATGCATGTCTTTCTGAATATTGTCCTCAAAATATGATTAGTATGTAATGTTATTTATGTAATTATATTTTTTTTTTTGTATGTTGTTAATTGTGATATTTTTATTGATCGAATAGTGTATGATAGTGATTGATTCTAAAAATATAAATTTATTGATTAAAACTATTAAATGTATATTAAAATAAACCGAGTGGTCAACGAATTATATTTTTAAATTTTAATTGGACTAAATAATACATATTATGTATATACAAATAAATAATATAGATTCAAATTCCATTATAAAATATACTTTAAAACATATGCAAATATAAATTATAATTTGTTGACATTTATAAAGAGTATTTAGTTTCACATCTCACAAGCAGGGGTGTCAATTTGTGACACAACACGATTGACTTATTTAACCCATTTAACATTATATTGATATATTATTTCCATATTATTTTATGTTTTAGTTAGTTATATGATGATAGAAGTTCATTAGAATAACAACGAATAATTGGTGATTGGAAATGTGTGAGCATGTAAATAGTGAAATTTCTGACGAAATTTGTAATAATGAATGGTAAGTTGATAAATTTTTTCTTGGTTTCCTATTGCAGCCTGAATTTATCGAGCAAAATAATCCTTTAAACAAGGGGCGTCAATTTGTGACACAACACGATAACTTGAAATGAACCTAACATGAATTTAGTAAACACGGGGGTTATTTGTAATATTTTGGATGATCAAGGTTTATATGTTGCAAATGTGAGAAAATGAAAATGTTTGATACTATTGTTAGAATATTTGAACAATAGGTATGTTTTGGATGCCTAACTAGAACTATTTGAGCTTTTTTTTGTAGTTTATAATAAAAGCGGGGTGGTTTATCTAAGGAAAACCAATTATCGGGGGTATTTGGTAATATTGTTTTGGTAATATATTAGACATTTGGGTTCTTTGTCAATGCACCTTTTTAATTGTTTGTAAACAAGATGATGCCTTTTGTTCTATGACATATTTGTAACTTACATTACGGTTGTATGATGCCACCACCATGTGAAAGCCTAACCCAACAATGCACAAAGGTAAAGCTACAACCATTAATTTGTTAAAATTAGACCTCATACAAAAAAAAAAAAAAAAAAAAAGTTCATCAAAAGCTCATTACTAAAAGTTACAATTGCACCCTCAACTTTTGAAAATATTACAAAATAGCCCCAAAGGATATTTTTGTCTACTCATAATTAATGAATAGTACCTCAAGGGCATTCTTGGATTTGCATACAATTTTTTTGATAACGTCATCATTTTTTGTTAGGTCAACTAACAGAATGACCTAAGATGTTAGACGGAACAAACCTCAAGGGTAGTTTTTGTAATTTCTAAATTTTTTGGGTTTTTTTGTAATTAGATTAAACCTCAGGGGTATTTTTTGTAATTATCTATTTTTTTAATCATATATTCTTAATCAATTTGTTAAATTATTCATATATCTCGTAGATCTTTCCCTATACATAGAACATCCTTTAAAAGCGTCCTATGGCTATATATGAAAGTTCTCCATATGGAAAATTTTATATCAATTGCAGATTTTCCGGTGAATCATAATGGGGAATAAATGATATACTCATTACTCAAAGATAAAGCCTTCTATACTTTGATATTTTCTTTAACTTT
This sequence comes from Rehmannia glutinosa, assembly GCA_016081115.2. Lineage (NCBI taxonomy): Eukaryota > Viridiplantae > Streptophyta > Magnoliopsida > Lamiales > Orobanchaceae > Rehmannia > Rehmannia glutinosa. Next base: position 426,809 of record JABTTQ020000362.1, read on the forward strand.
TAATATTAATAAGTTTACCAAAATTGATTATATTGATAAATTTTACAAAATATATAAGTTTTGTATTTTTTTTAATAGTTGTATTTAAATTTTTAAATAATAATAAAAATTTAAAGTGACCAAATGATATGTTGTGGAATACGATATACATCTTTTTTTTTTTGAAATAATATCATATTGTTTCTTAAAATAACGAAATAGGATTTCATATAAAAAGGCAAGATGCTTAAAACATCTTGTGAGAATAAACTGGCCAAATTTTTAAGAGCCCGCCAATTGCAAATTTCCCACGTTCATACATCCATTTCCTGCGCAAATACTGCAAACCGCTCCCTCTATTAGTCTCCTCTGTAGAAATCGCAAAAATCTGTCATTCGCCTCCTCTTTGAAAATTGTTTATCTCTTTCTCTGCTCTGCGTGTGTCGATGTCTACCCGCAATCGGATTCGTTCTCGGGTAAAAAATATCTTAGACTCTTATGCGAGTGTTTCGATCGGCTTGTTTATGTGAGTATTTCATGAATATGATTGTTGATCGTCTTTTATGAGGTTATAGAGATGAGAGATTGAATTAAGTATTTTTGATTGTCTTTTTTGTCCTAGTAAATTGAACATATTCTTCAAAATCAAACCAATCGGCTTCACAAACACACCACAAAACTGATCATAAAAATCATAATGGTCCATATAATTAGAAGAATATACATATCATCCAAACTAAGCCAGGATTATTAATTTATACCATTAAGCGACACTTTAATTGTTCACATGTATTGTTGATCTTGATACTTTAAAAACATTCAAGATAGCTGGTTGGTCATTAAAATTATCTCTTAAGCATAGCTAATTGGAAAACTTGAGATTTATTATATGATAAAAAAAATCTCTTCTATTAGATGGTGCTTTGGTGAACTGCCCTGCAAGTGTACTCTTGTTGCTTTGAATTTTTTTGCATCTAACATGTGCCTGAAAACTTTGGTTGGATGTAACATCTCAAATCAAATGGGTTTATGCCTATCTTTGCTTAATATCTTGGTGTTCAACTTGTCTGCAATGCATCTTGTAGTTTTCCTGCAGAAGATCTTTTTAGATGCTTAACACTTCTATATTTTATCCTAAGGACAACTCTGCAATTTACTTTAATTGTAAATATACACTAATTTCTATATTAAAATCACTTTGATTCAGGTGTAAGCATGACTAGCGTTGACCAACTTAGAAGTGATGAGCCATCCCAAGCATCACAAGATGTTCATCAAGAACAACAAGATATCACGGAGCAACGTGACGACAACAATGGTTGTATTACTAATTCATTTGTACACATTGGGTTAATGGTTTCAAGAACAATATTCTTAACTCAAATTCGTGCTACTTTATTATCTCTGAACAAGTTAACAGTTTTAGATCACTAATAATTTTTATAAATTTTATGTAGGGACATCTAAAAAGAAAGGAAGAGGGATGACATCGGGCATTTCTGTCGAAAAAGAAAGGCGTAAGAGTAAAAACGGAAAGCTGGACATTATTATTCATCCACTTCGGAACCGAATAGTTGGTGAAAATGCCAGACACTTCAAGACTGAAGCTTCTACTGTTCTTAGGTTGCACGCACCACTTAAGTATGTCAAGTGGAAGCAAATTCCAATAGATATCAAAATGAAGATGTGGCTTGCAATGAAGGTAATATTGATGAAAATAATAATCATTAAATTTTTTGTTTATAATAATAGATGTCAATTAGCTTAAGAAGGTGAGACCAAATTGATTCGTTTAAAATAATAACTTGAGTGGGGAATATGTTTTCATTCTTTTAGCAACTTGTAATAGCAAAGGTTTTCCAATATAATGTAATTTTATATATTTGTGTAACAATATTCCAGATAAGTAGAGCAAAAAACCGATTACATCAAATCGTTTTAGCAATAATCTGTTCCCAAGTCCTGGAATTGTACCAATAAAATTTACGAAAATATTAGTTAACCATGTCTTTTTAGGGGCATAAATATATCGACCGGTTTGTGAGGATTTTCTTTTATTTTTACGTATTCATTTATTATTTTTCGGTGTTTGTTCTTTTTATTTGTCTAGAAACAATTTTATATTCCTTATGTATTTGTTTATATTAACATTTTGCTAAACAAATTGTTTGCAGCAAAAATTTAATCTTCTACCGAGGATTGGCAAGTTAAGAAGGTAGTTTTGAACAACTTAATCGCCAATATAGGAGCTATCGACACAAATTGCATATGTACTATCTCAAAAACAAGGACCGCGAGGATATTTTGGAACAACCTCCGATTCAGAAAAAACGAAATGATTGGCTAGTGTTGATCAATTGTTTTGAGAATGATGCTTTCAAGGCATGCGTGAATTTTTTAGATTTTCATTTCACATATACTTTGAAATATTTTCTTTGGTCACTCAAGAGAAAAGTTCAAAGCCAATTGAAAGCATAAACTATAAGATTGATGGGCAACTCAAGTAAACAATTGAGAGGGATGGGAAGTCAGTCGTTGTGATTAGAAGTATGACTTCTAACAAAAAACTCTAGAAAAGAAATATGACTTGCACAAAATAAAATACTTATGGATTATTTAGAGAGGAGTAGGAGTCGGTCAAGATTGGATCTGGAAAGAGAAAGGGAGTTGTTGAGGGAAAGGGAGCGTGAGGAGAGCAGGTGATGTCTAGCACCTTTTTCTTAATGGGTTTATCTTTTCTGTTGATACTCTAGAGCCTAAGTAATATTTATTTCTTCATGCGTGTTGTGCGATTGAGTGTGTATGAAATGCGATATCTTGTGTGATCTTGCAAACTTTGTTCGGAAGTCATATGCAATGATCATGCTTAAATTAATTTGGGGTTTGGACCTCGTGTTTGCTTTCATTTTGCAATGCGCAACATTGTGGTTCTCATTTGAATCACTTGTTTAAGAGTGTCATCATGGAATGCCATTGATGCCCCTGTTTCTGCTTGTGTTACCTCCCATTTCTCAAATTGGTCCATTGATAACTTAATCTTTATTTTCTTAATATCTATTCATTTTGATCTCTTTGAAGTTGGTTGAGAGTTTGTACATTTAAAATTCTAAGGAAAAGCAGAGGACCTCTTAAATTGGTCATAAAGTTGAATTATAGCTAGTCATTCATGAAAACCTTAGCCCATAGCAAAACAATTGGTTATAAAGTTGAATTATAGCCTAGTCATTCAATCATTTTACCAATACAAAATAAATTATACATGACTTTGTATTTAATGCTTTTATGTTTACATATGCAGAAAGATAGTGGGCGAAACAAACAAAATCGAGGAAAGTTAGTAATGGCCCATACATGTGGGACAAAATCTATTGCTCAATATTGCTATGAAGAGGTTAGTGGTTTTAAATACTCTAATAGTGGTATTTATTCTTCTGTTTTTTTAACCTAACACATTTAAATGGCAGCGTGATCCTGAAACTGGGAAAGAACCCTCACGAACATCTACATGGAGAAAAACTCGATACAGTAATGAGAAGAAAGATTGGGTTGACCAAGCTTCTCGGGAAGCTTATGTAAGTTTGTCAAATGATTAAAAATATTTATTTTTAAATTACTAACATTAAATAATTAAATATTTAGGAGGAGATTATTCGATTGCAAAGCGAACCTATTGAAGACATCAATATCCTATGAGTGAAGATGAAGCTTTTATTAAGGTGCTTGGGCAAGAGAAACCTAGTCGACTACGTGGTTGTGGAGATGGGTTGAAACCACCTTCAAAAAGAGGACAAAAAATTAATGATGAACTGCAAAAGGAAAATGAAGAACTAAGAAGGCAAAGTGAAGAAACTAGTTTACGATTGCAAAGACTGGAAGCCCAACTTAGCAACCAAGAATCCCAAGTGCAAGCTCAAGTGCAAGCTCAAGTGCAAGCTATTTTGAATGCTCAACTTCCCGCATTACATTTTGAATTTAAGCCAAACTAATCAAGTTCCATCATCACATGTGAGTATATTAATATTTATGATTTATTGTATATTATTATTTATTATTATTGTTTTTCTAAAATTTTAGACATTTTGGCTTTTTCTCTTTTAATTTCTTTTAATTTTTCTTATATTATTATGTTTAAGCTTGTATATTTCTTGTAATAGTTGCTAATTTTTCTTTAATTCACCTGCAGGTATGAAAGCTATTTTGCTCGAAGAAATTGGCACATTATGAAGCATTTTAATCAAGTTGAGCCTGATGTTGGATTCTTTTAGTTGTTTATTCAATCGTTTTACTACGACTTTTCTATGTTGGGTATTAGTTGGATTTTTTGACTATGACTTTTCTATGTTGGGTATTTGTTTTAATCTCGTATTATTTAGTTTGATACTCATGGAAATGAATTTTCTTTTGATTTTAGATTGATATTTGTTGGATGAGATGACATTATTTCTAATACTTGTTGCGAATTATATAAATATACTTAAAAGTACAATAACTGTAGAAACTAAAAACTAAAAACAAAAAGCATAAAAACAATCATTGTAAAGGACTTATCCAGGATAACTATTGTCACAATAATATTTATTATTATTTAAATACAAATTTCAATTAAATATTTTTTTCCCTAAAAATTACTTATTGTGACTAGTAATAATAAGTTTTAATGACAAAATTGTTTTGAAACTAAAAATTATTTAATGACAAGATCTATTTGTGACTAAAGAATTGAAATTAGTGATACCAATTAAATGTGACTATAAGCATTAGCTTTTAATGACAACAATTGCATGTGACAATAATATAGGGGTCTAGTGACAAAATTTTGTGTGACTAAAACATTGAGTTCTAGTGACAAAATTTTGTGTGACTAAACCATTGAGTTCTAGTGACAAACAAGCATATGTGACTAAAGTATCAAGTTGTAGTGATAAAAATACATGTGACCAAAGCATGGATTTCTAGTGACAACAAATATTTGTGACTACAAACCTATGGTATTGTGATAATTATAAAAGTTGTCACAAAATTTTTAGTGACACTACTTGTAGTGACGACTAGTGACAACATCCGATTTCATCACTAGCCGATTTTAGTGACAACCTCAAGTATATATAGTGACAAAAAAAACGTCACTAAAAATGCTTTTTTTGTGGTGTAGATGACATTCTTATCACCGGGAGGGTGTTCACGCTATTTTTGATCTCATTAAAACACTTGGTGCTCGGTTTGCTTTGAAAACACTTGGTGAAGTTAACTATTTTCTTGGTTTGGAGGTTACTAGAAACTCTGCAGGCTTGGTTCTTACTCGGACGGATATATTACTAATCTTCTACGCAAAACTAACATGTTGAACTCGCAACCCTTGTCCTACTCCTCTTAGCACTTCCAGCCAAACTTGCCCTCTCGCATGACCCCTCTTTTTGTGACCCTACACACTCTGAGAAGCACTATTGGTGCCCTTCAATACTTAACCATCACAAGACCGATATCTCTTTTTTTTTGTAAATAGATTGAGTCAATACCTACATGCTCATACCTCCAACCATTGGGTTGCTTGTAAACACCTTCTCTCGATATCTCAAAGGCACTATGAAACTTGGTCTCACTTTCCTTCCTTCCCGCGAGAGAATGTTACTTGAAGCTTATTGGATGCGATTGGGCTAGCAATGTTGATGATAGAAAGTCTCTTGGAGGTCATTGTATATTCCTAGGCAAGAATTTACTGGAGTTCCAAAAAAGCAGCGGTGGTTTGTAGAAGCTCGCCAGAATCCGAGTACGAGATCTTTGGTGACACAACTACTGAGTTGATTTGGTTGCACTCCTTAATGAAAGAATTTGGTATATCCATAGAATCTCCTTCCTTGCTTTGGTGTGATAACATGAGTCTTTGGAGCCATGGCAAAGCAAATCCATTTTCCATGCTAGAACGAAGCATATAGAGATAGATGTTCACTTTGTTAGACAAAAGGTTATTGATAAAGAAGTTGAGATATCGTTTCATTCCATCCGAGGAACGACTGCGGATTTATTCACAAAAGCCTTGTCCATCACAGAGGTTTGGATGCTATGTACTAAACTCTCTATTGGCACCCCGAAGCTCTCAAGGTCACCACAGTTGGGGAAGTATTGGAATATAGCAAATGAACGATTTAAGAGTCGATTACAATAATCAAAAGTTAGTTAGTCTTGTTGTAACAATCATAACCGTTTCGTTAGCTTATAGCTTATAGCTTAGCTTAGTTTGTTGACTCTATATATACCGCTATGTACATCCATTTCACAATAATGAGAATTCATCGTTTACATTATCCATTACAAACTTATAGCTCTGTATAAGTCGCAATGAATACCAATGATAATAAAAGGAATAAATTGCCGAAATTCAACTATACTTCATTATCTTCTCAAGCATTTTCACCAATTATTCTACCTCTACTTCCCGACTATTGTTATTCTATTTTGGTAGAAATTTCAAGTAATACTCAAGGAATGCATTATGATTCAATGTCTCATTGGTGTATAGAACCAAAACTCTAGAAAGTAGAAGCATGAATTGAATCCTTACCGCATTCAAAGTGTTCTTAAGCATTAAGACCACTACATAATAGTTTCAAAACATTGCAACCAAAATAGAAATTATTATTTCACCTAATTTGGCAAACTCATAGATTAACCATAAATCTATTGCAACAATTATAATGAAAAATTCATACGTAACCCATATGTAATTCAATAAACACCATATCCATTTGCAAGAAATTTAAATGTTTGCATTTTCTATCAAAACTAGCAATGTAAACTAAAAGCCCCAATTTCTACATACCAATTTTTTGTTTGCTAGGTTTTAGGATTTGAAATTGGGATATCTTTCTCAGAAGTGTATAATAGCGCCATGCGGATGCCGTTCTTCTGCGGGTCACCGGCGGCTTGGACGGGCTTGCGGCATCAGCGGGCTTGGGCGGGCTTGCGGCACCAGTGGCGAGAATATTTGACAGAGAGAAGATAGAGACATGAAGGTTGAGAGAGGAGAAAGCGGGACGAGAATTGAGAAACAAAATGGAAAAGAAGGGGATTCTGCGAATAAGTTTTTTGTTTAGATTTCTTATAAAATTTTAAAAGGTTTTTTATTTAACAAAAGGAATTATCTCTATTTTTTTAATAATAAGAATTATAACTTAATTTGGTGAGAAACAACCAATAATGAGGGTAAATATTTTTAACACAAATAGTGAGAGGATTAGTTATCAATAACTAGGAAATTTAAAACTCCTCATAAATAATCGACTCTTTTACCTATGAGTTTTTTTTTACCCTCATAAATAAAGCTTTTAATGACCGTTTTTTTCATACCCTCATTATATTTTGGTCATTATAAGATAAATTTCTTGTAGTGTTCACTACTCAATCGAATCATTTGTGTCTCTTGACTTGGTTGTCTCAGCAGTCTCTGCAGCCAACATTGCCTTTTTCTTTTCTTGTCTTCTTTCTCTGAAGACCTTTCTTTCTTCTTCATTCTTGTATTTGTTGACTACAGGATATGGGCAATCAATGGCATAGTGACCTGGTTGCCTATAGTTCCAAAGATAGATTTTCAACCTTTTGATCAGCTCTTTCCATTCTTGGATTGTCACCCTTTGATATTCAACTTTTTGATGTTCTCGCGCTCTCTTGGTTGGCCTATCTTCCCTTGACTTGGAGGAGCCGAGTGTCTTCTGGAGGATTCGCCTTGCCTCTCTTGTAGTTCTTATTGAAGAACTTGTTAAACCTTTTAACCATCGGGGCTATTTCCTCTTGGTCAATGACTTCTTTAACCTCAACTCTCTTGCCATCCTTAACAATTAGAGCAACTATTTTGGGCACGACTATCTCCTCCTGGTCTTTTCTTCTCGGCTCAAATTCGTAGGCTTTGAGATTTGAGAATAGCTCATGCTTGGATGTCTTGGATAGGTCCATGGAATATCTTAGTGCCATGACCTTCATTTCCCATTCATTTGGGAGACTTCTTAGAATCTTCATACACATTTCTTCTGTGTATATTCTTTTCCAAGTGCGATTGCTAGTTAGTAATTTCTATGAACCGAGCATCCAGTTGATCCAAGGTCTCTCTTTGAAATTCTCAAATTTCTATACAAAGAACTAATAGTTTATTTTCCTTAATTTCCTCTCGAGCCTTCACAAATCAATGTTAGCTTGTCCCGCATTTCTTTAGCCGTTTTGCATGATTTGACTTTATTGAACATGGCTTTGTCCAAGGTTTTGTAAAGAATGTCCTTGGCCATATTGTCCAAGTTATATCTTTTTTGTCATCATTTGTCCATTCGGCTCTTGGTTTTTCAACCATTCTGGTCCGGGAGCAACATCCTCTTCACCTTCATTTATGACTCTTCTTCTTTTGTGTTCACTTTTAAAATTTGTCGTGGCCCATCCTCTATTACTATCCACATCTCATCGTGTAATCTTTGATAGATGAGCTCGCATACAATTTCCCAATCATCAAATTCTTCAATTGTGAACATAGGGATGCGTGTCAAATTTGCTTCCATGATAATAACGCGTTTCTTGAAAAAACGTTTTGAAAGATCAACTACTAAAACAGGACTTTGAAAAATTTGGAGATCTAGTTCAAGAACCAGTCGGAAGGCTCAATGAACCAACCGCTCGATACCACTTGTAGGTCCAAGGGGTGTGAGTGTAAGGTTTAGAAGGGGGTTGAATAAACCTTACCAACTTTTCAAATTAGTCCTTTTAAATATTCGAGTTAATACTTCAATTTGTGTCCTTGGTGGACTGACTAAGTTAGTTAATCAGAGTTAGTCACTCACAGATTCGATCGAGCTATTGATAGAGTAACTCGGCTATTTTGACTAAAGACTTAACTCTCTTGTGATTTGTTTTTATTGAGAAGACTTAACACCCTTGAATTTGGTTAAGTTTGTTTTAATACTTGGTTTTAGTACTCGAGTTGATTATCAATTGGATAGCAAATTTATCACAGATAAAATAAGATGCGAGAATTCAAAGTCTTTGAAATGTAAATGACACAATAAGTTTTTATAGAGGTTCGAAGATGGGGTAATTCTTCTACTCTCTCTCTTCTCCAACTCCTGGAGGAATCCACTAAGTATTGATCAATATACGAGTGGTTAACGGTCCAGATACAAGTCTTGATCACACTGGTGACTCGATCCTTTGGGACTCTGCTGGAGATGCCTTGGTCACGCGGTGGGCTTCCGTCGCACGACTCGGCTTCTTCACAGGCAGTTTGCCTTGCTACTACGACCCACTTGCTCAAGCTTCTTGGATTTGATCACGAAGCCCTCCAAAAACTTGATCTTGGTTCGACCTTGAACCTTCCTACAATCCTCCGTGGAATGTAGACCCTTGATTCTTCAAAAATTTCCTCTTCAACTGATTGAAGTTATCTTTCCTTCACAATGCATTGTTGGATTGATTTCTTCGTAATGTAGGCTTAAGGATTGATCTTGAATGATTTGAGAATATTTTTGGTTACAGTTCAAATGTTTGCTTGAATGTTCGTGGTTCGTAACCTTCTCTCGAGTTATTCCTCGGCCTTTTATAGCGATCTTTCAAAAATCTGCTGTTGTTGAAGAGATAGGCTTATTTTCGAAAGTCACTTGTGGTCGTTGGCTTGTTTTGTTGCGATCCTTGGAATTTCCATTTCCTCGTATGAATGACTCTTGACTTTTTCGAGTTGTGACATGGTGCAACATACTTCCCATTGGTTTATTCCTTTTGCACGCTTTTGGAACCGAGCATTTCAAGAAAGGCGGTATGGAGGTATTACTCTTTAAGTAATTCTCTTGATTTACGCAACGGATCTCTTTCGATTGTCTTGACTTGACCGCATTTTCTTAACATCCCCAGGTGACTTGAGTCGACTTCCAATCATTTGATGACTCTTTGTCACTTCAACCTTGAGACTTGGTTGTCTTGAGTTCACTTGATCGATACTTCACTCAGTGAATCTCATTTTGCACCTTCAAATCGAGTTCCGTCTTTGCCATACTCAATTTGCCTCACGGTGAGTCTTTCTTCTAGTCTCCAGTTGTCTTCTTGCATGTTTAGGCATAGCCGACTTAACTCAAACTCGACCGGCCCTATCTATTACAATGCGAGTTTACAACAAAAATGGGGTGCCAACTTCCTATTCTAAGTTTTACATGACATTCATCAAAATCTACAAAATAATTTCCCAACACATAGCTTTTGGCCAATTGTCCCTAATAAAGTTGCCTAAATATTATTTTCTTCCCTAATTTCCTCAATTATTCCCCAACTCATCATCTAACCAACCAAAGCAAATTTTTTTGTCTTTCACCCCTACCATTTACTTCATTTCACCAACACAAAATTTTCCTAAGTCTTGTATTTTCTCTTCCCTCTCTCTAAAAATCCACCTACATCTCTCTACCTATTTCTTCATCTTCTTCACAAACACTTAACCAAAAACTTCAAGAATTCATCTCCCTACTCTTCAAAAAATTCGAAACTACACTCCAAAGGTAAGAAACATTTCTTGTTCAATCCATTTTTGATATCACCTAACTCATCTCTTTCACCTCCTAATTAAGTTTGATTTTTGATTTTGAGGTTTACATAGAAGACCATTGAAGATATTAAGAGACTTGTCATCTTGAAGAAAAATTGTTAAGAAATGGACTACAAGGTAAGAAATGGAATTTTTAGTACCTTTTCTTCTTCTCTTTCTATTTTCCAAATTTTGACACTTCATTTTCATTTTTGAAGTTTTAGGGGCTGACCTTGGTGGTTGACATTAAGGGTGACCAAAACATTACACTTGCAAGCCATTACTAGTCACATTTTATTCACTACACAAGATAAGTGTAGTATTTCCAATTTTCTCACCATCTTCTTCTTTTCCCTAAATTTTTAACCACATTCTTCTAACTCCTATATTTTTTGATATTCCTTGACTTAGGGGCTGACCTAAGTCACTTCTTCATCGAGAGAGATTTATCTCATTTTCACCAACAAACCGATGTTTAAGGTGGGTGGAAAAATCCTTTCAACTTCTAGGTGTTTTAAATTGAAAATATGCATTTAGTATTTTGTTATTGAGCACTTGAGATATATATTATGTATTGCATTCTATTTTCTTGTATCAAGTTGGAAAATTTCTCAAGTGTTGCTCGAAAATGCTATTTATCGAAAAATAGGACATACATGTACACTTTATTGTTGTACTTGATGAATGCTTGCATGAAATGGACATGTATGTTTATGACTCTTGAAATCCATATTTTGTATGACTTATAACCTGGACAAGTCGAGCATAATTGATTAAATTTAAATTTTTGGACTTAAAATGCAAAAATGGAAAGTTGGTGGACTTAATGGCAAGAAAATAAAACTTAAGGGACCCCTCTGTAATTTTACAGTTTTGGGACTGAACTCAGGTTCAAAAATCATGTTTGGACATTTTAATAAAGTTTCAAGAGTTTTTAGATAAATAAAATCAACCCTTAAAAGCCCAAGGACTATATTGTAAAATTTTAGAAGTTTAAGGGCTATTTTGCAATTTTCAAAATTGTACTAGGCCCTATTTTAAAATTTAATATTTTAACTCTTAAGGGACTGGAAATGACATATTTTAAGTGTATTCCAAAAATCCAAGTGTTTAGAGCTTGAAAAGTAATTTTATAAAACTAGAGGACCAAATTGTAAAAGATAAAATTTAGGACCAAAATGAAATTTCCTGGACTTATGCAATCCATGCACCTGGAAATACTAATATAACTATAAAATAATCATATTTTGGACCAAAGGTTTAAATTTCATAACAATTGAACCCTAAAAGCCTTAAAGGCAATTATTTCAAAATGGGACAAAAATGAGATTTTCAAAAGTTAAGGGACCTATACGTGCTTCTTTTAAAAACTGTTTTTGTCCCAATATCCCACTGTCCTTAGTGATATTTTCCAACGGGAATCACATTAAAAGCCCTTCCAGGTTGTGAGTTCCAATTATTTTAAACTTGGGGATCGAAATGGCAATTTTAACAAATTTGGGGCTAATGTGAGAATTTTATAAAATCTCGACCTTAAAACTTTAAAAACCTTAAAAATTTAAAAACTGAACTCATAATTTTTCAAGGTCGGGACATTTATTTATTAATTTTTAACCCCAAAAAGAATTGGTTTTTACAAAACGGGGCTAATTGTAAATTTTCTTTTACAAGGACCTAACTCGAATTATTTTTATTTTAATGCAACAACCTGTTTGATACATGTTTTTATCTTAATTTTGATGATTTTGTTTTGCACCAATACAATGTTTCTTTTTTATTGTTGTCCAAATACTCCTAAATGATTTAAAATGGTTTTAATATTTTAGGAGTATTTCTTCAAGTTTATTTTCGTCTAAATTGGACAACGCTTTTAATGATTTTACGTTATTGGGTTTTCACTCTCAAACGATGTTTCTAAATGTTGTCCTAATACTCCCGATCGGTCTAAAATGTTTTTACTATTTTTCGGAGGATTTCTTGTTGTTTATCTTCGATTAAATATTGGACAACACTTTGGTTTTGAGGCCAACCGGTCGCCCTATTGGGCAACCCGCACTGAAGAGTACGTTGAACCCAAAAGTTGAGCCTGGAGTGTAAAGGGCAGGTCGACCGGTCGCCCAGGCATCGCCGGTCCAGACGACCGGTCGCCAGGGTGCAACCGGTGGTGCTGCAAGTGTGTTTCAAATGAACACTTGATCTTTGCAAAATCCATGAGGGGACGGTTGGGGTGATGGTCGACCGGCCGAGGTATACGTCGGCCGGCCGCCCGTGTTATTTTTCTTTGTGTATTCTTCTAACGTCCATTTAAATGCGACCGTCGCCCTATCTTTTGACATGACAAATTTCGACCGTTTGACAATGAGACACTTTTCCTTAAATTGTGGGATTGATTTCCAACAACTATATTCTTGATTTTAATTGCAATTTTCTGTAGATTTTCGGTCCCCAAGAGGAGCCTATGCTTGATCAATCATCTCCTATAAATAGAGGAAGTTTTGGAGCAACCAATAGAACAATTGAGATACAACACAACAAGATACACTTCAAGCAAACACTTGGTCTTTCATTGTTATTATTCTTGTTGTAAAATTGCCTAAGTTATCACTTTCACATCTTTGAGGTCTAGGCTCTTCTTGATTACACTTCGCACTCAAATTGTATTATTCATTATTGAGTTGTAATCTTGATTTTTGGTTATCATTCAAACACAAGATATCCTTGTGAGTGTTCTTGTGGTAAGAACACACTTGGATGATCTAGGTGATAGGTGAAGAAGATTGTGGTAATCTTCTTATTGAGGTGTTGAAGAATTTGGTATTCTTCAAGGTTGAAGATTGTGGTAATCTTCACAAGGTGTCGTTGAAGGAAGATTGTGGTAATCTTCAAAGGGAGATTGTGGTAATCTCCAAAGGTGGTGTTGAAGAAGAGTGTGGTGCTCTTCAAGGTGTTGTAAGTTGAATTTGTATTAATTTTGGTAATTAATAAAATTCTTTTTTTTTGAAATCCATCCGGATATCTTTGGGGTGGTAGAGGATTAGGCCCTAGGTGGGTTGAACCTCTTTAAATCGACGTGTGTTGTTTATATTCCGCACCTTTATTATTGTATTTGAGCATTCGATTGTAAAAAGAGGGCGAAATCAAAAAGATGGAGATAATATATTCACCCCCTCTACAGATTATCGTAGCGCTTGGACTTACAAGTGGTATCAAAGCCAAACTCTTTGGCAAGCTCGTTTCACATCGCGAGTGAAGAGAAACGATCGACGGCTACTGAACGAAGCTCATCTATCCGCACCTCCACCACCAAGCCACCACTATTTGATTCCAAGAATTTTAATTTTTGGAAAGAAAGAATGGAATGCTATCTACAAGGTTGCGGGTTCGACATTTGGAACACCGTCATTAATGGAGAATCCATTCCGACGAAAGATACACCATACACCTCAAAAGGCTTCAAAAAGCTCAATGATGAAGAAAAGAAAATCATCTCCTTAAACGGTAAGGCTTTAAATATTTTGTATTGTTCATTTACTAATTTAGAATATGAACATATTGTAGGAATAAAGTCGGCACATGAAGTATGGAAAAATTAGAAGCCATCTATGGAGTATTTGCAAATGAAAGGAGTCAAACAAAAGCATCTACTTCTCAAGATCATACAAGCTCAAATCTAAGGAATAAGCCTCCTACAACTTCCAATTATGAAGAAGTTGAATATTGTTTTATGGGCATCAATGAAGAAAATGAGGTATGTCTTAAACCCTCTACTTCCTATGATATTGTCATTCAAAATGATTATAGTGATTTACAAAATGATTATGATGAACTTCAAAATGAATTCCAAAGCTTACTTGTTAGATACAAAAATTTGAAAAAGGAATTCAATATTTTGAAAAATGATAAGGATAGTTTATTTACTTCTTATGAATCACTATCATGTGCTCACACCACCACACTTGACAAGATTAGAAACCTTGAAAAAGAAAATAGTACTCTTGTTGAGAATATTGATTGCATGAAAAATGATTTATTAAAATCCAACTTGAGTACCAATAAAATGTCCAATATTGTTGATATTCATAATTGTGATAAAGGACTTGATCATAAGCCTAATGTTGTTAATCATATGAAAAAGGATCAAGTCACTATGCATATTGGTCATTATGCTTCTAGAATTATTACTTGTTTTTATTGTGGCAAAAAGGGTCATACGGCTAATTCTTGTCGGGCTAGAAATAGCTCTAAATATTGTTGGAGACCTAAAAGTCTCAAAGCTAATCTTAAAGGACCCAAACACATGAGGGTACCACAAAACAATGTGCTATTAGGTACCCGACAAAGCAAAAATCGGAGAAAATTCATGCCACCAAGAAAACATCAAATGAACGTTTCATTTGATCAAAGAAGGAGAAACTACTCTCAACAAAGCCAATTTCCAAGAAGAGCGTATAATCAAAAATGGGAAGAACACAATCCTTGGAAATGGCAAAGACATCATCAACAAGATGATTTTCAAAGAAGAAGAAACCATCAACCATGGGAAGGTAACCAATCTTGGAAATGGAGAAGTCATCATCAACAAAGTGACTTCTCAATGGGAAGATATCATCAACAATGGGAAAGACACAACCCATGGAAAGCAGCGTAATTGGTAAACCGTATCTCCCATTTGTATATGCATTTTATTTTTAAATCTATGCATACTTTTAATTGTGTCTTAATTGCAAAATGAATCTTCAAGTATTTATTTTTAATATAGGTCTCTTATATATTTATGAGTTTCAAATTTTTTAAAAGAGACCTTGCATGATTTTCTAAAACTCTTGAGCATTTTATTAGACTTATGTGGCTTATTATCTCTTATGAAATCTTATAGCATAAGCTCTTTTGATATCTCATATTACTTGCCTACACTTGTATTTTCTATGCAAATGTTGTCTAAGAATTGTGTAGGATACATATTTCATACTCATTGGCTATTACGTCATCAAGTTTCTTAAACCATCAAGGTATGTCTACTCGTATTTTTCTTTAAACTCGATTTTATGCTTATGCACATATCTTTCAAGATATTTCATTTTGATCCCTTAAGTGCCCCTAATTGATCTTGCAAATATTTTCTTTTAAAAGGCACTACGTGTTTAGTCTCGATTTTATCGTTTATATGTTTTCCCAAAACCCATATTTGTTGGATATAGTCCAAACTTATATTTTTGCAAAGTTTTAAAACTTTTGGGGTGAAAAATCGAATTTTGGAAAACTCTGGGAGAAAGAAAAATCACCTGGGACGGTCAAAGCAGGGGCGACCGGTCGCCCTGCACATCGACCGGTCGCCCCTACCTCGACCGGTCGCCCAGGCCAATTTTTCAGGTTTTAAACGTTCTGTTCTTCATTTCGAAACAGACGAAGAAAATCCCCCCAAACCCTTGCTGCGCGTAAATCATCCCCTTTTCTCTAGAATCTTCAATTCTTCATCATTTTTCACGATTCTTGTTGCTAATCTTCTTATTTTCACAAGAATCTTACATATATGGCTCCTCCAAGAAATTCCACCGATCAAAATCCCACTTCTAAGAGAAGAAAGGGCGGAGAGGGTACTTCGAGAAATCGGCGAGACGAAGCCGAACAAAGGGATATTCGAGCCACTCAAAGAAACGTGGCCCAAGAAGGTGATGATGTTCAAAATCCCATTCTCTCTCGGGCCCAAATTACCGAGCTTCGCGGAACAATTTTGCTCGAAAATTGCCGTTGGGCGAAAGGTAAAAAATCTTTTGTTACTCAAGCTCCAAATTCTCGCAATGCTCTTAATTTCATCAATAAGTATGCGGAATGGTACTATGAGGATTCGGGGATGGGAGGTAAATCTATTGCTTGGACTAAAATGTGTCGTTTTAGCTCATTTACAAATGAGTATCCCACCATTAGGGGATTTTTTGAGGAACAAGGTTGGATGTATCTATGGGAGCATGCTTATGTTTTGTATGATGATGATGTTATCCAACATTTTTATACTAATATGTGGGTGCAATATGATAATGAAAGAAAGCCGATTGCCGTTAATTCGCTTATAAAAGGTCGTCATTTTAGATGGACTCCCAATGATATTTGCCGGCTTTTACATGTTAGAGAAGGTGGTTGGGATTATTTCTCTTGTGGGACTTGGAATGATGAAATGTTGGGGGTGTCGATGAAGAAGTTAAGACGTATTTGGGAGTATGGCCAAAGTATTCTTTGTTGGCAATGACACTTGAGCATCGTATTTTATCGGTCATTGTCGCATATTGCATTTGTGGTAAGTCGGGAAAGATGCCTAGCAATATGGATTATTTTTGACTTATAAGATTGCTAGGAGGGAACCACTTAACTTTGGTGCCATACTTATTCAATGTCTAATCGAGTCCATTACTCAAGGTAATAAGAAGTTGGTTATGGGAAATTGGATTTGTAAACTTCTTATTCAATCGGGACTACCTTCGTCGGAGTGTAACTCGGAGGTATTTCAAAACGACTTTGACATTGATAACATAGCCCAAATGGTCACTATGCGCAAGAACATGGAAACCGACCAACCAAAATGGCGAGAGGAAGAGGTCAAGAGTCTCCCGATCCTAATGACTTCTTTGATGACATCGAGGCCGCAAGATTGGGGGAAGAGGCGAACCGAGCAATCCGGAGGATAATACCGGTGCTCAACCGCCTAGGAGGTATACTCAAGCCGAATTTGATGAGATGAGGGCTTTTCATGAGACGAGGTATGAGGCTTTGGAGCAAAAGACCTCCAAAATGCAAAAGTCTATCGGCAAGTTAAAGAAATTCATCAAGGACTTAATTCCGGATCTTGCTTCTCCTCGGATGAGGAATGATGTTACCCCACCCCTTTACTTTCTAGCATTTTCATTTAAGTTGCTTTGTACTTTTATGAACTTTTGTAAAACTCATTCGTACTAATGATATTTGCTTGTTTTTCTTAAAAGGGTTAATATTGCAAGTTGATAATGACTTGTGGGTGTTCATGATATTGATAGAGTATTTGATGGTAAAAATACTCTAATTTAAGCATTGTTTGATAATTGGTATGAAGTACTTGATGGTAAAAGTGCTTCTTTTAAATGCTTTGATCATTATGCTTAGTTGCATATGCATTGGGACATTTGATATATCATACATGTATTGTTTAAGGCATGACTTATATTACTTGATGGTTGCTCTAATTTTTGGCATTTGTAATGCCTTGATCCTTCTTAGCTTATCTCAATTGGGTTGAACCCTTGAGAATCTACTTTGAGCTTCTTATTTGATGAACAAATGTTGCGTATGTTGCATATGATCTTATTGAGCTTTGGAATGAGGTTGATTGTTGATATGATAATTTTTGGCTTGAACCTTTTACAAGGACTATATACAACCTCTTTTATTTTTATGCACTCAAGGTGTTCGATGAATTGTCACAATGAAATGTTCGACTTTTACTCTTATGCTTTCATATGTCTTATATACTCATTGAGATCATGTCTTGACACTTAAACGAGCTTATGGATATCAAATGATACATTTCTCCCATTTTTTCGGATTATAAGCTTATCTCCTCGAATGGTTGATAAATTGTCTCTTTGGCGCACTTTAATATACTTGTATGATGTTTTATCATCCTAACATTCTTTTTGATGATTCCAAAGGGGAGAAACAGGAAAATGGCTCGTTAGCTCAAAGAAGCTAATAAAAGCTTGAAATAAAAGCCATAAGTTGTGATTTATTTTTAGTCTAATTGTTCCAAAGGGGAGAGGGGGAGAAACAGGAAAATGGCTCGTTAGCTCAAAGAAGCTAATAAAAAGCTTGAAATAAAAGCCATAAGTTGTGATTTATTTTTAGTCCAATTGTTGCTTGATGGACTTATATAATGATGTTTTGTGACAGGGGAGCTTATAAGCTCTTGAACAAATTGTAAAAGCTAAAAGCTTTTAGCTTATGGAAAATTGCTTTTACATTATTCTTGATATGCTTGTTGATAGGGGAGCTTGTGCTTATTATTGAAAATATCTACTCCCAACTTGGTTGCTTTAATATTTTTGGAAATTTTGGTTGCTTCCAAACGGTCAAATTTTTTTTTTTTTTTTCGGAGGAAAATCATTGATCTCTTAGTTTGTGTTAAAATTGTTTTGGTTTGTAATCATCAAAAAGGGGAGATTGTTTGATACATGTTTTTATCTTAATTTTGATGATTTTGTTTTGCACCAAAACAATGTTTTTTTTATTGTTGTCCAAATACTCCTAAATGATTTAAAATGGTTTTAATATTTTAGGAGTATTTCTTCAAGTTTATTTTCGTCTAAATTGGACAACGCTTTTAATGATTTTACGTTATTGGGTTTTCACTCTCAAACGATGTTTCTAAATGTTGTCCTAATGCTCCCGATCGGTCTAAAATGTTTTTACTATTTTTGGAGTATTTCTTGTTGTTTATCTTCGATTAAATATTGGACAACACTTTGGTTTTGAGGCCAACAGTCGCCTTATTGGGCAACCCGCACTGAAGAAACGTTGAACCCAAAAGTTGAGCCTGGAGTGTAAAAAGGGCGGGTCGACCGGTCGGTCGGCCAGTCGACGACGGCCGCCGTCGCCCGAGGTGCGGACGGTGCCTGCAAGTGTGTTTCAAGCAGAACACTTGATCTTTGCAAAATCCATGAGGGGACCGGTTGGGGTGATGGTCGGCCGGCCGAGGTATCGTCGGCGGCCGCCTGCGTGTTATTTTTTTTGTGTATTCTTCTAACGTCCATTTAAATGCGACCGGTTGCCTATCTTTGACAAACAAATTTCGACCGTTTGACAATGACAGACACTTTTCCTTAAATTGTGGGATTGATTTTTAACAGCTATATTCTTGATTTTAATTGCAATTTTCTGTAGATTTTCAGTCCCCAAGAGGAGCCTATGCTTGATCAATCATCTCCTATAAATAGAGGAAGTTTTGGAGCAACCAATAGAACAATTGAGATACAACACAACAAGATACACTTCAAGCAAACACTTGGTCTTTCATTGTTATTATTCTTGTTGTAAAATTGCCTAGCTTATCACTTTCACATCTTTGAGGTCTAGGCTCTTCTTGATTACACTTCGCACTCAAATTGTATTATTCATTATTGAGTTGTAATCTTGATTTTTGGTTATCATTCAAACACAAGATATCCTTGTGAGTGTTAACTTGTGGTAAGAACACACTTGGATGATCTAGGTGATAGGTGAAGAAGATTGTGGTAATCTTCTTATTGAGGTGTTGAAGAATTTGGTATTCTTCAAGGTTGAAGATTGTGGTAATCTTCACAAGGTGTCGTTGAAGGAAGATTGTGGTAATCTTCAAAGGGAGATTGTGGTAATCTCCAAAGGTGGTGTTGAAGAAGAGTGTGGTGCTCTTCAAGGTGTTGTAAGTTGAATTTGTATTAATTTTGGTAATTAATAAAATTCTTTTTCTTTTTGAAATCCATCCAGGATATCTTTGGGGTGGTAGAGGATTAGGCCCTAGGTGGGTTGAACCTCTTTAAATCGACGTGTGTTGTTTATATTCCGCACCTTTATTATTGTATTTGAGCATTCGGTTGTAAAAAGAGGGTGAAATCAAAAAGATGGAGATAATCTATTCACCCCCTCTAGATTATCGTAGCGCTTGGACTTACACAACCCTGGACCCTCTGAATTTAATTATTGATTAAAATATTTTATTTTCTTAAAACCCTTGACTTGTCGGATTGTCTTGACCGATTAATACCCGATCGCGGGCGACTTCCTCGTCCTGCGATTTGAATCTATAACGGGACTTATGTTCCATCTAATCTTTCAAGACATCAAAGATTACTTATCCTCCCGATAATCATCTTCATCCAAATAACTCCACCAACGCCATAATTACCACTTGCGATTTTAAAACTTTTCATGAATCGCTTCGAATCAATATACTGATCGTCTCGGTTGACTACCCGAACGTGTATTTAATTTCTGCTCGAGTCAACTTGGTGTGTCGAGCTCACGGTCGGAATGGATACGTCGGGGATGGAACCGGGCAGCTCGATCGCTATTCCACTCTCTGGCCCCATTGTCCTAATCCCGCAACCGAGGGACGGAGTTTGTCCAAGGAAGCGGGTCGTAGATTTGAGGTATAATCATGATTATGACAAACCGAGCCTTGCTAGCTCCACTGTGGATTTTGTCTTTGCCTATGGAGCGATAAGGTGACAGTCTTGGACCATCTTGCTCGGGAGTTACAAGGAAGAACGAAGGAATCGTTATCCGATCCACACGATTCTCGAGTTAATCGGATCCGTTTGGTTGGCGCTACAAACCGTGACGCAACCGCTACTTGTATTGCATAGGTTGGCGCTACAAACGCATACGCAACCGCGCTACTTGTCTTACATAAGATTGGCGTTACAAATCCGTACGCAATTTCCTATCTGTTTGGACCATAGTGCCTACTTGACTTGACCACGAACTGTTTGTTAATCTGTATAAGTATATTACTTAAATATATTTATCATGACGCTTGTGGATGTGTGTGGAATCATGCATCATCTCTCACGCGTTTTCATACAACTAAATTTCTCGCATTAACTATATATATCGCCACACTTGCACACGATCACCCCATCCACCGAGATTTCTGTCTCACTCCCCTCCCCGTTTTCTAACTTTTAGATGAAGAGTACGTTGAAGACGTCAAACCTACCACAAATTGAATCCCTACCATTGATGTGGAGAGACATTCCTTTTACTTTTATTGTTGATTGGACTTCTTCATTTTATTTGTTTGAATGAGTAAGTTAAATTCGGATAATCATTGGATTGTGATTCGGATCTTTGTCGGACCTTAAGATGTAATTTGTATTTGTGTTTATTTTAATTTTGCATTAGACACTTTTCACTTGAAGTTTCGTATCATGGGTTTAGATGTTGATTTATTTTCTATTTAAGTGATTGATCGCCGTCGCGTCGTGTTTGGGGCGAGACACTTCCAATTTCAAATTTCTAAATACCCCTTTTCTTCTAATCTTGAGATAACCCTCCTTCAACAAAGTTGTATCGTGAGCCACAAGATCACTTGTGGTTTACATAAAAATATGGCAAACGGTGTGGCTTCCTTTCAAGTCCCTATGCTCAACACAAGCAACTATTATAATTGGAGTATCAAGATGAAGGCCTTTTTGGGTGCACATGATGTTTGGGATATTGTAGAAAAAGGATATGTCGAGTCACAAGAGGAGACTACACTATCTCAAACTCAAAAGGATAATTTGAAAGAGTCAAGAAAGAGAGACAAGAAAGCTCTATCTCATCTATCAAGCTTTGGATGATAATAGTTTCAAAAAGATCACAAGTGCAACTATCGCCAAGGATGGATGGGAGAAGCTTCAAATTTCTCACAAAGGAACCGAGCAAGTAAAAATGTACGTCTCCAAACATTAAGAGGTGAATTTGAAGCTTTACACATGAAAGAGTTTGAATCTATTTTCGAATATTTTTCAAGAGTTTTGGCGGTTTCTAATCAATTGAAAAGAAATGGTGAAAAGTCAAATGATGTGAGAATTATGGAAAAGATGCTCCTTTCTTTAAATCCTAAATTTGAGCATATTGTCGTAATAATTAAGGAAACCAAAAATTTGGAGGAGATGACTATTGATCAATTATTGGGGTCATTACAAGCATATGAAGAAAAACATAAAAAAAACAAGACATTGTAGAACAACTTTTTTAAAATGCAAGTGAAGGATAAAAAGAAAGCATGGGCAATGAACGAGGTCAACATGGAAGAGATCGTGTCCAATGATGAGGTCATGGTCATGGACATGCACGAGGAGGTTTCAATAATAATGAAGATAGACGAGAATACCCAACCGGTGGGCGTGAGAGGAGTAATCCAAGAACGAGGTACGAAAAATCACAAACAAAGTGTTATAATTGTCAAAAATTTGGATAGTATGCTTCGAGTGTAGAGCTCCAAAAATCAAGATTGAAGAAAAGGCCCACTATGTGGAAAATAAAGACAAAGAAGATGCCAATTTGTTACTAGCATACAAGGGTGATGATGGAAGACAAGACAACACTTGGTACCTGACGATCTTGGTGCAAGCAACCATATGTGTGGAAGAAGAAGCATGTTTGTGGAGCTTGATGAATCGGTGAGTGGCGGTGTTTCTTTTGGAGATGAGTTTAAAGTTCTGGTTAAAGGAGAAGGTAAAATTCTAATCCACTTGAAGAATAGAAGTCATCAATTTATTTCTAATGTCTATTACGTTCCAAATATGAAAAGTAATATCTTGAGTTTGGGACAACTCTTAGAGAAAGACTATGACATTCACATGAAAGATCATAGTCTTTCTATAAGAGATGATAGAAATAATTTAATCACTAAAGTGCCAATGTCTAGAAATAGAATGTTCTTATTAAATATTGAGAATGATGTAGCAAAATGTCTCAAAGCTTGCTACAAAGATATATCTTGGCTTTGGCATCTACGACTTGGGCACTTAAATTTTGGCGGATTAGAATTACTATCAAAAGAAAGAGATGGTAAGAGGATTACCTTCCATCAATTATCCCGATCAACTATGCGAAGGATGTCTATTGGGAAAACAATTCGAAAGAACTTTCCTAAGGAATCAAGCTCGAGATCACGAAGCCACTTTGGAGCTCATACACACGATGTTTGTGGACCAATCAAGCCAAGCTCTCTCGGTAAAAATAATTATTTCCTCCTCTTTATTGATGATTTCTCTAGAAAGACTTGGGTATATTTTTTAAAACAGAAATATGAAGTGTTGAAGCCTTCAAGAAGTTCAAAGCTATGGTGGAAAATAAAGTGGATGCAAAATCAAGGCAATGCGATCAGATTGTGGAGGAGAATTCACATCTAAGGAGTTCCAAAAGTTTTACGAAGCAAATGAAATCCGGCGTCCCTTGACGGTCCCTAGATCCCTCGAGAAAAATGGTATAGCTAAGAGAAATAATAGAACAATTCTTGAAATGGCAATGTGCATGCTCAAAAGCAAAAGGTCGCAAAGGAGTTTTAATTTCAAAGCGTTGGCGTGTGCGGTGTACTGTCAAATCGCTCACCAACCAAAAGTGTGTGAGGAAAAACACCACAAGAAGCTTGGTGGAAGAAAACCAAGTATCTCTCATCCGAAAGTATTTGGAAGCAAAGCATATACACACATACATGACGACGAGAGAAGAAGTAAGCTTGATGACAAAAGCGAGGCATTCATCTTCATCGGGTATTGACTCAAACTCCAAAGGTTATAAGTTATATAATCTAAATACTAAGAAGCTTGTGATAAGTCGTGATGTAGAGTTTGATGAAGAATCGATTGGGCTTTTAGCTCCCAAAACAACTTCAATTTCTTATCAAATTTTGAAGAAAATGAGTCGAGACCAATCGAGCCAACAATAGAACTTCAAAGAAGAGCCAACTACTCCATCCACTTCACAATCAAGGTGAAGGAGACTCGTCACCATCATTTCTAAATGAAAGAGACATAGAACATGAAAGGAGTCTAGAAGATCTTTATGAGAACAGGAGAGGATAGACAATATTACACTATTTTGTCTATTTGCAGTTGTGAACCAGTGACTTTTGAAGAAACGATTACAAAATAGAAAATGGTGAGATGCTATAGATGAGGAGATACAAGCAATCATGAAGAACGACACGTGGGAGCGACATCACTTCAAAAGGACATAAGGCTATCGGCGTCAAGTGGGTGTACAAAGCAAAGAAGAATGCAAAAGGAGAAATTGAAAGATATAAAGCAAAATTTAGTGGCAAAAGGCTATAGTCAAAGAGCTAGAATTGACTATGACGAGGTGTTTGCTCGATCGCTCGCTTGGAAACAATAAGGCTTATCATTTCTTTAGCGGCTCAAAATAGGTGTAAGATTCACCGGATGGACGTAAAGTCAGCTTTCTTAAATGGAGTTCTCGAGGAGGAAGTCTACATTGAGCGACCAAAGGGGTATGTGGTGAAGAATGAAGAAGATAAAGTCCTGAAGTGAAGAAGGCTCTATACGGATTAAAGCAAGCACCACGGGCATGGAATAGCAGGATCGATAAATACTTGCAAGAGAATGGGTTCACTAAGTGCCCGCATGAACATGCACTTTTTGTCAAAGTCGAGAAGAGATGATGTTTTGATCGTGTGTTTATATGTGGACGACTTGATCTTCACAGGAATAATCCGGACATGTTTGAGGAGTTCAAGAAAGCAATGACCAGAGAATTTGAGATGGCGATATCGGGCTTATGGCATATTACCTTGGCGTCGAAGTTAAACAACAAGAAGATGGAATTTTCATCTCACAAGAAGGCTACATGAAAGAGATTCTCAAGAAGTTCAAGATGGATAAGCTGCAAGCCTATTAACACACCGATGGAGTGTGGGATCAAGCTATCAATGTATGACAGAGAACAAAAAGTGGACCCGACATTGTAAAAGAGTTTGGTTGGAAGTTTGCGATACTTGACGTGTACAAGTCCCGACATTCTCTATGCCACCGGTCTAATAAGTCGCTACATGGAAAATCCAACCACTACTCATACGGGTCGCTAATTAAAAGGATTCTTCGATATCTCAAAGGTACGATCAATTTTGGCTTATTTTATTCAACAACTAATGATTATAAACTTGTTGGTTATAATGATAGCGATTGGTATGGAGATGTGGATGATCGTAAAAGTACTTACGGTTTTGTGTTCTTCATGGGAGATCTTTGCATTCACTTGGATGTCAAAGAAGCGCCGATAATCACTCTCTCAACCTGTGAAGTGAATACGTAGCTGCGATAGCTTGTGTTTGCCATGCGGTTTGGCTAAGAAACTTGTTGAAAGGAACGGGAATGACACAAGAAGAGCCAACTAAGATTTGTGTTGATAATAAGTCGGCTATGGCATTGGCAAAGAATCGGTGTTTCATGATCGAAGCAAGCACATTGACACTCGCTACCACTACATACGAGAATGCATATCGAGAAAGGACGTGCAAGTGGAGTATGTGAAGTCTCAAGATCAAATTGCGGACATCTTCACCAAACCACTCAAGCATGAAGACTTCATACGACTAGAAGTTTCCTCGGAATGACAAATCAAGTTTAAAGGGTGGTGTTGGATTATAAACTTGATTTGTGTGCGATTAATATTGGGCTTGGAAAATAGTTTTGCGATAAAAGAAAAAAATAAGAGCCAAGCCAAATGGCCCAAGTTTAGAATTTATCTAGAAAAGTCTTATGAAAATATCTTAGATATTATTTGTAGAAAATGTTCTAGGAAAATAGATATTTTGGAGGATAATTCTAGTGAATGAATTGTAGCCACTAGATCAAACAAATCATAGCCAATGGTTAGGAAGTTGTACTAGTATAAATAGGGGTGTCTTGATCATTTTGTAACATGCCAAAATTTGAGAAGAATCAATACAAGCAAATATTTCTCCACCAAAAACTCTCTTACATTTCTTAGCATAAATAACCTCCTCCTCCCACAAAGAAAAATAATCCCTCTTCCAATTTCAAATTTCTAAATAACCCCTTTTATTCTAAACTTGAGATAACCTCCTCCAACATCCCATCCCTCCACTCTTCTAATCACTCATTAAAAATGATGAAAAAAAAAAAAAAAAAAAAAAAAGTAATAAAGGGAAAAAAAGGAAAAATAAGAATAATGGGAACAGAGTAAAATGGAAAGAAGAGGAAAATTATGAGAAAAGAATTGTCCTAAAATAAGTGTTACATTGGCAAATTTCCCACCACAAGCTCCAACCCAAGGTTCTACTATTGTGCAACTTTCCAACTAAAATAGTGAAACTTGTGCACCAAACATAAAATCTATTTTCAACCTATCTAATTCAAATTTTGCTTTAAAAAGAATACTCCTTAAATATTCCTTATTATTTCAATATGAAAATTAAAAACCAATTATTTATTAACATAGTTATATATATAAACCAAATATTTATTAACATTAGTTATATATATATATATATATATATTTAGTTAACTAAAAATAATTTTATTAATATATTTCATATATACTATATTAAATAATATGCATTAAAAAGACTTGAGTCAATAATAACAAGGTTTAAGTAGAAAACTAAAAATGTGGCATTCAACTTAATTGTCTTGTAATCAAATTTTAAAACTCAATATGCAAAATTAATTTTAGTAATATTTGTAATTTACATTAAAAGTAAAATTACAAATTCTGATACTTCAACTTAATTAATTGTATTTACAAAGATTAAATATACAATTAAAATATAAATAATTTTTTATTATACATTTTAACAAAATAAAAATTATTTTATTAATTTAAAACACAAAAAAAAATGCATATCGTACAGCTCCAACCATTGTTTATTACACGTCTGCTTTGCCTAATGAGTTTGTGGATAGGATCTTCAAATGGATAAATGAAGCCAAAATTGTGAATTTTTCATATGGTAACTTTTATACACTTGCAATCCAAGATCCCATCCGATCGGCTTGAGGCATGTTTTTTGCGAATTGAAGTTGTAGCACGGTTTGACGCGCGGATTATGATTGTATTAAGGCAATTTTCCTTGTAATCTAATTTGTCCACACTCATCAATTATTTTCTTCAAAAATTATTATATTACGAAATTAAATATCATGTCAGTTTAGAAGGTAAATAAAACTCTAATTTTGTTGGGGGCTAGTTGAAAATATTTTATGAGAAGGTCACGTGTTTGATTTGGCTTGAAGTAAGGTATCTATGTTTTGTAGTGATGTGCCATTATTATATATCACAACCAAGAATAACTTTATCAAGTTTCATTTAATTAATTGTGTATATGCGGGACCTAGCAACAAACATAAAATTGCTAAATCTACTCTATATACTGTTTTTTTAAACTATAGTTGTAAAATCCGATAAGGGTAGGACGGGTGGGATTTGATCTCGGTCAATAGTCCGGTTTTACAAACGCCAAACCAACTGAGCTATAATCAATTCCCGCTCTATATACTAAATAAAAAAACAAAGTTGACACATTTTTATCGCCTCAATTTTGTTAATTTGTCAACTTTTCATACTAGCACTTCACATTTATCAATGTGGCAACCTCGACTTGTCTACAAATTTAAATGATAACAAATTTAAAAGATAACAAATAATCAGAAAATCAATGATTCTATCTATGCCACTCTTTAAATTTATTATCCCAAAAATAAAGGATTTTTGTTCACAATTAGTTTGAAAAAATCGATGTCGGACAAATTTAAGAGATAACAAACAATCAAAAAATAAAGGATTCTAAACTTGTTACCTTTTAAATTATTAATTTTTATATTATACGTATCAAATAAAATGCGAGAAAAACAAGCAAGAAAGAAATAAAAAAAGATAAATTTGCGAGACGAAGATTTTATCTTTAGACAAATTCCATGCCGCACAAGGGTGTTATTCTGTTTAGTCCAATAATTATAAGACAATAGTGAAAAAGTCATGTAAATCACGTTTTGCGTAAAAGTCATATAACTATAAAAGAATCTCAATTTTAATTTGGTGATACAAAATACACGATTTGCAAAATATTTTTCTAACTATATATGGAATTATCAATTTTAGTCCTAATTTCATAGTAAATTTGGAACTACATATGTCGCTTACGTGATTTTTAATCCATGAACTTAGTACTAAATTGAGATTAATTTTCATATAATTAGAGGATTGCGTGCATTTTGTAGAACCAATATCGAGAGTTTTCTGTATCTACAAGATTTTTACAAAACATGATTTTTATAGGACTTTTTCGCTACCGCCGTATAGTTGGAGGATCAATTTTGTAATTTTGCCAACAACTTAAAATATGAAATTTCTCAATTCCCATGCCACTCCAATCTTTGGCCTATAAATATATGATGTTGGTTCGTACATTGCTACCAAGCCAAACCTCTTTAGTCTTTATATTCAACTAAATTTTGTAAAATGGCCAGCAACCAAAACAAGACCCCAGGCGATCTTGTGCCGAAGAACTTGGGCAGCAATCTCACCCGCCACGACTTTCCTGATGATTTTCTATTTGGTGCCGCTGTTTCTTCGTATCAGGTGTTTCTACGTTAATTAATTAAGTACTCATGGGTTGGGTTCGAGTTGTTTTTTTTTTTTTTTTTGGCTTATTTGCATGTTATATAATTAATTTGTTTTGGGTTGCATTTCAGGTGGAAGGTGGTTATGACCAGGGCCGTAGGGGCATGAGTAACTGGGATGCTTGGAGCCTATTGAGGCCAGGTCTGTCTCTTTTTCATAAATCATGATTTAACGCATGCGTATCCATGCAAATAGGCTTAGTTACAAAATTGGTTCTGTAACTATAGGAGTGCAGCAATTTTGGTCCTATAAATATGTAGGTAACAATTTTGATCTCATATGATTTTGATTCTGCGTAATTTTAATTACGTAAGTTCCAAGTCATGCATTTGACCGTACAAGTTTTAATTTTGTGCGAATTTTGTCCCCATTGGATGTTTCAATATTTTTATTTGTTGCTATAATACCCTTGTCTTTTAGCCAAAATACCAAAAATACATGTGACCATTAAAAGTTATGGGAACTTGAATTGTTATTTTTATTAAATGATAAAATTGTCAAGGACTCAACTTGCGATATCAATAAATTACAATACTAACAATGCCAACCTGTAAATGTTTTACAGACCCACTACAACATAAATGACATTAGGTAACACTAAAAAAATGTTACCTAATGGCGATAAAATGTTACCATAGACAATAGGTAGCACTTTTTATGGCGCTGCTGGTTGCCCGTGCTACCTATAGTCAAATGTATCACTTTTATTAGCTTTTTAGTAACACTTTTTCTAAGTGTTACATTAATTTTTCTATTGGTAACACTTTGAAGCAATATTTCTAAAGTGTTACATATGAATCTTATGTAACACTTTTTTTAGAAAGACTTCGTAGAAATACTAATTTTGTCACCAAGTAGATTCGAACCCACGACTGTTATGTATGAAAGTGACAATTTGCCACTAAGCTAAGTTGATTCTTATTACAACTTTTGCATTGTTTTATATATACACATACACACAAACATATATATATATATATTATATGTATATATAATATATTTTATATAATAAAAATTATATTTTATAATATATGTATTAAATTATATTATACATTGTATATATCACGTTTTATATTGTATAGTATATAGTTGGAAAATCATATTATATTATATATTAAAGGACACAACAAATTAAAAATATAAAAAATATATAAAATAAATTTATCGACTAATAAATATTCAATCGGTAAAAATAAAAAATATATTAAAATATAAAATTAATTTACCGACATATAAAAAAGTTCTAACAGTAAAAAAATTAAATAATAATGAAAATAACGAAATAATAATTTACCGACGGAAAAAATTCCTAAGTAATTACCGACAACATCAATTTTCATTGGTAAGTTTTTTAAAAAAAGTAAAAAAAATTAAAAAAAAAGGTTAACGATAAAATTGTTCTCCATTAGTAAAAATTAAAAAATTAAATAAATAATAATAAAAAATATATACATGCGCATTTTTCATCGGTATTAAGACGGAATTAATTGTCTTCGTAAAAAATAAAATAATAAAAGTACAACTAAAATACTTTGTAAAAACTAAACAAAAATTCAGTTAAAAAACAGAGTAAATGATGTCTACAAATTTTAGGTTTGGTGACATCAATTAATTAAATAAATCTTTAACATGATTTAATGATAGTTATATAATTTTGTGTTACTAAAATATAGCTTAAAAAGTGTTACAATCAATAAAATATATTGTTGCCAAGAGTGCTTCTTAAATAAAGTGATACCTATTTGCGTTACAAAAGAAATAACAAAAACAAATTGATACTTAAAAAGTGTTACTTATATAAAAGTGTTACATATAAGCGTTACATATTGATAAAAGTGTTACCTATTTGCGTTACAAAAGAAATAACAAAAAAAGTGATACTTAAAAAGTGTTACTAATATAAAAGTGTTACATATAAGTGTTACATATTGATAAAGTGCTACAAAAGTGTTACATAAATATTGTAATGTAAAAAGTGTTACAAACATGTGTTACAAATGTACTTTATTTAAAAGTGCTACAAAATTTGTGTTACATAATGTCATTTATGTTGTAGTGACCAAAATTGCAATTAAGCCCATGCAAATAAATACAAATTATCTCTCTATTGAATTTCTTTCTGAATTGTTGTTGTATCATGTTATGTGTGTTTTGGGAATAATGACAGGTAAAGTAGCAGACGGGGGCAACGGCTGTGTTGCAATTGATCACTATAAGTACTACAAGGTAATTTAGTACATCCTGGCATGGGTGGATAAATGGTATATAAAAAGTAGAGCTTTGATATATACTTTTGAAGTTGGTGGCCAAAGATTTTCATTGTTTTAATTATTTGACTAATTATAATGTGGGATTCACATTGCAGGAAGACGTGGCATTGACGAAAAACTAGGGATAGATACTTACAGACTTTCAATTTCATGGTCTAGAATATTGCCAGGTATATAATAATTTAATAAAGTGAATTATAACACTTTATTAAGGTGAATTATAACCAACTATGATTAAGCATCTCATGAGTTAATTAAACTATTTGTATCGGTATATATTAGGTGGAAGATTGAGCGCTGGCATAAACAGAGAAGGTGTCAAGTTTTATAATGATCTCATTGACTTGATAGTTGCTGAAGGTTAATCCTCAAATTTTCATTTGTGTTTACTAATTAAATTTAATATGGAGGTAATATATATATATATACATATATTATGTATTGTTTCAACAAAATCACTTATGCCTTCATATTTTTCATAATATCTTTTTTTCCCACAGGAATTCAGCCGATGGTGAGTATCTTCCACTTTGAGGTTCCTAAATGCTTGGAAGATGAGTATTGTGGCTTTTTGGACCGTAGAATTGTGTGAGTACAATCTCATTGTAAAAATCCGCCGCTACCCGATTAATCCCCGCCAGTGCGCTTAGGCCCTTGTCCGCCTACGAATTTTATTCCGATTAGTCCCGCCTAATCCCGCCCATGTCCCGTTTAACCCCGCCAGCTCTGTGCTGCGCCAGCTCAGGCCAGTGTCTTGCTGCTGGCCTTTAAGACTTTTACAACATTGAGTACAACACACCTCCTTAGCCTTAGTAATATCATTGTACAGTCAACATAAACTCGTGCTTTTTGTCTTTTTCTTTCTTTCTTTCCTTTTTTTTTTTTTTTAATTTTGTTGGGGGTTTTGGGACCATGTACAAGATTTCAATTCTCTCATTCTTCTACAAAGGAATTAAAGAAAAAGGAAAATGCAATATTTACAAAGTTTAAACCTAACACTGAAAGCCCGGCAAGTTTCATGCGTATTTCAATATTGTCGTTCTTAATTGGCTTTATTGCAATTTGATCTGAAAGTATAAGGGGTGACATATTAAAGAAGGGGTTTTTAATTCCCTAAAGTTAAGGGCTAGATCAATCAAACTAACCAAACACAATAAAATTGCTCAATAATGCCACATTCGGCAGGCATGACTACGCTCAGTATGCAGAACTGTGCTTTTTTGAATTCGGTGATCGGGTGAAATTTTGGATCACAATAAATGAGCTTTGCACATACACCACTGCTGGTTATATAAGCGGAGGTTTTCCACCCGGTCATGGTTCACCAGCAGGAGAACTAGGACTAACTGATGCGGTAAGATATAGATCCGCCCCTGGAGTTGACCAAACTTGTTTTGGTGGCAATCCTGCAACCGATCCATATACCGTGGCACACCATTTGATTCTTGCTCATGCTACGGCTGTTGATATATACAGAAGAAAGTATCAGGTTTGTATGTATTATCTTTTACATAAATATCCCAAGTTTGTCGGGATAAGCGATATGAATATTCTAAAACAAAGATTATATGGAAAATGATACGGATATATATTTGGTGATGAGTGTACATGCTATCCAAGGAGGCAAGATAGGTACCACGAACGCGATTAATTGGTATATTCCTTACTCCGAACTACCAGAAGATATTGCTGCTACTAAAAGAGCGATTGCTTTTGTGTTGGGATGGTAATGGCTACTTTAATCTACTCTGTTTTATCCCTATAACAAAAGAATAGATACTCAATTCTAATAGTTTGAAAAACAATATTATATATATATATATATATATAGGGAGGGGTTATATGAGACCACCTCATAGGGTAAGTCCATAGGGACCAATCCTAGCCACATATCTAGATTTTCTAATGGTTGTGATTTTAGAGCTAAAATTACAAATTAAATCCTAGATAATAGAGGGAGGGGTAAATTAGTAATCCTACAAAAATACACAATATTCATGGGATTCATTCACATTATGATCACACAATCTCTCCAAATCCCCACATCAAATACAACGTGTTCTTCTTCGAACGCTCTTCATGAAAGAAAACAAACATCCATCTTCTTCTTCAACGCACTACTGCGAGAAATCATTCATCCTTCTTCTTCAACGCACTATTGTGTGAAAAAAGTTGCAGACAATTTGCCATAGTTGTTAGAGCTCAACTTTAGTTCGAAGTTTGCTTATGAAGATGTAATTTGTTGCTTGTGTAGATGTGTCATGGTGCTTTTATATACCACTAACTACATAAGCAAGTCATAAGCAACAAATTCATACTACATAAGCAACAATCCTATACTACATAAGCAACAAATATACACTACGTATGCACCACGAATACATTAACTACATAAGCAAGTCATAGCAACAAAACATACTACATAAGCAACAAGTTTATACTACATAAGCAATGAATATACACTATGTATGCACCATGGATACATTAACTACATAAGCAAGTCATAAGCAACAAACTCATACTACATAAGCAATAAGTCTATATTACATAAGCAACGAATATACACTATGTATGCACCAATATTACATTAACTACATAAGCAAGTCATAAGCAACAAACCCATACTACATAAGCGATAAACTTATACTACAAAAGCAACGAATATACACTAGACATGCATCACGGATACATTAACTACATAAGCAAGTCATAAGCACCAACCCTATACTACATAAGCAACAGGATAAATTTTTTGAAATCAAACGCATTTGGAGAGAGTGTGCGTGAAGAGTGGGTGAAATCGCGTGAAAGGTGGAAGGAAATCTCAATAATCGATTCTATAATGCAAAATGACCACCCTACCCCTCTTAGTTGCTTAAACAAAAAAATAAACATAAAACCCCCTAAAAACTGACCACCCAAAATTGTTAATCTATGGTTAGAATGTGTCCTCATGGACTCACCCAAAGTATGAGGACCTATTTGATCCATATCCTATATATATATATATATATATATATATATATATATGGGATGAGATCTCATGTGGCGGCTTCTTACCATATGGCGGTGTGGATGATCCCATCCATCCATCCTAATTAATCAATACTTGATTAGGCCTAAAAATACACCATTTTACATTTATTTTATATGTAAAAAGGGCAAATCGGTAACTATCAAAATGGAGTAAAATAATACCATAATTAAATACCTATAATCAAGGGATATATTGATTATCAACTTTCCATAACAGAAACGCTGAATCAGGGGCAAAAATAACGGATTCATGATTCTTCTCTCACCCTTCATTGACGAAAAACAACAGGAAAAAAAGAAATCTGCATCAAAATCATAGAAACAATCCTATCCGCTATTTTTGAACAACAAAGAAGGTGTTCGGCATGGGATATATGCGTATTTTGGTATACAAATATTTATAATATTGTGCTTTGGACGCATTGTTTCGTGTATAGATATGTATATTTTGGTGCTAATATAACATGAAATGTGACGTGTTTTAGATGTTTATTTGAGACTAAATATTGGTACTTAAATTGGTATAAAACTATTGACAATATTGTACATTGGAAGCGTATTTTGATGTATACATGTGCATACTTTAGTGCTTTATAATCATAAAAATATGGTATAAAAATAATTCCATTACTACCATTCTCGAAATCATATTTTGGTGTACACTTGTCCAATATTTGGTGATAATATAAGTATTGAGAGTGCATTGTTAGATGTTTAATTGAGAATATTGTATACTAATATTGACAATATTGTAAATTTTGAAAATTATTTTGCGTACACATTTGGTGATTTGGTGTACAAATATGCAGATTTTTCAACATTACTCGCCCGATAATACCCAATTACTTGCAAAAATCGAGAGAACATATCCAATCGAAAACACATAAAACAAAATTCTTTGGAAAAAACAATGTTAACATCAAACAAGTCAACCAAAAAGTAAAGGAAAATGATGCATCAAATGCATTTGTGTGTCGCATAAAAACTAATTCTATACCAACAATTGCCTAATCAGTATACCAATCTATAGCTAAGTTTTCATCAATTCATATCCACAATTAAAAATAAAAACAACCGAACTAATTGTATACCAACTATTTACTAAATTTATACCAACTTATAGCTAAGTTTTCATCAATTCATTTCACGAGATACAATAAAAACAAAATGGGCCAAAAACTATAAGCTACAATTTCCTCGGTTTGGGCATCGAAGATTTCAAAGCAGATTTGGCGATCTTGAATCTCTTGTTAATATTACGCGCACTCGCTCGGCCCGGAGATGCAGGTCTTTTCTTGTTTTCCTCTTGCCATTGAAAATTATAAACCTGGTATTGAGAAATGTGAACTATATTAAAAATACGAAACTCAAGCACAATATATAAAAATACACCAATTAAACTAATTGGGCAATCGTATGAACTCTAATTGTATACTTAAAAATAATGTTATTTAAACACCATTCGCCATTATGCATTGCATGGGCATTATATACTCATTACCAAACTTATTAATGCATCAAAATACATATTCATGCCGTTATAAAACACCATTCACACTGTATACGTGAACGGTATTAAAAAATTGCGGGTGTCAAACACATTGTATCAAAATAAAATACCACATCTAAACTAACTGTATCGTATGTAGTCTAACTGTCTTTAAAAAAAAATTATCCAAATACCATTTGTATGCCGTCTATATACAATTTACTGTACTAATGCAAAACACCAAAACTCGTGGTAATTATATGCCAAAATTAACAAAAATATATATCATTTCATCATAACCGTATATCGCTTATAACATGGGAGATTCACCAAAAAATAAACAATATAAAAAGCTAATTTAACGCTAAAAATGAATTTAATATTATTTGTCATCATGGATTTCATGGAACATTACGTGTATATATCCAACTTCCGCTTTTTTTTCCTATTTGGTCATTGGGCAAATAAATCGACTAAAAATTGAGGAAAAACCATTTCCACAAGAATCTACAAAACAAAATTAAAAATTTGAACCTTGGGGCTTACCTTGAATGATGTTCTTCGACGCATTTTTGGAGTTTTGATGTCGAGAGAATTCGCCAAACAAAATAGTGTCCCGGCGCTCGAAATTTCTGAGAGAATGAAAAAGTTGCGGACGTGTGTGAGTGGGGGAAGAGAAATAAGGAAGAGGCGAAGAAGAATGGCTTTTTTTTTTATTTTGGGGTGAAAAAAGTGGGAGGAGGATTAATTGAAATCCCAAAAAGGGGGAATTGCGGGAGGTTACCAAAATCATCCGTTTCCTATTGTGTACAATTTGTCTATTTTGCCCTTAAATGGGCTGAGTTCAATTAAAAAAAATAAAAATTCGAAAAAAATTTGGCCTTAGGATTAAACATGGTAACGGCTTAGATTTGTCCACACACGCCACATGGTAAGATCGCCACATATGATCCTATCCTATATATATATATATATATATATATATATATATATATATATTTGATTATTTTATTCTCGATTCACAAGTTTATAGAACCTTTAGTGTCCGGAGAGTATCCAAAAGTTATGCGAAAACAAGTAGGGGCAGGTTACCCAAATTTAAACCCGAAGAGGAAAAGTTGGTAAAAGGATCATACGATTTTATTGGATTGAACTATTATACCTCAAATTGGGCTGCCTACAAACCTAAGCTACCAGATGACCCAACAAATTACTACACAGATCAGGAAGTCCAATTCTTTTGTAAGTATTGACAGCTTATCAAAATAGTTGTTGACAGTTTTAATTAATTAGTAGTACAATTGGATTCTTCAAACTTGATTACAACTCATTTAATAATCTTTCGTTTCGTTTTTATTTTTTATTTTAATTTTTCCAGCTGAACGAGATGGAGTTCCAATTGGTAAACAGGTAAATTGAGTGTCATTTAATTAGCATTA
Source organism: Rehmannia glutinosa (assembly GCA_016081115.2). NCBI lineage: Eukaryota > Viridiplantae > Streptophyta > Magnoliopsida > Lamiales > Orobanchaceae > Rehmannia > Rehmannia glutinosa. Next base: position 463,715 of record JABTTQ020000362.1, read on the forward strand.
GATAGAAATTAATTAAATTTCACAAATATGAGTATATTTGTTATGAACGTAGAATTAAATTGTTGAATCTCATTGTTCAACTTTAATTTCAGGCTGGTTCAGAATGGTTGTATATCGTTCCTGTTGGAATATACGAGCTTCTGGTTTATGCAAAGGAAAAATATAATGACCCCGTCATTTACATTACAGAGAATGGTCTTAATCAAACTTCCTAATCTCTTTTTATTGCTAGCAGCAAGAAATGCTTCGTCCTATTCACAATAATATTACTTATTTTTCATGCAGGGGTGGATGAAAAAACCATAAGCACTTACCACTTTCCATTCTTCTTGAGGATGACTACAGAATTAAGTACCATCAAGAACACCTAGCGTATGTGAAGTTAGCCATGGAGTGAGTATTTCCTTTCATACTCACACATGTACAAAATTAAAACTTTGATTATTTATGTAACTATTTGATTTGTTTTATGTATTTATAGGAAAAACAATGTGAATGTGAAGGGGTATACGGTATGGGCATTATTTGACAATTATGAGTGGGCGAAGGATACACAGTTCGATTTGGCATGTATTATGTGGACTACATCAACGGATTAACTAGATATCCAAAAACTCGGCTATATGGTACATGAATTTTCTGAACAAAAACTACTTCAAGGTCCTAAGAGACAAGTTGAAGAGATTAAAGAAGACAACACAGTTAAAGAAAAAGAAATCATTAAGAGTTGATATCATGGTCAAGAGCTGATAATGTTTCTCTGTTTTGTGTGAACCTTTGTGTGTCAAATAAGGCATTGCCAATTAATGTTCCTGTTTAACTTTTTTGTGTGAGTTTAAAAACCATGTGTGTTGTGATCAATAAGAGCTTGAGATGCCTGTTATAATTTTAATGTTTTATCATCCATGAATCGTTATGTTTGCAATTGTATTTGTGTTCTTGTGCAATTAATGAAATTCGGAAGTCCTATGAAACATCTGGGCAATACATTTGTATTTCACTCACAATCATTTTGTTCAAATTGTTATTTTGCATATATGCATATGATCATATTAAGAGAAATCTCTATCTCTACTTCTTTAAAAGGATGAATATTTCTGTGAAGTTTTGATATGCCTAAAATGTCCTTGGGATATATTAATGGCAAAAAAGGTAATTTACAGATAAATTTATAGTAGTACTGGGAACTTAATAAAAGAGAATTTCAACGGACCAGGTTTCCTCTGACTTTTCTTATTCCAGAGTCGATCCAAAGAACAGAAACAAAGAAACAGAGAAAAGGCACTTTCCCTACGAAGAGACATTCTCAGCATATAGAAAAATAAAAATAGAATGAGAAATTGTATAAACTGGAGAACTCAATTGCCAGAGAGAAAGGGGATTCTGAAATCTCATCTCTGAACTGTAAATGCAAAAAATCAAGAGGTACGAGAAGGGCACCCGAAGTTTCTCCGATTTCGGTAGGTATGCTTCAGGTTTCAGAGCTTTTTCAGTTTTTGGTGGTCAAATATTTGAAGTTCTTAGTTTCATTATTGAAGGATATTCGAAGTACTGCAAACAAGAGATCACAAAAGTGAAGAAGCCTCTACAAGAATAATGCAAAGAATATGAAGAATTCAGAAGACCCGTCGACATGGAGACTCTAGGTCTTTATGCATTCTGTGATCATACGATATTCAATCGAAGTTTTCAGTTAGTTTTCTTCTTTCTCATCAAACACTATTTCGAATATATGGTTCTATTTTTCTAAGGTTCCATTGTTGTTTTTGTGAATTCCAATGTGGGCTATCCTCTTTATACATGTGTTATATATTGCTTTTAGTTTTTCTTCTTTCATTGACCATAAAAAAATAGAAGAAAAAAGAGTTGTTTTTTACTGGAATTTATCCTGCTATTTATTATTTTCTTATTGTTTTCCTTGGTTTCCTTTCCTTATTGATCTGGAGATGATATGGATGCATATAGTCAACAATATTGTATTATGTTGTCTAATGTATATATTGAAGGAGGTAAATGGAAGGAGGCAAATGGTATGAGAAATCTATTGTTGAAAAAGGTGTTGAAAAATGCTTTAGGCTATAGTATGACAGAGATTAAGTCGAGTTCATAGGTTCGGAGATAAAGTACACTTACCCTGAAACCAAAATAGTTCATCATATTAGCTATATTAGTATGTGCACTAGAGAATACGATCACCATCTTTAGTATAATTAGGTTACCAAAAGTTATACTCCCAAGCTATTCAATGGTAATAATATAAAATAGCAGAATATTGATTATGTTATGACTTTGCAATGACAATTTGTTGGGGTTGAGTTGTGTTTGGTTTTTACTATTACGGAGATAAATTTTTGCTATTTTTTATCTATCAGAAATTGCCTTTTTTTCTTCATTCTGTGTGTGGCGGAATTTATGTGATTCATGTTTCTTCTTACCGGAGATTTCTACAGGATGATGCTCTCTATCTTCATCTTAATGAGTGATGCTCTCTATCTTCATCTTAATGAGTATCATATTAATTTTAAAAAGTAGTAATATTTGAACGATCCGATCTTTGTGCTATGGTGTATAGCTAAGGTTAAGGTTGTTAACTCTTTGATTTACCTGTTGCTTTAATCCATTTAATTGATAATAAATGTTATCTGAAAAGTTCGTCATCTCTTGTTCTTGCAGATGTCATTTGGTGCCATTAGCTCTACAACACTGCTAAAAACGTAAGCTTTAAACATATTCTTGTGTTTGTGAGTGAATGTATGTTTTTCTTTTGATTTTATTACAAATACATCTTTGAAGTTCAGTAAAATACCCTTTATCTTTATTTTCCTTGACGTTGTATATTTTCTTTCATTTTCAACTTTGTTCCCACAAACTTTGCAACAGAAAATGTATAGGAAAAGCTGGTCAGGTTCCTTCATACTTCTTAATAATAGGTGATTCTTTTATTCTTTTTTCGTTTTCCTTTTTCGGCTGTATATGGAAACTCATGTGTATGTATTTATTTCTGCGTGGGTCTGTTTAGTATTTCAAATGGTTTTTGTTTGTGGATTTTCTTGAAAATTTTCTGGAATAATACTAGATTTCCATGCGGCCTTTTTTATATATGCGATGAGTACTAAGTACTCCAACTTTAAAGGAATTCTTATTTGATGGATTGTTTAATACTCAAGTATGTATTTAGTATTTTCAGGGGACATTTTTCTATGAGGGTTTTTGGTTAAGATGTGGGAAAAAGGGGAAAGAAATGATTTTTATTAGCTTAGTCGTACAACATGTGTGGCAAAAGAAAATGTAGGAAAAGTAGTAATATACATCCTAATGGGCATGCTCTGCTTCACCAAGCAGACAAGCAGTTGACAGTGAACCTGCATTAAAATGTTAATCTTTATATCCAGTACAAAAGCCTATTACTAAGAATGCACTGAATCATACATATCTAGAACAAACCAAATTTACAGTCGACAGAAGTTGGCTTTATTTAAGTATCTAATGTTGATATATTATGTATTAATGAATGGAACTTTGATCATAAATGTGATCATTGTAGGTTGAGGTGTTCATGAGGTCTGCCTTCTACTCTAGGTCCTTCATAAACCATTCTTGAATGGGAACTTCTGTACAATAGAATTTTGGGAGAAAGGAAATATATCCGGAATAGATAAAAATAACTAGAGAGCGCTCTCATACATTTGTTCTTAATCTCTCTTTCCACTGTTTTTAGCTTACAATTTCCAACCTCAAAGTCTTAAACACAAGTCTTCATCAATGAATTCAGATTCTCTCATATATACCATTACTGTCTTTTTTAGTCATATTAACGTATTTTCACAATCACATTACCTAAATGCCTTCACAGATCCCTTTTAATGATGGCGACACCGTTATGTTAACTCGATTCAAATTTACTATATCACCACTACTACTCTTTCATGATCCTCCTAATTCTCTACCTCCTATTTTAGTAATCTTTTGTTTGAATTATGGGTCATTCTTGGGTTTTTTTGGGTTCGTTTTGAAGATAAGATTGAAACTTTCCTCTTTCTTGTAAAAACAAAGAATTTATGATTGTTAGTAATTTTTGAGTAAACCCCTGTTATTCTTACTGGTTTTAATCCTATTTTTGTGTTGTTCTTGAGGTCCGTTTTCTTACTTTTTTTCTTTTGAAAGGCTTTGTGGCAGTGTATTGAACTGCTATGAAGTGAGGTATTTAGAGGTCAAACATCTTCTGTTATTATCTCTTAAAGCATGCAATTATATCATATTTTAGTTCTTTTTTTTCTGGAAAATATATGGTTTCATATTTTTCTATATAGTGCTAACATCAATGGAACATTGGAACTTATTATCCTGCTAACAGTTGCCTTCAATGGTAACTCTTTTGTCGTCTGCCAAGTGCCACCATAAGTTAGATATTCTTTTATGGTGTTACTCTTTTCAATGGTATTTTCTCTTTTCCTTCCTTTCCATCTCCAGATTTGTTTGTCTGGTTGTATATGAAATTCTTTCTATAACACCTAGAGATTGGGTAAGGATGAATGGTCTCATGGGTTCTCTTTATTAGATTGGTTAGGCATATCTATGAAGAGGTATTTTCACATCATACTTTCTTTATGGTATTTGTTTTAGGTCCTAGGATTGATGTTGGTACATGAAGAGATACATTCCCTGGATTACTCCTCTCATGGGAATTATACATCTTGTAAGGCGATTTTCATGCTTCTGTTGGTGAGATTTCTACCTATCACTTGGGTGGATCATTAAGAGACTGAAGCTGAATGGATGTTCATTAGTAGAATGCTACATATCCCACGTGAGAGGAGTATGGTTGATCATCTCTTGACTGCTTGGTGTTATATGTTTGGTAACCCAGTGAATGCCACATCTGGTATGGACAAGGATGTTTCCAGTTTAAACAGAATTTGGAAATCCTTTCCTTTCAGAAGAATATAAACTGAAGGCATTTAGGCATTTATTTATTTTCATACTTTTGGATTCTATTTTGTTTTCGTTTTAAGTTATTTACTCTTGAAAACAGTTTCTATCATTTTCTGATAACGTTTTCTGGTGGTGGGTTAAACATTTTGAGATATTTTACAAATACAATTTTTTTTTAAAAAGTTTAAGTGTTTATTATATATTGTTTTATCACTCCAAAGAACTCTTTTATAATACAATTGTACTCGTGTAATAGTAGTGCCAGCCATAACATACCAAAGCAATATTCATACTGTAAGACACATTGTTAAATTTAAAAGTATTAACAAGTGATCATCAAAATATGGTGTTTGGTTTGGTTTAGACTTCAGACAGATAGCTTATTTAGCTCTCATCATTGTCATGTGGTCGCCTAGAACTTTACTTTTCGAGTAAGCAAATTATTTCTTATTATAAGAAAGAAATAACTTCTTTTTTTCAAAACAGTGGAAATACCGAAATAGGCCATAAAGTACCTTTTTTTTGGAGAATCAGTCATAAAGTAATGATGTTTGTTTAGTTATGACATTCATCTCTTTTATGTCAGGCAAGTATAATTTTGTTATTATACTGTCAAATTTTATTTTCCAATTTTATTGATACTTCTTAGTTCTTTCTCATGCTCATTTGGATCTTATTTTCACTAAATTTGACAATTTGACAATGAATCTCTAGCCAACTCATGTTGCCTACAAAAAATATGACATCAAACAATCCCTTTGCAGTATGAAGTGCATAAATATTTATTCTTATGAATATCTATTTCTTAATTTATTAATGTTACTTTGGCGGAAAACTTGCAGTTAGTAATATACACCTACTTCCAACAGAGATGTTAAGAAAGTTAATTCGTTGTTCATATTTTTGCCCTATTCTTTTATCATGACAATTTTGTATCAATTTTTTGAATCGATGTAGTTTTTCTTTTCGTAGATTGGAACATTGATTATTATTTATTAAATTATTAGTAAAATCATTTTGTTTTCTTTTTTTTAGTTAAATCATTTAAGAATAAAGTATCTTCAATCATTTAAGCATAATTACATGAATTGTAGATATAGATTGATGTTGAAGATTAATGGAATTTAAAATTTTCATTTCCTGAACAAAAAGATTTCAAGTGGTTAATTGGAAGCTGATATTTATAAATAAAGGCCAGCTGGATAAAGAAAATACCGAAATCGGTAGTGTAATCCCAAATGAAGTCATTCTTCAATATGCCAAAAATGCAATAAATTCTCAAACTCAACGGAGAAAAGGATAACAAAAAAGGGGAATGCTTTGTGGTACTTGAATTCCATGGAAGAAAATGTTTTGGTATCCAAAATGTCTTAACTATGTTTCACCTATTAAATTCTATTTCATACGTACAATATGTAAAGTTTGTACTTGCAAATTTATTATCGTATCAAAATGCATTGTATGATATGAACCATGTTTATAATAAATCTAAACTAATTTTTTTTTTTAAATGCATTGATCACGTGCAACGCACGTGCATTTTACTAGTTATATTAAATATATTAATTTTCTTATGGTTTTGACAGTCATATTTTTCATTAAATTACTATCATTAGGAAAGACAACGACCCCTGTAGCTCAAGTCGGGATTCATCTTTTCATTTCACGTTTTAAATCAAGATATATCGTAACTTCAATACATCCAATAGTTTTTAGATTTCGGTATTTATTAATTATCTGTTGTACAATACAGTATAACTCCAACATAATTATTTTTAATAAAACAATAGAAATCATCACACACAAAAATTAATCACAATTATATTTTTCATAGGATTTCAATGCTAAATTATCACATTTTGGACTTGCAAAGATCTGAAAATATACGAGGAAAGACTGGCCTAAAGTGTTTGTCAAATTCTTTTTTTCTATTCATTAAATTTTAATTTTTATTCTTAAATCTGAAAATTAATTAAAGTTATATTATATTTCTATTCTTTGTTAATTTTATTCTTGATTTATTTGTTAGACACTTGCTTTGAAACTGGTGTCTAAAGAATTGACATCGATAAATAAACGGTTTCTGAATGGATGTCTAAACAAATAGTGTCTAATGTTAAACTAGACATTGGTTTTGTAAAACCGGTGCCAAAACAATGTCTATGTGACAGATAGTTTTGCCAATATAATAGACATACGCTCTAAAAACTGATGTTTATTATCCAAAGATACCAGTAATTACACATTGGTTCTGTAAGAAACCAGTGTTAAAGTCTTAAAACCGGTGTCTTTTTGGTGATGTCTATCAACACTTTTCTAGTAGTGAATTAAGTGAGAAACAAAGATGCATTTAATTACTAGTAGTGAATTAATTTTCTATAGTCTTATTTTTACTTTGTTTAATACTAAAATTAAAATCTTGAGATATGATAATGGTTTAGAGTTTCTAATTCATGATTTTTATAGAACTTATTGCATAATTCATCAAACTAGTTGTGTGAAATACCTCAACAAAATGGATTGCTTGAAGTAAAACAAGACCACCTTCTTCGGATGGCTAGAGTTATGCTATTTCAATGTAAGGCTCCACTTATTTTCTGGGATGAGTTTGTCCTAACCGCATCTCATAGTATTAGTCGAGTGCTAACACGATTTGGTAACGAGTCTCAATTTGAAGTATTATTTAAGAAGATTCCATATTATAACCAACTAAAGGTTTTTGGAAGTTTGGCTTATGCCTCTTCTTTATCTCGCAAATCGACTAAATTTCCCCTAGAGTTATCAAATGTGTATTTATAGGTTATCCTTTCGGATGTAAACGATATAAAGTCTATGATTTAGAAAATGCTAAAGATTTTATTTCTTGTATTGTTCAATTTTATGATAACATTTTTCCTTTTCACACAAATGTACCTATCACAGTAATCGCTCCACTTCTTTTACATCAAAACCTAAGCATTGATAATGTAACACCATTTAGTAATTTCTGAGAATGTACATGTTTTAAATCTACTTGTTCTTGAGGCACTAAACAATCGAACCACAACATCATGGTCATACTACTATTCTATCTTTCTCCCCATTTGGAATCATCAAAAACACAAATAATATATCATCAATGAAACAATGGTAAAATGAAGCAAATATCCATTTGGTCAAGAATAACAACAGATGAGTTCAAAATTTAAAAATCGAAAAGAAAGACAAAATGATAAGATAAAAAACAAGTCCGACCTCACTAGAGGAGAAACAAATCGTAGAGAGTAAAATCCTTGATAAACTTTTTTTAATTTACCTATTGACTTTTTCAACTTGCTATTTTCTTTGCGATGCTCACCATGTTCCTATCTAAGCTCTTCGTAATCATGTTGAAGATCACGATAGTTCCTTTTTACGTCCTCCAACTTTTTGTCATACCGATTGTTTAGCTCATTTAATCATGTATGAACTTTGTTATAACTTCCTTCATCACTCTTAATGGCGTCACCGGTGCAGTATTATCCTCCGGAGCACTATGATGTCCCCCGCCACCAAATCCTTGGCCTCGCCATCATTAAAGAAATCTTGGAGATTCATGGGGACACGAGAGGTGGAAGCTCTAGATCGCCCTCGAGCGGACCTAGTGGGAACTCTTTGCATATTTCTATGCATCGAATCATCTCGTTGGATATTATCATTATCAAAATCGTTCCAATATAACTCGGTGTTGAGCTTAGTAGGAGGAGGCCCAATTGCAAAGGCAATTTCTGATTAAATTACCTAGGGCGAAATACTTAGTACCCAAAGTGATCAACTCAATAAGACGTTGGATAAACACAACCCTATAATTTACCGTCTCACCTGTTTAATCTTATATGCAAGAAAGTAATCCATATTGCTCGACAACTTCGCTGATTTACCGCAAATGTAATAATAAGCAATCAAAGTAATAATCCCCATCTCATCCGGTATAGATTGGGTGCTAAACGGGGCGACGCTCCTAAATAAAATTTAACCTCCTCGAGTGGTACCCCAATTTTCGGTCATCGAGAATACATGACACATAGTCCAATCCACACTCGACACACCAAGCATTTGGAATATATCATTTGGTGTACGATGAAAATTTCTCCGTTTCACGAACAAGTTAATAGCTAACGGATTACTATCGAATCAAATTCAACCCACATATTCGCATAAATAATGTTATCACCACATCATTGTACATAATAAAATAGTGATCCCATAAACTAACCCAACTTTGGGTCTCAAAAAATCATGAATTGTAGGGATAGTTACCTAAAAATTCCCAAAATAGCAAATTTTAATCCTACCAATCGATTTGTTCTATTAATATTTGCATGTTTGGAAAATTTGGTCTTTGTGCACAATGCGAGGTTTGGTGTTGTAACTTTGTGACGCAACATCGGTCGCGAGAATTAACGGGCGATTTTATGCAAGAGTTTGTGCGTTTGATATTTGGCATATTTTCTATTATATGAATGTTTTGATATCTTGGTTTATTAATCTAAATTGATTGACCATTTTAATGTCATTTATATATGATTGATTGCTTTCCTTGTTTCGCTTATTTATTTGGCAAGTTTTCCTGTATTATAGGTTCTTTGAAAATCATATCTTGGTGATGATAATTGAGTCGGCTTTAATAACTCGTCATTTATATATGATTAATTGCTTTCATTGTTTGAAAGATACCTTTTATACATGGAAAAAATCTTGCTTGGTTGACTTTCTGTTTGTAGTCTATCCGATTGCTAAATTATAGGAACATGATTCAAACAAATGAAGTACTACTTAAGGATGATTTACCCTTTGAAGAAAAATACACGAGATATACGAGCCTTGTGTTTTTGTTCTCCAAGTTTTTACGTTCATAAATTCTTCGGTGAAGATCTACGACATGGATCGACTCAACCATCCAAAGGCGTTTGAAGTTGGAGGGATTCCAACAGCGTTGAGTTCTTTTGGAAGAAATATTCGGGATTAGTTAAATACAAGTGTTGGTAGAAATTTAAAGAGGAGTCTTGGAATTTCGTAAAACCGATTGTATTTGTAATAACTATTTGTTTTTAATTAGTGGATTGTTTCTTCTCTGGCGTGGCCTCGTGCATTAAGATTGAGGAATCTAAGCACATTAAAAGTCCTGGTGTTATTTATGTTTCCGTTGTGGGAGTATGTTGTATGTTTCAAGATTATAACATTAACTTACAACACTATTTGAATTGGAACATCCATGGTTTTTCAATTGAAATATTGATTAATAGGGCAACATTTACAACATTAACTTACAACACAATTAGAATTTGAACATCCAGGGTTTTTGAATGGAAATATTGATTAATAGGGCAACATATTCTATCATGTTCTAACTACTCGGATCATCATAAAAGGTTTTGACATACTTATGAATAAACATTAATGCATTAGAACCACTAGGAGCTAAAAACAAGTTGGGTTTTCTTACTTTTAGCCCATTTGACGTTTGTCGATGAAATAATCCATCTAGTTTGGTGATTTGAGCCGTGAAATCAACACATTTGCACTCCGGGTTGATCTTGAGTTGTTTCTCTAATATGACCATCTCCCGTGAGATTGGCAATTTGTAGTCGAACCCCTCTCATTTTTTTTTTTTTTTTTTTTTTTTTCTTTTGTGGGGAAGATGTGTTGATTATAGTTTTGAAATGAGCCATAACTTAGGTGTATGAGAGAAATATGGTTGATTTGCAATAAAAATCAAGAGTTTTGGTGAAGACTTGTGGTATTTAAAGAATTTGGGGGAATAATCGTATTTAGGGTTCTTTTGAAGAAGATGTATGTTCCGCGTTATGTCAAAAGAAATATGTTAAGTTGTTTCTAACTCTATGGGTGGTCACTATGTAAGGCGACCAATCTCTAAGCCATAGCGATCGATCGATCATTGTCAGGGTGACTTGTCCCCTTTTTCGGCCTCGATTTTTCAAGTTTTGAAAAAGAAATTACCCCAAAACATAATGAAAATAATCATAAAATACCCAAAACATAAATATTAACATTATTCAATGTGCATTATACCTACTCGAGCTCGAATGTAATCAAAAGTCTTGGTGGGTAATGATTTTGTAAAAATGTCCGCTAATTGATTTTGAGACGGAACTAAGCACATCTCAATTTTGTAAGTCCAAGCGGCTACGATAATCTAGAGGGGGTGAATAGATTATCTCCATCTTTTCGATTTCACCCTCTTTTAAAACCGAATGCTCAAATACAATAATAAAGGTGCGGAATATAAACAACACACGTCGATTTAAAGAGGTTCAACCCACCTAGGGCCTAATCCTCTACCACCCCAAGTATATCCAGGGATGGATTTGAAAAGAAAAAAAGATTTTATTAATAATTACCAAAATTATTACAACAAAATCTTACACCAACACCTTGAAGAGCACCACACTCTTCTTCAACACCACCTTTGAGATTACCACAATCTCACTTGAAGATTACCACAATCTTCAACGGCACCTTGTGAAGATTACCACAATCTTCACCCTTGAAGAGCACCACACTCTTCAACACCTCAACAAGAAGATTACCACAATCTTCTTACACCTAACACCTAGTTCACCCAAGTGTGTTCTTACCACAAGAACACTCACAAGGATATCTTGTGTTTGAATGACGACCACAAATTCAAGATTACAACTCGATAATGAATAATACAATTGAGTGCAAGTGTAATCAAGAATAGCCTAGACCTCAAGAATGTGAAAGTGAATAGCTAGGCAAATTACAACAAGAAATAAGACAATGTAAGAACAAGTGTATTCTTGAGTGTATCTTGTTGTGTTGTAGTTTTCTCTCTTATTGTGTTGCTTCAATTCTTCCTCTATTTATAGGAGATGATTGATACTTGATAGGCTCCTCTTGGAATCTGATTTCTACAAAAAATTGCAATTAAAATCAAGATTATAGTGTTAGAAATCAATCCCACAATTTAGGGAAAAGTCATCACGCACAACGGTTAGAATTTTGTCAAACTTAGGCGACCGGTCACAAGACAAATAGACGTTTGAAAATGAGAAAACACATTTACAGGCGGCCGTCGGGTCGACGGGGGTCCGACTGGTCGACCCTATGTCCACCGGGCCGAGAGTAACCAAAAAACGAGTCCGAAAGTTCTGCTTTGAGAAAATGCTCCCAGTCGGTCACTCGCCGGTCGACCGGTCGACCGCACCGGCCGACGCTTGGCCGACCGGTCGACCGCTGACCGATCTACCACCCCGTTGACCTGGTCAACAGCCTTTTTCAAACAAATAGCTTATTCACTGCTTTTTCACAATTTTCGTGTACGGGATGCCCTATAGGGCGACCGATTGGCCTCAAAACAAAAGTATTGTCTAATTTTATATCGAAAATAAACTTCAAGAAATACTCCAAAAAATAGTAAAAATATTTTAGACCGATCGGGAGTATTAGGACAATATTTTAGAACCATTGTTTTGGTGTAAAAACACATTAACACAAAATCATCAAAAGTGTTGTCCAATTTATATCGAAAATAAACTTGTAGAAATACTCCGGAAAATATTAAAACCATTTTAAATCATTTAGGAGTATTTGGACAACCTTTAAAAACATTGTTTTGGTATAAAAACAAAATCATCAAAATCATGATAAAATCATTTATCAAACAATCTCCCCTTTTTGATGATTACAAACCAAAACTATTTTAACGAGGTCGATTTTGAAAACAAAACATTTTTACCGGTAAAAAGGAACTTTCCGTTGTGAGCGACAACATTCCACGCAATATAATCACAATGATGGGAGTAGAGATATTCAAACACATATAGCAAATGCTCCCCCTATCAACATGCACAACAAGAGTTATATAGAAGCAACTTAAACATAAGCTAAAATATTAGCTTTTCGATATTGAGCTTAAGTATCAAAAACTTAAAAGCTCCCCCTGTCAAAGATACATCATTAGAACCGTATATAAGTCCATACTACAACCAATGGACCATGATTCATACATAACCATAATGCACCAAGTGGGCTAAATATGATCCACAACTTATGGCTTTATGAAGCCATAGCTTATAGCTTCTTTTCGTTAAGCTTATCTTAGCTTTTATGAGCTAATGAGCTTATAACCTGTTTCTCCCCCTTTGGAATCATCAAAAAGAATGTTAGCACGATAAATACATCATATATTCATATTAAAGTGCGCAACAAAACCGATGTATCGAGCTATTTGAGCATTGAAGCTTATAAACCAAATAGGAGGGAAAAGTCGAATCATACGACTTGTAGAGGTTTATGAAAACTCATTTGATAAGCAAAACATGATCTCTATAAATGTATAAGACTTTTGAAATCGAGAGAATCATGTAGGTGATGAATTTTTCATTGAAACGTTTTATCGAACACTTGGCGGGCGTCAAAAATTGAGAAAGATATATATAACCCTTGTAAATGAAGTCAAGCCAAGTTTTTCATCACCAAATGCAATTTAACAAATGTCAATCATCAACAATCAATAAGCTCATCATAAAAATATATGAATTGCATTAAGAAAAAATACATATAAGCCACAAACTCAAGGGTTCAACCCAATTGAGCTAAAGAGAGTGAAATTCTTACCATTCGATCGGTAAAGACGAGCAATGATGATGATAGTCGAGCTAGATAATCCCCAAACTATGTAATACATGCAACCAAACACATTTGAAGTGAAATGTGTGTGCAAATGTCAAAGGGGACGAAATAGAGAAGAAAAAGGCCAAAATGCCAAATTCTGGAATCAGAAAGCAATATATTTGAAAACACAGCAGGGGCGACCGGTTGGAGGCTGGGGCGACCGGTCGGAGGCTAGGGCGGGGTCGACCTTTCCCGCCCACCGCTTCTTTTCTTTTTTGCGAAGTTTGATCCAAAAATCCGATTTTTCGCCCTAAGTTTTAAAAGCGTGCAAAATGCAAACGTAGACCTCATTAAATATACGTTATGTCATAATCAAGCTCGAAATGAGGTAAAATACTCGGCGGTTAACGATAAAAAAGTCCGCGAGTTATCCTTGAGACGGAATTAAACACATCTCAAGTTTTTGTTTAAAAAATCACAATCCCTTAAAAAATATATCGAATCTCAATATGTTTAGTTTGATTATGATGAACCAAATTTTGAATATGAATAACCGTATAATAGATACCGAACTTGTTATCCCGAAAAATAAGAACGTTTTAAAGCTTTGGATACAACAAGTCGCACGAAGAAGTGCTTTTCAAATATTTGAAAATTTCTTTTAATAGCACTTTAATGAGATTCGTTGGGATAGTTTTTGAAGTCGAGCATATAGACATAAGGCATATGGAATGTCGAGTCTATAGGAATAATACAAGAAAACATACCTCGAATTTGTTTGTCGGCCGATATGCCTTTCTCAACCTTTGTCAATCTTTAGCCATAGAGGTTGAGATGGTTCTTCTTCCTTCAATGCTTAACTCCTTCAAGAGTTCTTATATAACCATCTTCTTGGCATTGAATAATTTGTAGTCCAAGCAAGAAATTGAGCTCCCCCATCATTCTCATCTCAAGCTCACCTAGTATCAACTTAGAAAAACATATCTTGCACAAATATTCATTAGTAGCACCATAAATATTATCAACAAAAATTTGCACAAGTAAACAACCTTGCCCTTTTTCAAAACAAGAAGTGTAGTATCAACTTTACCTTTTGTAAAAACATTTTGCAAAAATAGCTAAGTCTATCAATTGTACAAGGCCTTTTATAAAAATCATTTGGCCTAAAATTTTAGACTCGATAGACTTATATTTGAATAAAACCATTTAGAAAGTTGGATTTAACATCCATTTGGTAAAGCTTGAAATTTTCTTTAAAACAAGAATAGGCAAGTAAAATGCAAATAGCTACTAAATGTGCTATGAGTGCAAATGTTACAACAAAATTAATTACCTTCTTCTTGAAAATACCTTCGAGCTACTAACCTCGCCTTAGTTCGACCAATGTTGCCTTGGTCATCGAGTTTGTTCCGGAATACCCTTTTTGTCTTCTTCATCACTATCATCATAGGCCATCCAATTGATCTAAGGTCTTCATAATAGAACATTTACATCCAAATATTTTGAGGTAACTAATATTTGGAGTACTTCATTTCTCATCTACACAACTTAACAAACTCATTACCGGACGCTTATATAAGCAAGAAAAAATAGTCCAAGTGTAAAAACATGCCTCAATCATCAATCACAAAAATATCTTGCATAAGAGCATAGTAGAAATAGACACTATATATATAGACCATGAAGCAATAAACACATACTATGCATTTAGAAGATCATCAAGAGTCTAATAAATCATGCAAGTTCAAATAAGCTTAAGAAAACTACAAAAGGTCTCTTTTGAAATTTGAAAATCCGAAAGCATATAGTTGAGACCTTATTTAAAAAAGTATTTGAACAAGAGTTGATACGGCAAATATGTGCAATCAAATATCGAATAGTGCCTTTCAAAAAATCTAAAAATCCTCTTAATGGCACTTGTATGAAATACTATGAAAAACAAGCACATAGGCACATGACAATACATATATCGAGTCTATAAGAGTAAGAATAACACAAGTAAACGTGCCTCGATAATTTATGCCTTTCTTGACAAATAATGACGTAAATGGCCATTTGTGAAAATATGTAAATCCTACACAATTCTTAAAACATATCTAGACAAATCATAATGATAAAAGTGTAGGCTAAGAGATATCACAAGTAAGCTCATGCCATAAAAATCCATAAAAGATGATAACACACTTTAGTCTACAAAAATGCACAAGAGTTTTAAAAACATCATATAAGGTCTTCTTTTTCAAAAAAATTTTAAAAGCACAAGTATATATTGAAGACCTTAATTTAAAAATAAATTTTTGAAAACTCATTTTGAAATTAAGACACAAATAAAAGCATGCATAATAACAAAAAAATGCATATTTAAATAGGGAGATACGGGTTACCAATTACGCCATTTCCATGGGTTGTGTCGTTCCCATTGTTGATGATATTTTCCCTCGAGAAGTCACTTTGTTGATGATAACTTCTTTGATTGCTCCATTTCAAGGTTTGTTGCTTTCCCATTGTTGAAAGTCTCTTCTTCTTTGAAAATCATCTTGTTGATGATGTCTTTGCCATTTCCAAGGATTGTGTTCTTCCCATTTTTGATTATACCCTCTTCTTGGAATTTGGCTTTGTTGAGAATAGTTTCTCCTTCTTTGATCAAATGAAACGGTCATTTGATGTCTTCTTGGCGGTATGAATTTTCTTCGATCATTATTTCGCCGGGTACCTAATATGACATTGTTTTGTGGTACCCTCATGTGTTTGGGTCCTTTGGGATTAGTCTTGAGACTTTTAGGTCTCCAACAATAATTAGAGCTATTTCTAGCCCGACAAGTATTTACCGTATGACCCTTTTTACCGCAATAAAAGCATGTAATAATTCTAGGAGCATAATGACCAACGTGCTTAGAGACTTGATTCTTTTTCATGTGATTGACACCCTTAGGCTTATGATCAAGTTCTAGTTTCGAATTATTACAACAATCAACAATATTGGTCATTCTATCGGCACTCAAGTTGGATTTAAATAAATCATTTTTCAAGCAATTTATATCCTCAACAAGAGTACTATTTTCTTTCTCAAGGTTTCTAACCTTGTCAAGAGTGGTGGTGTGAGCACATGATAGTGATTCATAGGAAGTAAATAAACTATCCTTATCATTTTTTAAAACAATGAATTCCTTTTTCAAATTTTTGTATTTAACAAGTAAGTTTTGGAATTCATCTTGTAGCTCATCATAATCATTTTGCAAATCACTATATTCATTTTGCAATTCATTGTCATAAGAAGTAGAGGGTTTAGAACTTACCTCGCTTTTTCTTCTTGATGCCCATGAGGCATTGTTCAACTTGTTCATCATGGGAGGTTGTAGAAGACTTATCCCATGTTGTTGGATTTGATGTTGTATCCATTTGTGAAGTAGATGCTTTTGAGTTGCTTCTTTCATTTGCATATACTTCATAGATGGCTTCTAATTTTTGCCATACTTCATGTGCCGATCGAATACCTACAACATGATCAAATTCCAAAGTGGTAAGTGAACAATGTAAAATATTAAGAGCTTTACCATTTAAGGAGATGATTTTCTTCTCTTCATCATTGAGCTTTTTGAAGCCTTTTGAGGTGTGTGGTGTATCTTTCATCGGAATGGATTCTCCATTAATGAGTGTTCCAAATGTCGAACCCGCAACCTTGTAAATAGCATTCCATTCTTTCTTTCCAAAATATAAAATTTTTTGGAATCAAACCGAGGTGGCTTGGTGGTGGAGGTGCCGAAAGTTGAGCTTCGTTCGTAGCCGACGATCGTTTCTCTTCACTCGCGATGTGAAACGAGCTTGCCAAAGAGTTTGGCTCGATACCACTTGTAAGTCCAGCGGCTACGATAATCTAGAGGGGGTGAATAGATTATCTCCATCTTTCGATTTCGCCCTCTTTTAAAACCGAATGCTCAAATACAATAATAAAGGTGCGGAATATAAACAACACATGTCGATTTAAAGAGGTTCAACCCACCTAGGGCCTAATCCTCTACCACCCCAAAGATATCAGGGATGGATTTGAAAAAAGAAAAAAAGATTTTATTAATAATTACCAAAATTATTACAACAAAATCTTACACCAACACCTTGAAGAGCACCACACTCTTCTTCAACACCACCTTTGAGATTACCACAATCTCACTTGAAGATTACCACAATCTTCAAACGGCACCTTGTGAAGATTACCACAATCTTCACCCTTGAAGAGCACCACACTCTTCAACACCTCAACAAGAAGATTACCACAATCTTCTTACACCTAACACCTAGTTCACCCAAGTGTGTTCTTACCACAAAGAACACTCACAAGGATATCTTGTGTTTGAATGACGACCACAAATTCAAGATTACAACTCGATAATGAATAATACAATTGAGTGCAAGTGTAATCAAGAATAGCCTAGACCTCAAGAATGTGAAAGTGAATAGCTAGGCAAATTACAACAAGAAATAAGATAAATGTAAGAACAAGTGTATTCTTGAGTGTATCTTGTTGTGTTGTAGTTTTCTCTCTTATTGTGTTGCTTCAATTCTTCCTCTATTTATAGGAGATGATTGATACTTGATAGGCTCCTCTTGGAATCTGATTTCTACAAAAAAATTGCAATTAAAATCAAGATTATAGTTAGAAATCAATCCCACAATTTAGGGAAAAGTCGTCACCGCACAACGGTTAGAATTTTTGTCATCAAACTTAAAGGCGACGGTCACAAGACAAATAGACGTTTGAAAATGAGAAAACACATTTACAGGCGCGGTCGACGGGGTCCGACGGTCGACCCTATGTCCAAATGGCCGAAAGCGAGAACCAAAAACGAGTCCGAAAGTTCATTTTGAGAAAATGCTCCAGTGCACGGTCACCACGGTCGACCGTCGTCGACCGCGACCGGTCGACGCCTTGCCGTCGGCCGACCGCGACGGTCTACCACCTCGTTGACCGGTCAACCAGCCTTTTTTCAAAGAAATAGCTTATTCACTGTTTTTTCACAATTTTCAGTGCGGGATGCCCTATAGGGCGACCGATTCGCCTCAAAACAAAAGTATTGTCTAATTTTATATCGAAAATAAACTTCAAGAAATACTCCAAAAAATAGTAAAAATATTTTAGACCGATCGGGAGTATTAGGACAATATTTTAGAACCATTGTTTTGGTGTAAAAACACATTAACACAAAATCATCAAAAGTGTTGTCCAATTTATATCGAAAATAAACTTGTAGAAATACTCCAGGAAAATATTAAAACCATTTTAAATCATTTAGGAGTATTTGGACAACCTTTAAAAACATTGTTTTGGTATAAAAACAAAATCATCAAAATCATGATAAAATCATTTATCAAACAAATTTTTCCCTTTGGCAAAAAATCTCTTAGAAAATGATGTCGACCTTGTAAATGACTGGTTTGATTGTGATGTATGGGATTTTGTGAAATATATATAGCGAGAGGAATTTTACGAAAAATAAAAACATTTGTAGAATCGATTTTATAGTCCGCCAAGGTTTGTTCATCCAAAATAATTTTGTACAACAAAAGGCCACAAAAATATATTCGGTCTTGACTATTAATAGAGAAATAAAAATTTTTCTTTTTATAGAACCAAGAAACTAGCCAATCGCCAAAAATTGACACTAGCTAGGTGTGTTTTTCAGATAAAATAAACCATACGGTGCATTTTAAATATCGCAAAGTTCTTTTTACGACAATCGAAATGAGATTCTTTTGGATTGCTTTGAATTCGTGCGCATTTACTTGCAGTTAAACAAAGTATATTACCAATCGTACCTCGATATATAGTTTTGTCGACCGATTTTACCTTGTGTTTTCCTTGGTGTAGCTACCATTCTTCCCTCTTCAAATCAAATTTTTTAAGTTCTTTTGCGTTTTTGAATTATGAGATGTAAATCTTTTCTTGACATTGGTTTATTTGAAGTCTATGAGCATCTCCAACCCATAACACCAAATTTGGTGTGAAAATCACACCAAATTTAGTGTTTTGGTGTTATTTTTCAAAAATCATCTCCAACCCACTACGCTAAATCTTACACCAAATGAGTATTTAATATTTCCTTTTTATTTTGGAATAACAAATTTATTTGTTTATGCAATTATTTCTTATGCTTATATTTTATTACTATTAATGTAACTAAATAAAAACTTATATAATTAATATTACATTAATTAATTATATTGAAAATAAATATTTCAATTAATATCACAATAAATTAAAATACTAAATTGCACACTAGACAATAAAAATGACAAACCTAAAACAAATATTTAAAGAAAAAAGAAGATTAATACATTATTAATTCTCGAAATTAGTATATTTATCCCACACGTATTTTATGATAGACAAAACAAATATTTAAAAATAAATGATAGACTTTGATGCTTTTTAATTAAATTGTAATTTTGTTTATTAATTATTGTAGCTTATAGAAAATTTTAAGTTTAGTTTATAATAATTTATTGATAAATATTAACTATTGTTAGTTATTATAATTGTTCATCTATAATAATAACTATATACAAAATTTAAATAACTAAAACCATGTTACAAATGAATTATATATCAAATATAGGATAAAGAGGAATTAAAAGTTTGAAGTAGAAGAAATTGGAGGGCAAAGAGGGAATATTTGTATTACACCAAATTTGGGGTAAAGGAATAGTGTTACCCAAAATTTGGTGCAAGATTATTCATTACACCAAATTTGGTGTAATGTTTAGAGAGTTGGGTTGGAGGGAGTTTTTAGATATTTGGTGTTTTGGTGTGAGATTTGAAGTTGGGTTGGAGTTGGTCTAAGAAAGAAATTTAATTGGTCCACCATACTCATCTTGAATTCTCCCGTAATAACTTAGAGAAACTCTTGCACAAATAATATTCATTAGTAGCACCAAAAATGATGTTATCTACATGACTTTGAGCTAATAGGTTATCTTGTTCTTGAATAAAACAATTTAAAAAAGCTTCTAAAAGAAAAGAGCTTAACATATCATACCAAGCACGAGGTCTTCTTTGAGACTATATAAAGCTTTTTTAAGTTTACAAATATCATTGTGTTTCAAAAATTTTCAAACCGGAGGTTGTTTGACATACGCTTCTTCTTGAATAAAACAATTTAAAAAAGCAGATTTAACTTCAATTTAATAAAGTTTAAGATGTTTGAATATGAATAAGAATAAGCAAGTAAAATATGAATAGCTTCTAAACGTGCTACGGTGCAAAAGTTTTATCATAATCGATACTTTCTTTTTGATAATAATCTTTAGCTACTAACATTGCTTCGTTTGAACCATATTGCTTGATCGTCTAACTTATTTCAAATACCGATTTTGTTTTGATGATAGTATGTGATGGAGGACGTGGCACAAGCTCCCAAACTTCATTTCTTTCAAATTAATTAAGCTCTTCTTGCAATTCTAAGACCAAAACTTCATCTTCAAGTCCTTTCTTTATATTTTAGGCGGTTTGTCAAGAAATTAGAGCTTTTTTCGGTAAATTTTCTTCTTGTCGTGATCTTTTCAAGTGGATACTTAATAATAAGATTTTTTTGGGATCTTCTTTGAATTTTAATACCACAGGAAGATCCGTTGTAGCACCCATTTTACGCTTGTGGAACAATTGTTGAAGAAGAGAGTTGGTTATTTTGAGTAGAATATGGAATAATAGCTTTGGCATCATCTTCATCATCATCACTATCTTCACTTGGGATATTTTGAACATCGGAAGCTTCATTGAATTTGATATGTATCGATTATTCAATTACTTGACTTGTTTGGTTGTATACTCGATTTGGTTTACTTTAAGTTGATTATCCTATAGAAATTCCTTCGTCGGCCTTGGGATCAAGCTTGTCGAAATAATTCTTGGTATTGAGAATAAAATATTTGCGACCAAGTACCTTGATGTAGCCAATATTGGGTGTTTCAAATTCATATGTAGTTTTGTTCAACTTCGATTGGTCGAAGATTGTTTGCCAAAAATATTTTGGATCATACAACCGCAAGTGTACAATGTAGTTTATAAAATAATGACAAGCAAGGTCGTATTCTCGATTGATTGATTTGTAAAACGCTTAGTTATAATAACATCGCATTCCAATTTTATTGAAGCGATCAAATATCAAGTTTTATAATAAAATCGAAAATAAGAGAAAAATAAATAAATTTGCAAACCCCACAAGTATTTTCAACAACTACAGAGCAACCTTAAGCACATAATCTCAATATGTTTCTTCAATATAAAATCCAATTAAAGTTTCAAAACTAATTCATGCAATTCTATGGGTTCAATTCCTAAGATAGTCTATTCTCCTCCCCGTGATAAATAAACAAAGAGAGTAATAACATTTGTAGATCTCAGGATACATTACAACTATTATTAACTCCCAAAAGATTTATGAATTGAGTGACTCCCCACAAACATTGTAGGTCTCCGACTCGTTACACCTATTTATGTCCAATTCGATTTTCGTCTTGGTTAGAACTCATCTCTCGAATCTTGCACTAACATAAATGACATGCTAATTATTGATCGGTTAAAAAGCAATTTAAGAATAAACACTCGAACTCATAAAATATAAAACATGAATCAATTAAGAAAACAATCAATCAAGATTTAACATGAATCCATAGTTTTGATTATGCCCCTAAGATCTCGAAAGATTAGCCAAACATTGATAATAAATTCATGGACAAATTCGAAATCAACATTATGACATTATTTAAGCACATACAAGAGATCTCGACATAGAAAGAAAACCCCTTCTTGTCGGGATGAATTCTCCTTGCAAGCCTTCAAGTTCTTGTCCTCCCATAGATGCGAAAGGCCTTGTGGTGTTCTTCGCGACCTAGCCCTCCTCTCTCTCGAAGACCTCGAGATCTTGTGTTCTGCGTATATTGATGTGTTGTATTATGTATGAATGAATTCTTTTCGTGCAAGTCTTGGGTCCCTTTTATAGATGCTTGGAGAGATCGCTTGTAGAGTTGGAACGGAAAAAGAACTCCGAAAAAAATGTGTGGCGAGTCCCCACACACTGGCCGTGTAGCATCACACTTTGTGTGGGTTTTATCTTTGACCAATACCACACACCCATGTGGGTCCCATATGGTCCGGCCGTGCGACTTGGTTTTGTCCCTTGTTTTTCTTTTTTTCACATGTTTGTGTCATTTTTCACATGATTGTGTCACACGGTCGTGTGGCCCCACACGTCCGGCCATGTGTCTTGTTTTTGTTTGTTTTATTCGTCTTTTTGATCTTCTCTTCGCACTTGTCGGTTTTATCCCGGCGTTCCAACCGATATTTCTTCATGTAAAAAGTTATAAAAATACGCAGATCATGCCCTTCTAAGGAAACCAAGTAAAAAACACACTAAATATGCGTGCAAATGCATCATATATATATATATATATCATTTTAAGCCCCAAAATGCACGTACATTTTACACGCATCAAAGATAAACTCGGTTTACCATATAGCAAAAGTATATCTTTAGCCCAAAAATATTTTGATAGTGAAAATTCATTCAAGATTGGCCGACACATTTCTTGAAGAGTTTGATTTTTCTTTCGGCTACTCCACTTTATTCAGAGTTCTTGGAGCCAAGAAATTATGAGAATATCCTTTGGTTTCACATAAATCTCTGAATTCTCATCAAATTCACCACCACGATCATTTCTTATATTTGATAGTATCTTCTTTTTTATTTTCTATAAGTCTACCCAACTTAGTAAACTCATGCGACATCTTTTTTGGCAAGGAAGATAACCCAAGTATATCAAGAGAAGTCATCGATAATAACAAAAGTATAATAAATTACACTTAGGTTTGTCGTGAAATATCCTTATACAAATCTAGATGAAGAAGTTGTAGAGACTTGGTTGTGAAAATTTCATCTTTGGGCTTAAAACTACTTGTAACTAACTATTCTTTTGACAAATGTTACATAAGCCAATATTTTCGAAATATAATTTGGGTAGTCCTTTGACATGTTGATTTTTAAAAATATTTTGTAAATTTTTATATCTAACATATCCAAGTCGCCTATGCCATTAACTAGTTAAATCATTGCTAGCAACAATAGAAGAGATATGTTGACTAACCAAATCACTTGTGCAAATTTTGTAATGATTGTCTTTTCTATTTTCTTTACAATTAATTTTATCATCTTAAAGAATAAGAAATTTTTCTTTATTGAAAATAACATTACACAAAGTATGCTTATACTTATCAAATTGAATTTTAACCCATCAATAAATAAAACATCATTAAAAGAGAAACAAGAATCAACACGTATCCATTCCAAGGATCTTGCCTTTTGCATTTCGAACACAACCATTCCTCCTTCTTGTAGCTTGATGTTAGTAAATAGATTCTTTTCCGATCATATGACATGACATCCCATGTCCACGAGCCATTTGGAATCATCTTTGATTGTTTGGCTCCAAGTACCTAAATAAATTTATTTTTAGGTACCCTTAAGGGTTGGGGTCCATGGTGTTAGCATTGAGACTTTTAAGTCTCAAATAATAATTATTACTATTTTTAACTCTACAAGTACTAGTCAAATGACTATTTTTACCACTATAAAAAAATGTAATAGTTATAGACTACTAATATGAATAAAAGTTGGAGCTTGGTTTTTCCTAAAATCAATTTGAACGAGTTTATAACTAAGTTTTAATTTCAAATGCTCAATACTTTGTGCCCCAAGAATTTTAGTACTTTATGGGTGCTCAAATTAAACTGTTCCACATCCTTTTTCAAGTTCTCGGTTTTCTTTGACATGCATTTCAAGATTTATATCGTTAGCAATAGTAATAATACAGAACAATCTAAGGATTTATATGAAGCTAATAAATTATCATTTTTAAGTTTCAAATTATTGTACTTAACATTCACATTTTTAAACTCATTTTGCAAACCATAATATTCTTGCAATTTATCAATTAAAGAATAAGAGGATGTATAGTGTACCTCATCGGCTTCGTCATCCATAGCCATAATACCGTGTTCGATTTCCTCATCGTTAGATGTTGCAAAAGTTCATCCCATGTTTTAGCTTCCGCATTTAATGCCTTCTATTTGGGAAATAAAATTTTCTTCTTTGGTTCTTCCCCCGCCTTGGGACAATCGGTTATGAAGTGCTCGAGTCTTCCGCATTAAAACAAGAATCATCTCTAGTTTTTCTTGCCTTATTTTTATTCACAAATTTGACAAATTTCTAACAAGAGCGGCCACTTCCTCGTCTTCCTCATCGCTTGCATAATAAATATTATTTGAACTAGAGGCGAGACCTTTCGATTTGAATGGTTTGGAATTATTTCTTTCTTTAAGGTATACTTCATAAATAAAGAGATTTCCAATAAGCTCATCATTTTTTAGGAGATAAGAAGATATAGCACCTTATTAACCTTGTCTTCTGAGAAATAATTTTCGAGTGCCATTAAAGGATTAACAATATTGTGAAGACTTTCCACCATCTTTAAAATACTTTCTCCTTCAAACATAGTGAAATTTTCAAAATCTTTGACCAACATGGTCTTCGAGCTTGTTTCACTTTCTTTATACCTTCATAGATGATCTCTAATTTTGTCCACACTTCATGTGTGGATCTAATTCTACTTATACGATTATATTTGATACAGTAAAGAGAACAACAAAGAATGTTTAGAGCCTTATTGTTTAAGTAGAAGAGTTTCTTGTCATCATCATCGAACACCTTGAAATCCTTACGAACTAAGTACTACAAGAAAAATGCTTTGAAAGACAACACCCAAAAGACAATTGATTTTTCATAAATAGTTGTCTTTTAAAGTATTAACAATGATTTTTACAATTATCGAATCCGCAAAAAAAGGTCGCGTCGTAGCCATAGATCTTTATGCTTTTAACTTGCGAAGACTCAACGAGCGGCCAAGAGTTTGGTTTTGATTTTCAAATTTTTCTTTTGTTATTCCAATAATAGCTTGATGAAGAATAATTTACAGAGAATTGAAATCAAACACACGGTGACTTATAGTGCGTCGGTTCATCTATGACCTACGCCCACTACCACTCAGTCCCGAGTGGATTTTGAAGAGAAAAACTTTTACTAATCGATACCCAACGATTACAATTTCAACTCAAATAGCACCAAACCATTTTTACAACAACCTTGAAGAGCACCAAACTCTTCAATGACAATTAACCAAGTGTGTGCTTACCAAAAGAACACAAACAAGTAATTCTCATTTAGAATGATGATAAAAGACTCAAGATTGCACATGCAAATGATTTTACAATGTTTGTGTAAGTGTAATTAAGAATCAAAGCCTAACCAAATCAATTGAAAGTAAAGAACTAGACTTAGATTTCAACAAGAATGATGAATATGAAAGCGATTGCATTTCAATTTCTTGTTGAATGTAGTGAATATGTGGTGTTAGATCTTTCAAAATATCCACCTATTTAGAGAGGAGTTTCAAGATTTATTATCCAACATAAGTTTCTCCAATTTGAATTTTTTTCGCAAAAGAAAGATCAAGAGATCAACAAAAATAATTAAGAATTGATAAAGTGAAAGTTGTTTGATAATGTGGATGCAACGGATAAAATATATTGTTAAATATCATATAGAAACTGATCACTATGTATATTAAAATTCAAAAGTTTAAATTGTTGAATCAAGAATTGATACCGACTGGTCGATGTACCATAGAGACTTGTTGTCGTGAGAGACCGATTGCTATTATTCCAGGGAGTTGTCAAAGAAAAACTAAGTTTTCATACACATTCGCCTTTATCGTCATTCTTACGTAAAGTTCATCAAGAGAAGCCAATTAACAATTCAAGCACCGATCGTCGTCAAGAGCATTCAACCATTTGTCCTTGAAGAAGTTTTAACAAAATTTTGTGACTTTGAAATCTTTCAAGTCTCGGTTAGATAAAGATAAATTGCAAGTAATACCTAACGGAAGACAATGAAAGTGATGGAAATATTTTAGACATTATATACAATATTTGGGCAACGATTTCAAAAGTATTTTGGCTTATCTAAAATTGAAAATATGAAATCATCAAAATAAAAAATAACTTTGTTCTAATAATTCTCTCATCTCATGGAAAGCAATGAAGCAAATTTATTCTAAGTAGGTAATCCACAAAAGTTGAATATAGAACTATAGCTTCTATTACATGTGAAATTACGATTGTTCGACTTATCTAATGGATGATCTAAAAATCAATCACAACCATCATACCTCGCTTACACAAACATCAAATGGCCAATTGTATAACTCATAATCCTTGCCATCATGAGAGGACTAAACACATACAACTTAATTAATCACCTTGTTAGAGAAAAAGTGGAAGTTCTGGTCTTATCACATAATTAATTCACATCATCTTCACACCAAATGCGGACATCCTAACCAAACCCTTACCTTTGTAGATTTTTCATTACTTCATAGTCAAGTTGGCATGGTTTACATCCATGCCCCAGTCAAAGAATGACTTGTGGGCATACCCAACAAGCGCGTTGCCAGGGCACGACCAAAAATTTAGGGGCCCATTTTTTGTTTAAGGGATAATTACAAAAAGGCCCATAAGGTTTGGCTAATTACCCAAAAAAGAGATTTTTGGAAATTATAAAAATTCCTTTAAGTTTGATGTATATTGTATTTTTCCAATTAATATGCAAAAAAATATTTCAAAATCTCCCTTATGTATATGAAAACATTATATTTACCCCATTAATTTTAAGACGCAATTAAACCTTAAGGTTTTTTGGGGCCCCAATTTTTTCAAATTGTTAAGTATACAAACCATATCCTTCACACACACACAACACGAAAAAAAGAAAAAGAGAGAACTTCAAAATAAAGCCTACATTGTGAAAAGAGAAATAATTCACTCGAATGGGAGGTACATATGAACCCTAACTTAGAACATTTTCTAAAAATGACAATGACATTTTTAGTTGATAATGAACATTAAATCCTTATTAATACTTTCTGAAAATCCTTATAAATAATGATAATTTTCAGTAATATTCTTCTTACATATTCGCGAGTTAATATTTTTATTTTTTCATTGTGTTAATACTCTTCATTTTGCTTAGTTTTTGGCTTTTGCTTAATTTTGCCTTTCATTTAATTGATTT
Organism: Rehmannia glutinosa; assembly: GCA_016081115.2. NCBI lineage: Eukaryota > Viridiplantae > Streptophyta > Magnoliopsida > Lamiales > Orobanchaceae > Rehmannia > Rehmannia glutinosa. Next base: position 491,440 of record JABTTQ020000362.1, read on the forward strand.
AGTTAGCAATATGATTTATGATCCGAGTAATAATTTGTTTTTATTTATTTGTGATTTACTAGTATTGGATTAACTTGGGGTCACATAATAATTTGTGCAATGTTTCTATGGATTAGTATTTCTATTGATTTTTGGGCTTTGATTTATATTCATATTTTAAGATAAAAAAATTGGGAAAATTACACAAAATACCCTCATTTTTTACGGAAACCCAAAAATGCCAACACATCCCATTTATACCTTTTTTTATTACTTTTTTTACGTTTTTTTAATTTTTCCTAAAAATACGGTCCAGTCTTTTTCGTGTCCAATCATCTTTTTTTTTCTCTCTCTCTTCATCTCGACTCTCGATTTCCTGTTGCATGTCCGCCATTTTTTGTGAGCTCGGTTTGTGATTTTCTCGCAATCGCTTGTTAACTTCCACGTAATCATCTCCAAAACCGTCTCGTAAAATCGCTCTGTTTTTGTTTTTTTATTCGTGTGGTTTTCAAGATCGTATTTATATAATAGCTTCACGTAAACCTTTTCTTCTTGCCGAAAGTGGATAAAAAGGCTAAGGGTAGTTCAAGAGTTTTGAGGAGCGGCTCAAAAATCAAACCCTAGTTCTCGTATCTTCTAAAAAATGAAGATGAAACACGACGATGATGTTGGAAAACAAGTTGTCAGGCTAAATCTCCTAAAAAGAAGGTTGTTGGTTTTAGAGGACTGGACGTTCTTTGACATATGTTGTTTTCATCTTTATTTTCTTGGTTCAATTTTTATTATTTTTTTGTTGTACAATTTTTGTTTCCTTTTTGTTTCTTGTATGTTTCTATGCTATTGATCTGTTGTTTTTTTTTAACTTTTCAAATTTTATGTACAAGATGTTTTGTTTATTTCTTGTTTCTTTGTTGTTTTTGTCTTGTTTCTAGGGTTATGAGTATTTGATTGATTCGGAGGATCGGGTACGTTGCTAGGATAAACACCGGGTTTTCTTTTGGAGTTATTAAAAATTTGAAGGAGAAGTCATCCCGATTTGCAAATGGATGCATTTAGGCATACTGTTTTGGTTATTTTCTAGACATGCATGAAGTTGATTTCCAAAATCAACTAGTGCATTCGTTGTTGAAGAGGTAGGTTGTCCGTTCACGGAAGGATGAGATTTTGATGTCGGTTTGTGGTAAAATATTGAGGTTTGGTATTGGGGAGTTTGCCCGTGGTGACGGGGTGAAGTGTGTTGGGAAAAGGCCTGCATTGCTCGTGGGGATGGTATTACTTCCGAGTTCTTTCGAAGTATTTTTCTAGCTCAATGAAATTTTCTAGCGATCTATTGAGGAGTGTTTTAGATTACAAGTGTGGGGGAAAAATGATGATGATGCCACGAAGATGGCTTTGTTGTATTTTTGCATTTTTTTCTTTTCTTCTCTGGGACTTCGTTAATATGAAATTTTTGATTTAGTTGATAGTGAAGATTTTAACTCATATCCCTGGGGAAGGGATTTCTTTGAACTTACAATCGAGAGAACTTAGGGAACAAGTGCTCCGAGAGAAGCGACCTCGGGACGAGGACTTGAAGTCGATCGCTAAACGGACCAAATTTTAGAATTAAAAGCTTTCCTCTTGCTTTCTAGATATGGTTCTACGAATGTTGTTGAAGTGAACAATAAAATTTGCAACCATATCGGCGCAATATCCCCGTGATTCAATTGGGGTTGTCCATTGTCCGATAGAGATAAGAATTTGAGATCGATTATCTCGATATGATGATTTTCAAATTCGCAGAACACGTAATACATTAGTTTTTTTATTTTTATTTTGTTTCTCTTTTGTTTCATAATTTTTTTCATATATGTTTATGTGTTGTTTCTAACCTTTTTTTTTGTTTGTTTTCCTTTGTTTTAGTTGAAGTTGATGAATATTTGGCCATCGATGAAGAGAGGTTGCGGTGGATATTGGAACCTTTTTTGATGAGTCCAAGTACTCATTTGATTCTATTGATGGGGATTATGTGATTGGTAATCGGAAGAGGAAGGAGTCGGATGTCGAGTTGGGATCGAAGCACACGTTGGAGGATGTTGTTCGGAAGCGAGGATAAATTGGCCAAGGAGTTGAAAGTTTTCAAGAACTCCGTTAATAAAATCTTGGATGATCAGTTTAAAACTGCATTCCTCGAAGTTTTTCGCCATTAAAGGGAAACTTTAGGTAACCTTATTTGTTTTGTCCACCCTGTGTTTCATTATTTTTCTTTGCCTTTGTTGCTTGTTTGTTTCGATTTATAGTGCTTTTCACTTTTACTTTTTAGGTGGTGATGGGTTGGATCAAGGCGACAAGGTTGTTAGGGCGGAAGATGATAAAATGAAATCGGGGTCGGCTTTAGAGTCCGAGAAGGAGTCAATGCGAGTGGATGAGCAACATGTTAAAACTCATGTTGTACCATTTTCTAAGGATGTTGTTGACCCCCGCTTTGGAAAGGACTAAGGTAACTAGTAGTCCCCCCCGTCGACGGACAAGTTTAAAAAAACAATCGGAGGCCTTTGAAGGTGGCAACATTGGTGGTGTCGTCGGGGTTGAGTCTATTGTTGAAGGGAGTGTAAATGAGAGTGAGGGAATTGGCGTTGGTGGGGAAGTTGATTTGTCGATGGATAAAGGGGTTGGTAATGATGGTGAGGACTTGCTATCGGTGGTTAGATGGAGTTTTTGAAAATATCGAGAATATTCCGTTTGATACAAGTAAGGTTTGAGAAGAGGTTGGTGTTGAATATCAGGGCCTGAATGTTCATGTTGAACATGGATTTATTGGCTCTCAAGAATTTGATGATCTCACCCAATCTCAATTTGATTCCATTGTGAACGCTGCAACTCAAGTTGTTGCTGGAATGGTTGGTTCCTAATATTTACCTCTAGTTTGTTTTTGACATTGAATTTGTTATTTATATTTTGTTTATAACAGTTTTCTATCGTGTTTTATTGCAAGTCTGGTGTCGGGTCGGATGCATCACTTGTCCTCAATCCCCTTGCAAAGAGGGTTTCAAAACCCTCTGTTCTTTGTGAGAACTCCTTTCACCATTCACTTGAATCATCCGGCGATATGAGCGGGAAAGTAGTTACTGGATTTGGTTGGGGGACATTGATCGGAATCGATCCCTTAGGGAAAGATTCGACCTTGGTGTTTGATACATGTTTTTATCTTAATTTTGATGATTTTATTTTATCACCAAAACAATGTTTTTAAAGGTTGTCCAAATACTCCTAAATGATTTAAAATGATTTTAATATTTTAGGAGTATTTTCTCAAAGTTTATTTTCGTCTATATTGGACAACGCTTTTAATGATTTTACGTTATTGGGTTTTCACTCTCAAACGATGTTTCTAAATGTTGTCCTAATACTTCCGATCGGTTTAAAATGTTTTTACTAAATTTTCAAGTATTTCTTGAGTTTTATTTTCGACAAAAATTGGACAATATTTTGTCTCGTGGTCGACCGTCGCCCTATAGGGCAACCCGCACCAAGATGTTTTTAGAAACAGAAAATGAGACGGAAGGAAAAAACAAGCGGTCGACCGGCCGCTCGGGCGTTGACTGTCCCGGTCGGACCGGTCGCCAATGGATCGACCGCACTGCAAGTTTCTTTTTTGAAACAGACTCAAACCCTTCGTTTTTTTTGTTTAGGGGGACCCGGTTGAAACAGGGTCGACCGGTCGAAGCCTCACGTCGACCGGCCGCCTGTTGTAATTTTCAAAGAGTTCTCTTTTTCTCTTATCTCTCGTGCGCATCGGTCGCCCTATGTATTGACAAAAAAAATATGACCGTTTGACAGCAGACAAACTTTCCTTAAAATGTGGGATTAATTTCTAACAGCTATATTCTTGATCTTAATTGTATTTTTCTGTAGTTTTTCAATCCCCAAGAGGAGCCTATGCTTGATCAATCATCTCCTATAAATAGAGGAAGTTTTGGAGCAACCAATACAACAATTGAGATACAACACAACAAGATACACTTCAAGCAAACACTTGGTCTTTCATAGTCATTATTCTTGTTGTAAAATTGCCTAGCTTATCACTTTCACATCTTTGAGGTCTAGGCTATTCTTGATTACACTTTGCACTCAAATTGTATTATTCATTATTGAGTTGTAATCTTGATTTTTGGTTATCATTCAAACACAAGATATCCTTGTGAGTGTTCTTGTGGTAAGAGCACACTTGGATGATTTAGGTGATAGGTACAAGAAGATTGTGGTAATCTTCTTATTTGAGGTGTTGAAGAATTCGGTATTCTTCAAGGTTGAAGATTGTGGTAATCTTCACAAGGTGCCGTTGAAGGAAGATTGTGGTAATCTTCAAAGGAGATTGTGGTAATCTCAAAGGTGGTGTTGAAGAAGAGTGTGGTGCTCTTCAAGGTGTTGTAAGTTGAATTTGTATTAATTTTGGTAATTAATAAAATTCCTTTTCTTTTCGAAATCCATCCCGGATATACTGGGGTGGTAGAGGATTAGGCCCTAGGTGGGTTGAACCTCTTTAAATCGACGTGTGTTGTTTACATTCCGCACCTTCATTATTTTGGTTGAGCATTCGATTGTTAAAAGAGGGCGTAATTGAAAAGATGGAGATAATCTATTCACCCCCTCAGATTATCGTAGCCGCTGGACTTACAAGTGGTATCAAAGCCAAACTCTTTGGCAAGCTCGTTTCACATCGCGAGTGAAGAGAAATGATCAACGGCCTACGAACGAAGCTCATCTATCCGCACTCCACCACCAAGCCACCACTATTTGATTCCAAGAATTTTAATTTTTGGAAAGAAAGAATGGAATGCTATCTACAAGGTTGCGGGTTCGACATTTGGAACACCGTCATTAATGGAGAATCCATTCCGACGAAAGATACACCATACACCTCAAAAGGCTTCAAAAAGCTCAATGATGAAGAAAAGAAAATCATCTCCTTAAACGGTAAGGCTTTAAATATTTTGTATTGTTCATTTACTAATTTAGAATATGAACATATTGTAGGAATAAAGTCGGCACATGAAATATGGAAAAAATTAGAAGCCATCTATGGAGTATTTGCAAATGAAAGGAGTCAAACAAAAGCATCTACTTCTCAAGATCATACAAGCTCAAATCTAAGGAATAAGCCTCCTACAACTTCCAATTATGAAGAAGTTGAATATTGTTTTATGGGCATCAATGAAGAAAATGAGGTATGTCTTAAGCCCTCTACTTCTTATGATATTGTTATTCAAAATGATTATAGTGATTTGCAAAATGATTTTGATGATCTTCAAGATGAATTCCAAAGCTTGCTTGTTAAGTATAAAAATTTGAAAAAGGAATTCAATATTTTGAAAAATGATAAGGATAGTTTATTTACTTCCTATGAATCACTATCATGTGCTCACACCACCACTCTTGATAAGGTTAGAAATCTTGAAATAGAAAATAGTACTCTTGTTGAGAATATTGATTGCATGAAAAAGGATTTATTAAAATCCAACTCGAGTACCAATAAAATGTCCAATATTGTTGATATTCATAATTGTGATAAAGGACTTGATCATAAGCCTAAAGTTGTTAATCATTTGAAAAAGGATCAAGTCACTATGCATATTGGTCATTATGCTCCTAGAATTACTACTTGTTTTTATTGTGGCAAAAAGGGTCATACGGCTAATTCTTGTCGGGCAAGAAATAGCTCTAAATATTGTTGGAGACCTAAAAGTCTCAAAGCTAATCTTAAAGGATCCAAACACATGAGGGTACCACAAAACAATGTGCTATTAGGTACTCGGCAAAGCAAAAATCGGAGAAAATTCATGCCACCAAGAAAACATCAAATGAACGTTTCATTTGATCAAAGAAGGAACTACTCTCAACAAAGCCAATTTCCAAGAAGAGCATATAATCAAAAATGGGAAAAACAATCCTTGAAATGGCAAAGACATCATCAACAAGATGATTTTCAAAGAAGAAGAAACCATCAACCATGGGAAGGTAACAAACCTTGAAATGGAGTAATCAAGGAAGTCATCATCAACAAAGTGACTTCCAAATGGGAAGATATCATCATCAACAATGGGAAAGACACAACCCATGGAAACGGCGAAATTGGTAAACCGTATCTCCCCATTTGTATATGCATTTTATTTCTTTTAATTATATGCATGTTTTTAATTGTGTCTTAATTGCAAAATGATTTTTCAAGTATTTATTTTTAAAATAGGTCTCTTATATATTTATGAGTTTCAATATTTTTAAAAGAGACCTTGCATGTTTTTCTAAAAACTCTTGAGCTTTTCATTAGACTTATGTGGCTTATTATCTCTTATGAAATCTTATAGCATAAGCTCTTTTTGTTATCTCATATTATTTGCCTACACTTGAATTTTCTATGAAAATGTTGTCTAAGAATTGTGTAGGATACATATTTCATACTCATTGGCTATTACGTCATCAAGTTTCTTAAACCATCGAGGTATGCCTACTCGTATTTTTCTTTAAACTCGATATTATGCACATATCTTTCAAGATATTTCATTTTGACCCCTTAAGTGCCCCAAATTGAACTTGCAAATATTTTCTTTTAAAAGGCACTACGTGTTTAGTCTCGATTTTATCATTTATATGTTTTCCCAAAACCCATTTTTGTTGGATATAGTCCAAACTTATATTTTTGCAAAGTTTTAAAACTTTGGGGTAAAAATCGTATTTTTGAAAAACGGGAGAAAGAAAAATCACCTGGGACGGTCATAGCAGGGCGACCGGTCGCCCTCGCACTCGACCGGTCGCACCCCACCTCGGCCGGTCGCCAGGGTTATTTTTCGCCTTATAACGCTCATTCTTCATTTAAATGTAAGAAGAAAATTCACCCAAACCCTTGTTCAGCATTTTTTCCCTTTTCTTCATAATCTTCAACTCTTCGTCATTTTTCACGATTCTTGTTGCTAATCTTCTCTTTCTCACAAGAATCTTACATATATGGCTCCTCCAAAGAATTCCACGGTCGAAATCCCATCTCCAAGCGTAGAAGGGGCGGAGAGGGTTGATCAAGAAATCGGCAAGAGGAAGCCGAACAAAGGGATATTCGAGCCGCTCAAAGAAACGTGGCTCAAGAAGGTGATGATGTTCAAAATCCCATTCTCTCTGCCCAAATTACCGAGCTACGCTGAACGATTTCACTCCAAAATTGTCGTTGGGCTTAAAGGTAAAAAATCCTTTGTTACTCAAGCCCCTAATTCCCACAATGTTCTTAATTTCATTCATAAATATGCGGAATGGTATTACGAGGACTCGGGAATGGGAGGAAAGTCGATTGCTCGGACTAAAATGTGTCGTTTTTAGTTCATTTACGAATGAGTATCCTACGATTAGAGGATTTTTTTGAGGAGCAAGGTTGGATGTATTTATGGGAACATGCTTATGTGTTGTATGATGATGATATTATCCAACTCTTTTATGCCAATATGTGGGTCGAATATGATAATGATAGAAAGCCGATTGCCGTTAATTCGCTTATAAAGGGTCGTCATTTTAGATGGACTCCCAATGATATTTGCCGCTTTTACATGTTAGAGAAGGTGGTTGGGATTATTTCTCTTGTGGGACTTGGAATGATGAAATGTTGGGGGTGTCGATGAAAGAAGTCAAGACGTATTTGGGAGTATGGCCTAAGTATTCTTTGTTGGCAATGACACTTGAGCATCGCATTTTATCGGTCATTGTTGCATATTGCATTTGTGGTAAGTCGGGAAAGATGCCTAAGCAATATGGATTACTTTTTGACTTATAAGATTGCTAGGAGAGGAACCACTTAACTTTGGTGCCATACTTATTCAATGTCTTATCGAGTCCATTACTCAAGGTAATAAGAAGTTGGTCATGGGAAATTGGATTTGTAAACTTCTTATTCAATCGACTTCCTTCGCTTCGGAGTTTAACTCGGAAGTTTTTCAAAATGACTTCGACATTGATAATATCACCCAAATAGTCACGATGCGCAAGAATATGGACATCCGACCTACCAAAATGGCTAGAGGCAGAGGTCAAGAGTCCCCCGATCCTAATGACATCTTTGATGACGCCGGGGCCGCAAGATTGGTGGAAGAAGGCGAACCGAGCAATCCGGAGGGTAATACCTAGGTGCTCAACCGCCAGAGGTATACTCAAGCCGAATTTGATGAGATGAGGGCTTTTCATGAGACGAGGTATGAGGCTTTGGAGCAAAAGACCTCTAAAATGCAAAAGTCTATCGGCAAGTTAAAGAAATTCATCAAGGACTTTATTCCCGGATCTTGCTTCTCCTCGGATGAGGAATGATGTTACCCCACCCCTTTACTTTCTAGCATTTTCATTAATGATGTTTTGTATTTTGATGAATTTTTGTAAAACTCATTTGTACTAATGATATTTGCTTGTTTTTTTCTTAAAAGGGTTAATATTGCAAGTTGATAATGACTTGTGAATAATCATGACTTTGATGGAGTATTTGATGGTAAAAATACTCTAAAGCATTGTTTGATAATTGGTATGAAGTACTTGATGGTAAAAGTGCTTCTTTTATTGCTTTGTTATGCTTAGTTGAATATGTTGGGACATTTGATACATGTATTGTTGAAAGCATGACTTATTACTTGATGGTTGCTCTAATTTTTGGCATTTGTAATGCCTTGATCTTTCTTAGCTTATCTCAATTGGGTTGAACCCTTGAGAATCTACTTTGAGCTTCTTAATTGATGAACAAATTATTGCATATGGTGCATGTGATTTTTCGAGCTTTGAAATGAGGTTGATTGATGATATGCAAATTTTTGGCTTGAACCATTTACAAAGGTTATATACAACCTCTTCTATTTTTTACGCACACAAGGTGTTTGTTAAAATGTCGCAATAAAACTTTCAACTTCTACATGATTCTCTTGCTTCAAAATGTCTTAAAATCTTTTTGAAATCTTGTTCTTAGCATACTAATGAGCTTATGAATCTTTTATGTTTCAATTCTCTCACTTTTCTTGGATGATTATGCTTTAAATTGCTCAAACGGTTTTTACCGTCCATTTGGCATGTTTTGATATTATCGTATGGTGCTTTCACCATCCTAACATTCTTTTTGATGATTCCAAAGGGGGAGAAAAACAGGATATTGGCTCATTAGCTCAAAGAAGCTAATAAAAGCTTATCATAAAAGCTATAAGCTATGACTCATAAAAGCCATAAGTTGTGATTTGTTCTTAAGTCCAATTGTTGCTTGATGGACTTATATTGTTTTTTGTGAGGGGAGCTTATAAGCTCTTGAACAAATTGTAAAAGCTAAAGCTTTTAGCTTATGGATTATTGCTCTTACATTATTCTTGAGGTGCTTGTGGATAGGGGAGCTTGTGCTTATTTTTGAAATTTTGGTTGCTTCCAAACGGTCAAATGTTTTTACCGGAAAATCATTTCTAAAATTGCTCTCTTAGTTTGTGTAAAAATTGTTTTGGTTTGTAATCATCAAAAAGGGGAGATTGTTTGATACATGTTTTTATCTTAATTTTGATGATTTTATTTTATCACCAAAACAATGTTTTTAAAGGTTGTCCAAATACTCCTAAATGATTTAAAATGATTTTAATATTTTTAGGAGTATTTTCTCAAAGTTTATTTTCGTCTATATTGGACAACGCTTTTAATGATTTTACGTTATGGGTTTTCACTCTCAAACGATGTTTCTAAATGTTGTCCTAATACTTCCGATCGGTTTAAAATGTTTTTACTAAATTTTCAAGTATTTCTTGAGTTTTATTTTCGACAAAAATTGGACAATATTTCTGCCTCTGTGGTCGACCGGTCGCCCTATAGGGCAACCCGACTGAAGATGTTTTTAGAAAAGAAAAATGAGACGGAAGGAAAAACAAGCAGGTCGACCGGCCGCTCGGGCCGATCGATCGGGTCGACCGGTCGCCGCTCAAATGGCCGACCGGTACCTGCAAGTTTCTTTTTTGAAACAGACTCAAACCCTTCGTTTTTTTGTTTAGGGGGACCGGTTGAAACAGGGGTCGACCGGTCGAAGCCTACGTCGACCGGTCGCCCTGTTGTAATTTTCAAAGTGTTCTCTTTTTCTCTTATCTCTGTGCGACCGGTCGCCCTATGTATTGACAAAGAAAATATGACCGTTTGACAACAGACAAACTTTCCTTAAAATGTGGGATTGATTTCTAGCCTATATTCTTGATCTTAATTGTATTTTTTTCAGTAGTTTTTCAATCCCCAAGAGGAGCCTATGCTTGATCAATCATCTCCTATAAATAGAGGAAGTTTTGGAGCAACCAATACAACAATTGAGATACAACACAACAAGATACACTTCAAGCAAACACTTGGTCTTTCATAGTCATTATTCTTGTTGTAAAATTGCCTAGCTTATCACTTTCACATCTTTGAGGTCTAGGCTATTATTGATTACACTTTGCACTCAAATTGTATTATTCATTATTGAGTTGTAATCTTGATTTTTGGTTATCATTCAAACACAAGATATCCTTGTGAGTGTTCTGTGGTAAGAGCACACTTGGATGATTTAGGTGATAGGTACAAGAAGATTATGGTAATCTTCTTATTTGAGGTGTTGAAGAATTCGGTATTCTTCAAGGTTGAAGATTGTGGTAATCTTCACAAGGTGTGCCGTTGAAGGAAGATTGTGGTAATCTTCAAAGGGAGATTGTGGTAATCTTCAAAGGTGGTGTTGAAGAAGAGTGTGGTGCTCTTCAAGGTGTTGTAAGTTGAATTTGTATTAATTTTGGTAATTAATAAAATTCCTTTTCTTTTCAAATCCATCCCTGGATATCTTGGGGTGGTAGAGGATTAGGCCCTAGGTGGGTTGAACCTCTTTAAATCGACGCGTGTGTTGTTTACATTCCGCACCTTCATTATTTTGGTTGAGCATTCGATTGTTAAAAGAGGGCGAATTGAAAAGATGGAGATAATCTATTCACCCCCTCTAGATTATCGTAGCCGCTTGACTTACACTTGGATGTGGCAAGAAGGCTCAAGTAGTGTTGGTTAAAAGATGGTGCCCATTGGATGATAGCGTTGGTGAAGGCTATGACGGTTTAGAGGATTTTAATGATGGTCCGAGTGAGTGACTTTCAAAGGTTTTGTTTCTCAAGCGGTAAGATTTTTTTTATCTCGCTTTTGCAATGATTATGAAATATTATTGTAATTTTTTAACTTATTTTTGTTTTAGGCCGAAACCTTACTCGGAAGAGAATGACAAGATTGATCCTCGTTAAAGCTTGGCGTATGCGAGGTCAAGCAAAAATCATGGTTTCATAGCATGTACTATATCGACGAGTACCGTCTTCTTGAAAGAAGTTATTATTTTTAAGTTGTTGTTTTCGTATTTTTGTTGGTGTTCTTACTCTTTGTTTTGGTCCATTTTTAGCATATGGACGTGTTCTTCTATTACATACGGAAGAAGTATATGTATGGGCATTGTCTTTGAGATTTATTACTTTGCACTGATCTTTGATAGATCCATACAGAGTATCCACAAATGGTTCACCCTTGTCACAAGCTGAGAAGAAGAAAAATTTCGACACTTCCATGATTAACTTGAATACTTCGTGGTTGACTATATTATGGGTTTTGAGATATGTGGAAAACCGTGGTCCGAGGTTGATCGTGTCTTGTTTCCGATTGATCGCGACGACATGGAACATTGGATCCTCGGGAGGTTGAGCATTCAAGAGAGACTTATTTATCTGTACAATTCCCCGTGGACTCCGGACTGCGTTAAAATAGCTAGAAAGCTATCGAAGCCTACAACGTGTTGTTGCCCCATTTTCTTTCAATGGTAGCATTCTACGAAGAGTGCCAGGACATTGCTCTTGGTTCCGCCCCTACTCGCGACATTAACTCTCCAATGAAGGTTGTGGTTGTTAGGGATATTCTTGTCCAAATGAAAAGTAATATTCTTGTCTATGTCCTATTTTATTTCTGTTTTATTTTTTGTTTGTTTGTATATTATGTTTTTAACCGTCGCCCCCATTCCCCCTTTTTTGTTAGCGATTCATGAGTATTCGTATCTTGCTATGCAGAGTATTTCATCTTTGGAAAGCAAATGGTGGAGGAAGACTTCGACATTGAAAGAGAACGGATGAGGTATACTCATCCGCTATACAATCACGCAAGGCTTAAGCAAAGATAATGGATATAAAGACGATGTGATATTGAAATCATACCCCACTCCCTAATAAAGCGAGGACATTGTTGTTGAAGAAGAATTCTTAATGATATTTCGTTATGGCCACATAGTACAATTATTTTGTTACCCGTCAATATTTCTAGTTAGTTTCTTTAGTATTTTTGAAGTATCTATGTGACAGAATCGAATGACTATGATGTTTTGTGGAACAGTTTGTATGATTTTGTTATTGGCATTCATGGGTGTTTGCAAGGTTTTAGTTTTCTAGTTTTTGTATGCTTGTTTTTTGTGTTTTACAGATTTGCAAAGAATGCAAAGATCTCGAAAACAAATAAGAAACATATAAGAAACCAAAAAAGCAACATGAATGAGTTTTTATTGAAACAATTATGTTGTGTTCCATTGTATTAATTTGTCTAGCTTGACATGTATGTAAGCAAATGGAATATGTCACCATCGTGTCCATGTAGCCGCCACACCTTCCGATTTATTTTTGAAGATTTTCTCCCAAACCGCCTTGTGTCTTTTTTTTTGACTGGCCCAGATTGGGCCTTGCCTTCCGGTGGAAGGGTCCACATTGTTTCAATTTTAGGTGTCGGGATCCGATTATCTTCATGTGGGATTGGATACACTATTTCCGAATAAGTGGCTTCCATTATTTCCTTCATGTAGTATGCCGAGCAAGATGCACGAATCTTCATTCAATTCTTTTAGCATCAAGTTATAGCATGTGGACAAGGAATTTCATCCATTTGGAACTCCGTTGCATGTGCATGTCTTTTTCTCAAGGCCCACAACAAATATTTTATCCGATTTTGTGACTTTAAAGAGAAAATTATTTGATCTTTTCACCTGGAAACAAAAATGAAACATGTGAGAAACAATTTTGAAACAAGTGGCCTGCTTGCATTTGTAGTAAATTACCCTTAAATTTAGAGAAATTGTGTAGTTTTTTCCCATGTACTCTTTAGCTATTTTTGTCATTCTTATAAATGTTGATCTTGCTTCGTTTCGATGCCTGGATGTCCAATCTTGAACTAACGATCTAACGTCGAGCAATGTTGTCACGGGTAGGTGTCTCCCGCTGATTCTTGCCGCATTGAACGACTCGCAATGTTGGATGTCATGTGAAAGACCTTTTGTTGCGATAGTGTAGTCGTGTCCATTTCTCGTATCCGATGGCGGACAAGTAAAGTATGATTTTGGTGTTAACTCGTCCCAAAGGTGACATTTATTTTTCAAATTGGCCCTTCGTGGTAGGCTTTTCTTGTTGATATTAATGATTCTCTTATTTCGTTGTTTTTCTTTTTGAAGTTTGCCTTCAAATTATTTAGGAGGATACATGCACAATCCATGGGATACTTCAGATACACCTAGTCATTAAAATAATATTTTTTTCTTTTTCGTAATGTTTGTGATCGAAAATAGTTTTGAAATCTCTATGTGAAACATTAAAGAACATATTTGAAACATCTATGAAACATAGCTTCAGAAATATTTTATAATTTGTACCTCATTTATTGTTGTGTCTATCTGCCGATATGCATGTCTCGAGACTATGCACATGTTTTCCCGAGACCAAAAGCTTGTCCGAACTTTGTGAAAAACCATACCCTAGATCTATCATTTTCGTAATCCACTATTGCAAAAGGCAATGGGAAAATGCTCCCATTCACTTCCTCGTGCATGCACGGCACGACAAAGTCCCCCCCGTAACTTGTTTTTAAATGTACCATCCACAACAAACCGCCTGCCTACGGTGTATCCATCCATTTATTGATGCATTGATAGCCATGAACAAGAATAAGAATGTGTTATCGCTTTTCTTACTAATTCAAGAATCGATCCCGGATTTATTTTCTCCAACATGTAAAGATAAGCTTGTAGTTTCGATAAGATTCATCCGGCCTCCTCCTTATTATTTTGAGTACTTTTTCTTTTGATCTCCAAGCTTTTCTATAGTCGAGACTTATTTCATGCTCATCCTTCATGTCTCTTATTATATCCTTTGTGTACCTTTGTTTTGATATTGTTTAGGTACTTTGATTTGATAATGTGTCCAACCATTTTTCCGTAGCTTGTCTACCGTCATTCATTCTCTTATTGAGCGGACAAGTATGGTTGTTTGCCGTATTTTCTTACTATGAACTTTGTTTTCCTTGTTCTTGATGATGCTTTCAAATGCCAATTGCAATTTTCATCCAGGCACTTTATGTGGTATTGCTTGTTACGGGATTTATTGACCTTATATCGAAGTGATTTTTAATGCAAAAGAGCTGATGTGTTTTGATCGATTCGTCCTTGTTGTTGTAAACATTCCCTATTTGGATTTGTTCTTCACAATTAATAGATTCCTGGACTTGCATTGTTTCTTGACCACATTCTTTTTGATTAGGTTTGCATAGTCGATGCAATCGATTAGATTTTGTCCCATATTTTCCATTGTTGAGCTCTTTTCTCATATGCTACTGGTTCCCTCCATTGCATTTTGATATGTTGTTTCTTGCAAGCTTTCTCTTTCGATTTCAACAAAGAGTAGTTGGTTTTTTCGAATTAACTATTAAGTCTATGCAAAGAGGAAACTTCATTCAACCTTCTTCTTTGCTTTTTACTTCCAAATAGAACTTCGTGTTGAAGTCATTTTCAATCTTTAATGTGGCATGGATTCTCTCAATTTGTACTTAATCAGATTATTTCCTCATATGTCCGACATGTAATTGTTATTCTAAAATTTCATGCAGGTCTTTGAAAGTGCAATCCATTGGAATCGAGCCGTGCTATCTCGAAGTTGATATAATCGGTGTTCTCCGCCCATTCTCCTTGTGGTATACTATCGCCGGTACTTTATCCATGGTATCGTATAATTTTATCCTTTTCGAAACATGAATGAAACATAGTTGAAACAAAGATGAAACAATCCCCTCGCACACGGGGGAAGCAATGTGCTTCCCATGCGTAATATATACACTTTTGAAACAACAATGAAACATCAATGAAACAACTTTGAAACAATTATCTAAATAATTGCATGCGCTTTTTTGAGATCTAGACATTTTGATGTGTAGATTTTCATGACAATCAAACTTTTAGGATTTTGTATTAAGTTCGAACAAAATAAACATTTTATAATATGGAATCAGTCATTTTGATCAAATTTTGTATTCGCAGATTCGTTGTACAATCTCAATTTGATCGATGTATATATATATGTTCAATTATAATTTTGCATGTGAAAATAGATGCGCAGATGATGTGAACAATAATTTTTGAGAGTAATTAAGCAATGTTTCTTCGAGATTGATGTTTTGTACCTTATTTTTGTTTCGCTTTCTTCTTTATTTTACTAATTTGGAGTTCGATTCTTCTTCTTTTTCTTGTTTAGTCCTAGTGTTTGTTCTTCTCCTTCGGAAAGTATCTCGCGCACTTGGTTGCGGCTCCCTGCATTTGTGGATCCGCAACTGCTTTTGGTGGTTATTTTATATGTTGTGTATTGTTTGGTAATGTGTTGGGTTTGAGCGTATTTGTTGGTAATTAGAATGCGGTCAACGTATTGTTAGATAATTTTGGTAAACACTTAGTATTTTGCAGGTACTGGTCGAAATAGTTGGGCATTTGTGTCATTTTCAAAAAACATTGGCCACCATAAGAGCCCATTCGAAAATCCCGTTTAGGCCCCTTTGTTTCACAGGTTTGGTCCTAGCCCTCATTGTCGGGGTGTCAAGATCGATCAACTCAACAAAGATAACAAAGAGTTAGTTTGTTGGTTTATTTTCTCGCTATATAACTTCCAATATTGCGCTTAAAAATAAGAGTACGGATACAACCAATGTAATTCAATTCACAATCTTCTTTTCTAATCTTCTCTCGATGTAAATACATTACTTTCGCATTATATACACATTAGTTTTTCTCTCCAAGAACCCATTCTTATTTTCGATCTTGCATTCTCTTTGTATTAATGGATGCGAATTCTACAAGATAATACCTAATCTTGAGATACCGATACCACTATGGTTGCTCCCAAAAACGCCGCCCTCTCGCCGATCAACCTCCAAGCCGAACTCCTCCGCGGATCATGCACAAGGGGGCCAGAGGGGGCTTCAAGATACCCTCTCCGATGCTTAAATCGGTGACTTGGAATAGAAGCAAGAAGCAAGAGGCAATAGAAAACAATGTAATAAAAAAAAATGAGATTAGGTTTAGAATGAACCTGGGCTTGGGCTTTTATACCTTAGCTAGGATTAGGGTTTTCGCAATATCCGGATTCCGTTATGGTTTGGTGTCGAGTCATCATTAGGTTAGGTTGGGTCCCCTAAAACCCTAATTTTACGCCCTTAAGACCCCAGCCTCGAATCGACCTAAGGCACGCACAGCCTTTATACACCTTTAGGCCGAAGCCGAGCTCGCTAGTTCACCTCTTTCCCCATATTCTCGAGGTCCCTTCGAATGCAACAGATCGCTTATGCCCTCAACAGTCATCTTAACGCATGAGGCTTAAGAGATCGCCCAATACAATGAGCGTTATCGGCCTAAGCCCCATGTTCAAGATTTTAGCGTGTCGGCCCAATGAGCTAAGCCTCACACAGATCGCCCAATACTATGGGCCTTATGGACAGCCCCATCGCTCAAGGCTTCTCGGTCGGCCTAATGCTACGAGCCTTACCAGTCAGCCCAATGCTTAAGACTTCTCAAGGTTGGCCTAATGCCATGAGCTTAATCACCTACCCAAACTATGCAGCCAAGATCGACTATATTTTGCCCTTATCAATTCCTCCCCCAACTATGGGTAGATCTCTATTTCAACCATAGTTACCGGTAGATCGAGTGACATATTTCTAGGGTTTAGGCTTTTCAAATTCCGCCGCCCTTTGGCTTTTCAAAATTTCTCGACACATTGATGTGATCGAAAGGACGCCCTTTCATTTCACAGACGCTTCGTGAATCATGCAATGTCCCTCGGATACCGACACACCCTTTCGTCTCTCTTTCCTCTTCCTATAAAAGTTAATCTCCATTCTTATTTTTTACTTTTCCTCTTTCGAATTGCAGAGCACTCTTTAAAGCAAACAAAGCGATCATTCCCGACGGTTTTCTCCATATTCGCCACCTTCAAACATTTCAAGCTTCATCCACTTTTCTCCTCCAATCTCATATTTTCACCTAGTAAGTAATCCCTCTCTTCCTTATCTTTTTCCAATATTTCTTTTCAAAAGGTATTATGGCATCTTCTTTTCCCTTTCCACACCATCGATCCCTATATCGCCGATTTAGAACGGTGGGCCATCGAAACGGGTTCCAGCGCCCAACCCTTTCTCTTACCAGGGTCCATCCTTCGAATCCTCGATGCTACGAGTCCATTCCGATTCGGGCCCAAACTCCAATACAATAGAAACTGAGCTTCGAGTTCGGGTCCTCTCGCCCCTATACCCTCACGATTTTCGAGAAACTACCCTTACGGCCTCTAATATCCAAACTATAAAACAGAGTGCCAAAATTCCTTTTTCTTTCAAACTTTCCTTACCCAAAGAAAGCTCAGATCGCTCTAACCGACCTCCGCGAAATGCCTTAGCTTTCTTCGCAGTCGATATAGGGTGGCCTCCGATTCCCCATTCATCCCTTTATGGTCGGGATGTCCGACCTCTATCATGTACCTCTCAAACCAGCTTGGCCCCCAATTCCTTCCGCATCCTTGCTGGTATCTTAATATTAACCAAATATTTAGAAATAGAGCCTACTCTTGAATCGTTTTTTGCCTTTGTTCCAAGTAAAATGACTCAACCACCAACGGTCTCTTCTATATCATATCTCGAGGTGACGCTCAATTTTTGAGTAAATATCCTTCCTCCAATAAATTCGGAAGGATAAGTATTTTTTCATCTCTTCTCCCGAGCTTGGGGTTTCCTATCGCTCCTTCGGACCCGGAGCCTTCCTCTTCCGAAACATAACCCTAAAGACCGGTCTCCCGAACTCCAATCCTTAATAAATAAACTTACCTTGGTCAAATATGACCTCTCCCACCTCATAACTCCATCTCTCTTGTACTACTCGAACCGAGCTCCATCATGGCTCTCTTACCCCGTGACATTGGTAATTATTTTTTCATAGTTAATTCACTTCATTTTTGCTCATTGACTAACATTTTCTTAATTGTGCGGACATGTTTATGGCACGATGGTCGCCGAGCGAGAAGGAGGAGGAGCGACAAGTCGCCTCCGACACACTTCCTCCTACCACCGACTTGCCATAGCTCAAGGAAACTTGACCTTTTCGCCTTCTTCGGTGACACGACTCGGCCGCCATTGTAATAGCCGACCTCACCGGTCCCGAGGCTCATCCTACCATCCGACCTCCTCCTCCTAAGAGGTCGTCTTGCTAGTACTAGTGCTGCCGTATGCCAGCCCAAGAAGGCTAAGACTACCACCACTCCGGCTACTCCTCTCACTCTCTCTCGCACTCCCTATTCATACACCCAACTGACCTTCTTCACGGGAACTCCATCTCAAGAATACCGACGGGATTTTTGCCACCCAATATGTTCAAGGCAACCGCCCAAACCCCGACCGAATCGCTTTTTTTTTTTTTTTTTTTTTTCAACATCCTACTTGCTCTATATTTGATTACCAAAAATTTAATCTTAGGACAACTTTGTGTTTTTTTTTTTTTTTTTTTTTTACAAAATAACACCCCGGGAGGTGGGGGATTGAGGCGTGATCCCCTACCCGTATATCAAGTAATCAAAGTATCATACAATGTAATGTCCGTTATGGCGGGAGAAAATCAAAAACAACAAAACAACCTATCACTACGATATCTAGAAAGACTATCATAATGAGTATCTAAAAATACTAGGAGAGATGGAGGAGGTGCACAAAGCCACCGTAGCTTCTTTTGAGACCAAGATAAAGGCTTTTGAGATCGACAATGCCGACCTCAAGACCGAGGTGGGCGATCTTCAAAACCATTGATTGTCATTGTCAATCAAGCCCGAGCCGAGGGTATCAAGTTGGTCGTCAAGGTTTCCCGACCTCCCAGGGCTCTTCCATATTTCAAGCTATCCGGGAGAGGGTGAAGCAGGCCTTTTAAGCTCCAGAGAATTTATTAAAGTTCTATCTTCACCGCTATGGAGTATTATGGCTTTGCTTTTGACCAGCCGAGCTTCAACTCATGGAGCGCGGTATCACTACCGAGCCCTTCATCGCCGAGGTCCCAAGAGGATCCTTCCCGACCCCAAGTGCTTCGTGTTTTTGACGAGGCAGCATCTCAACTGCTCCGGTGGAGGTTTTCATAGAATCTTTATCCGCTCCATTTGTCCTCCACCGCCTCCATCTCACGGGGCCCCTCTCATCCTCCCGGAGGTCACCGACTCCCCAACTCTCTCAAGACACTCCTTACTGCTCAGAAATTCCCGATGATGATCCCGAGATCGCTGGTGGACGACGTGACCATCTCAACGGATGACCCGACTCTCAAGATGTTTCCCGCTACTTAGGGATTTTTATGTCGTCGTTGTATTTCCTTTTCCATGTACTTGTAACTATTTTTGACGAGTAATGCAATGTTGTTTTCCGATCTCTATTCTTGCATTTTTATTCTCGCATGAGAGCTTAGATTTATTTCCTAAGGCATTTACTCGAATCGAGCTAATAATCAATAGTTAAAACTTTTTTTACCCAAAAAAGATTGGTGTAATAAGCTCCTCAGTAGCCCCAAGTATTTGGAGACTAGCTCGAGCCGAGCTCCAAATACTTGTCGATTTTTTCAAAGGAATCGCTCGAGCCGAGCTCCTTGCATGGCCTCGTGGCCCCAAGTATTTGGAGACTAGCCAGCCGAGGTCCAAATACTTGTCGATTTCTTCAAAGGAAGCTGGCTCGAGCCGAGCTCCTTGCATGGCCTCGTGGCCCCAAGTATTTGGAGACTAGCTCTGTCGAACTCCAAATACTTGTCGATTTCTTCAAAGGAAGTCGGCTCGAGCCGAACTCCTTGCATGGCCTCGTGGCCCTAAGTATTTGGAGACTAACTCGACCGAGCTCCAAATACTTGTCGACTTCTTCAAAGGAAGTCGGCTCGAGCCGAACTCCTTGCATGGCCTCGTGGCCCTAAGTATTTGGAGACTAGCTCGAGCCGAGCTCCAAATACTTGTCGATTTCTTCAAAGGTCGGCTCGAGCCGAGCTCCTTGCATGGCCTTGTGGCCCCAAGTATTTGGAGACTAGCTCGAGTTGAGCTCCAAATACTTGTCGATTTCTTCAAAGGAAGCTGGCTCGAGCCGAGCTCCTTGCATGGCCTCGTGGCCCCAAGTATTTGGAGACTAGCTCGAGCTGAGCTCCAAATACTTGTCGATTTCTTCAAAGGAAGCTGGCTCGAGCCAAGCTCCTTGCATGGCCTCGTGGCCCCAAGTATTTGGAGACTAGCTCGAGCTGAGCTCCAAATACTTGTCGATTTCTTCAAAGGAAGCCGGCTCGATCCGAGCTCCTTGCATGGCTCGTGGCCCCAAGTATTTGGAGACTAGCTCGAGCCGAGCTCCAAATACTTGTCAATTTTTATTAATTCTTATTCTCCAAACTCATTATTCAGGGAAGTAGGTCATTTCATTCAAAACGAGTAATTTCATTACATCGATATTCCTCTATTCTAGGAATGATATTTTTTCAAGTTCCTCCACTCATATGCACCTCCCGCTAGCACCTTAACCACCCGAAGTGGCCCTTCCCAATTTGCATCCAACTTCCCCTTATTCTTGCTAGCATCCTACCTTCTCAAAACCACGCCCCCGATTGTAAGGCCCTCTTCCTCACCTTCTTGTCATAGTCGCTTTGATCCTTCCTTGTGTTCGTTCCATCCGCAAAAATGCCCTTTCTCTTTTCTCATTAATAGTTTCGGCGCCTCTCGAATCATCATCTCATTGGCATTTTCATCAAAATTTTACACCCAATGAGTTTCCATCCCGATCTCCGCCGGTATCACGGCATCCATTCCATACACTAAGTGAAAGGAGTTTCACTCGTTGCTTCTTTTGGATTGGTTCGATAAGCCCACAATACCAAATCGAGCTCCCGAACCCATGCTCCTCCCGCCTTCTCAAGCCGAGCTTTCGAGTCCTTGGACAAGGATTCTTTTGGTGACCTCCACTTGCCCATTGGCCTCGTAGATGAGCCACCGACGTGAAATTTTGCTTAATCTTCAACTCCTCACACCAAGATCGGATCCCCATCCCCGCAAATTGTGTCCCATTATCCGATATCAAGATCCGAGGTGTTCCATATCGGCATGCGATGTTCTCGCGGATAAATTTCATCATCGCATCCTCATTTATTTTAGCAAGGGCTCGCCTCCAACCATTTGCTAAAATAATCAATTGCCACAATCAAGAATTTCCTCCGACCTGGCGGGAGGAAAAGGACAAACAATGTCAATACCCCATTTTGCAAAAGGGTATCCGAGCTCATAGTCATGAGCTCCTCTGCCGACGATGTACCAAAGGCGCATGAATTTGGCACTTCTCACATGCCCTCACTAGCTTCTCTACTTCCTCTTTAAGTATGGCCAAAAATACCCCGCTCTCAAAGACCTTTTTCATAAAAAGTTTTGCTCCCATATGATTTCCACAACACCCTTCGTGCATCTCTCTTAGTACATACGCCCTTCTCTCCACTCAAACACCTCGGCAAGGGCATGGAAAAGCCTCTCTTATATAACTTATCCCCAATAATACAAAACCGTAGCCCGAATTTTCAGCCGAGTTGTTTCACGCCTACCTCCCGGGGGACTCCTTCTTTCAAGTAGGCCATGATAGCCGACCTCCAATCCTCTTTTTCTCGCAATCTCTCCGACCTCCATACCTAGCACAGTTTCTTTTTCCATCGAAGTGTGATTTGCTTGGCTTGATTCTCGTGGCCGAGCCTGGCCATTTTTGCTAAGAAATCCGCCCGACCATTCTCCGCCCTTGGGACCTCGAAAGATCTTGATCTCTTTCACTTTTCCTTCTAAAGCTCCACATGCTTTAACATACCTCTTCATCATTTCCTCCCTAACTTCGAACTCCCCAAAGAACTTGCTTATGAACAAGCCGAGAATCCATGTAAATAACCATTCTAGTAGCTCCCATCTCAATAGCCATTTGCATCCCTTTGATGAATGATTCATACTCCGCCTCATTATTGGATAACTTGAACTCCAACCTCACAAAGAAAATCATTTTCGATCCCTGTGGGCTGATTAAGACAATACCAAAGACCACGTACCGAGCTTCCTCTCAACCATCCACATGAGTCACCCAAGCTCCTTCTCCACAATCATCCCTTATCGATTCTTGAACAAAATCCGCCAAAGCCCGAGCTTTAATGGCCGACCTATTCTCGAACTCAATATCGTACTCGCTTAATTCAATATCCCACTTCACTAGCCTTCCCGCCACCTCGGGCTTGCTCATTACGTTTCTCAACGGAAGATTAGTCCGAACGATTACCTTGTGCGAGAGAAAATATGGCCGAAACCTCCATGCGGTCACCACAAGGCCAAACCGCCTTCTCGATCTCCGCATACCGCAGCTCGGCGCGCTCTCAATACTTTATCGACATAATATACTAGCCTCTCGAATCGATCTCTCCTCCCCGATCGGGACCGTGGCCTGACCCTTTTTCTCCCACCGAAAGGTACAAGTACAAAATCTCTCCTGGCAATGGTTTAGTTAATAGTGACATATCGGCCAAATAATTTTTCAAATCCTCGAAAGCTCTCGACAATCCTCATCCCAAACAAACTTTTGGCCTTCCTCAACACCTTGAAGAAGGAAAACTCCTCTCCGTGAGGCATGAAATAAACCGATTCAGAGCTGCCAGCCAACCTGTCAAACACTGCACATCCTTGGCATCCCGAGGTGGTGCCATTTCTCGAATGGCTCTGACCTTCTCTGGATTAGCTTCTATTCCTTTCTCCGTCACCATATACCCTAAGAACTTTCCCGATCTTACCCTAAAAGCACACTTTTTGGGGTTGAGCTTCATTCGGTACTTTCTCAAAGTGTCAAATGTCTCAGCTAGGTCACGCACATGATCCACAACCTTCATACTTTTAACCAACATATCATCCACGTATACCTCCATGTTCCTCCCGAGCTGCCCCTCAAACATCTTATCCACCAACCTCTGGTATGTGGCTCCCGCGTTCTTCAACCCGAATGGCATTACTACATAACAAAAGGTGCCAAAAGAGGTGGTGAAGCTCACCCTCTTTTGGTCCTCTTCGCCGACTTGATCGGTGATAGCCCCGCGATGCATTCATCATACTAAACAGTTCACACCCGATGTCGAATCCACAACTGATCAATTCGGG
This sequence comes from Rehmannia glutinosa, assembly GCA_016081115.2. Taxonomy (NCBI): domain Eukaryota; kingdom Viridiplantae; phylum Streptophyta; class Magnoliopsida; order Lamiales; family Orobanchaceae; genus Rehmannia; species Rehmannia glutinosa. The sequence continues at coordinate 514,929 of JABTTQ020000362.1, forward strand.
CAATGGATAGTAATCCTTTGGGCAAGCCTGGTTTAAGTCCCTAAAATCCACACACATGCGCCAATCATCTTCTATTTTTGGTACCAACATCGCATTAGATAGCCATTCGGAAATTGGATTTCTTTGATATACCCCGCCTTCAACAACCTCTCGCACCTCCACTCACATTACATCGCCCTTCTTGGGATGAAATTTCTTTTCTTTAGTTTCACCGGCTTGTATGAAGGATTGACATTGAGCCTGTGCTCAAGAATGCTCGGATCAATCCCCACCAGGTCTTCCCCTGCCCAAGCAAACACATCCACATTGCTCCTTAGGAACTTCACCACTCCTCCTCAACTCCTCTCGCTAATCCTTTCCCGATCTTAGTGACCTTATCGGGGTCACCCAAAGACCACTCAACCATCATCATTTTCATTAGGTTGAACATGCTCTACGCTCGCCCAACCTAATCAACTTGTCTCTATTTCTATCATCATCAAAAGCATTCCCCTCTCCACCTTTTGAATGCTCTCCACGCACAATTTTATAGCCATATACTCGATCTCCACCGACCTCACCTACCTCTTCCCCCACAGGTAACTTCATCTTCAAATGGTAGATCGACACCACACCTTGAAAAACATTTAATGACGGTATACTCAACATAGCATTGCGACGAAGGTGCATCTACTATCAAAAATCGAATCATCCTAGTTTTGCGATTAGGCTCTTACCCAAAGAGACAGAAAAGTAATCATACCTATTAATTGGATCATTCCTCCAAAGAAATCCAACCAACGCCGTGTCCACCGTCTCCAACCCGACTCGGAGGTCCATCTTTTTCGTAGCAATCATAGAATATGATGTCCGCCGAGCTCCCCGTATCCACAAATACCCGCTGCACATCATAATTAGAGATCGTCGCCGTGATCACAAGAGCATCACTATGAGGTGCTACGATACCCTTACTATCATCCACCCCAAATTGGATACTTGGCCCTGGTCCGACTGTTCCACTTTCAATTTTGCTCTTGCACCCGATCCGGGTGTTCCGCTCTCACATAATTTTTCCAAGCTCGCTTAGAATCTCCTTCCGACGACCATCCAATAATCATCCGGATGACCTCTCGCCGAGGTGGGGGCCGAGGTGGAGGTAACTCCTCCTTTCCTCCCCCCGACGCTCCGGCTCTCGCCGAGGTTGATGATAACCTCGGTTGTCCCTTTTATACTCCCCTTTTTTCTCCTATTTATCGATGTACACAAATTCCTTGAGATGACCTACTTGAATGAGCCTCTCGATTTCATCCTCAAGTGTGTGCACCGACCGTCGTGTGCCCATACTCATTATGGAACCTACATAACTCCTTACTCTTCGTTTTCTTGGTGCCTCCGCATGTGCATTTGACCACCTCGGTCGGGATGTCTCTCAATAGCTATGAGCACCTCACCCCAAGGAAGCCTAATGGCGTATATTTCTCGCACCTCGGTCGTCCACCCATTGCCTCGGACTCGGCTTCTTCCGAGATCCCTTATCCTCCCGATCTTCTTTCTTATCCCTCCTTTTCTCTCCCTCCTCCTTCTTCATTTTCCTCGCCTCCTCCAGGTTGATATACCTCTCACTCGAGCTAACATCTCATCAAAAGTCTTAGCCGGCTCTATCACCAAAGATTCGAAAAACTCCCCATCTTTCGGGCCCCGAGCTAGGGCATTAGCCAAAATCTTCGGACTAGCCGAAGGCACCTCCAACTTGGCCGCAGTGAACCTCTCAGTATATAGCTCAAGTCATTCCCTTCCTCTCGTTTGATGCTAAACAGAGTCAGGGGCGCTTTTTGGTACTTACGACAACTCGTGAACTGATTAAGAAATGCCGAACTGAAATCATCAAAATTTCTAATAGAGCCTGGGGCAAGCTGACTAAACCATTGTTGAGCTGATTTCGTCAGAGTGGTAGGAAAAACTCTACACATCACGCCATCCGTAAACCCGTAGCAAAACAACATTCTCAAAGCGACAAAGATGATCCCATGGGTCCGTGGTACCATCGTATTCAAAACTTAGAGCTTGGTAGGAGGATGGGAGCTCATCCGCCATCACTTCATCCGAGAAGGAGTTCCCTCCACACTGGATCAAGCCACTCCCGGCGCTCCCGCCACTCTCCGATGAATATCCTCACTTCGCGATGGAGGTCATCGATCCGCTCCGATCAATCCCGATCCTCGGTTGACGTGGCTCCGCCCGACGAGTGCACCTCTTTCGCCACCGCGGCCACCGACCTCTCTCCCCGACCTCCGGGGGGACCACAGGAGGAGTGACCACCGTAGGAGGGACCACAGAGGGGGACCCAAAGCGGAGTTGGTGGCGGAAGCATCTCCTCGCCGCCTTTCTACCGTTTGCTCAACGGCCCTAGTAATGAAACCACTCAACTGTTCAAAGAACATTAGGCCCAAATCAACACTCCCACTAGACATGGGTGTCTCGTCCATCCACTCGACCCTCGAAACCGGCCGACCTCCGCCCACCACCGGATGTGGTGGAGGTGGAGGCCTGGTGTCTTCTTGCGTCACTCCGCCCGGAGTGTCTCCCAACGACGCACGATTGATCATCTTCCAAATTTCTCCGATATCTTCCATAACCATCACTTGAAGCTCACGTCTTCGCTCAATCGTTCCCACGCACGGCGCCACTTGGTTGCTCCAAAAACGTCCTCCTCTTGCCGATCAACCTCCAAGCCGAACTCCTCCGTGAATCCCGCACAAAGGCGGCCGGAGGGGGCTCCACCGCACCCTCTCCGATGCTTAAGTAAGTGACTTGGAAGAGAAGCAAGATGCAAGAGGCAAGAGAAAACAATGTAACGGTAAAAAAAATGAGATTAGGTTTAGAATGAACTGGGCTTGAGCTTTTATACCTTAGTTAGGATTAGGGTTTCCGTAAAAGCCGGGATTCCGTTACGATTTGGTGTCAGAGTCATCATTAGGTTAGGATCGGATCCCCTAAAAACCCTAATTTTATGCCCTTAAGACTCCAGTCCCGAACTGACCTGAGGCACGTCGGGTCAATGTATTAACATTTAACCCTTGAAATCTCTAAGGCATCCTCAGAGCCCCATACACCTTTGGGCCGAGCTGAGTTCTGCCAGTTCAGCCTCTTTCCCCATATTTTCGAGGTCCTTTTAGAATGCAACGGATCAATTATGCCCTCAACAGGTCATCTTATCGTATGAGGCTTAAGAGATCTGCCCAATACAATGAGCGTTATCAGTCCAGCCCCATGTTCAGGGCCTAGAAGATCGGCCCAATGAGCTAAGCCTTACACAGGTCGGCACAATACTACGGGCCTTATCGGACCAACCCATCGCTCAAGGCTTCTCGGTCGGTCAATGCTACTTTAGCCTTACCAGGTCAGCCCAATGCTTAAGGCTTCTCAGGTTGGCCCAATGCCATGAGCCTAATCAGCCTAGTCCGAACTATGCAGGTCAGCCCCGACTATATTTTGCCCTTATCACACTAATTATTACTTTTAGACGCCACAAGCTTTCATACACAAGACTAACATAAATGGGAAACTTAATTAATAAACTCGCCGAGAAAATTCAATTTTGTGAATGTGCACAGAAAAAGGAATATATAATGATTGGTAGGCCAAGAATAAATCACAAACTATTCATAGATCCGTGATGCAAAAACTTAGATTATTCTTATGCAATAAGATGCTAAAAGGATGTCGAGGATCCTATATTCAATCATATTCTTACACCCAAGCATCGGTAAAGGGTTTTTCTATGCCACCCAAGTTGGCACCACCCAACTCCATACAAAAGATGACACATGTCACTTATTGTATTTTTGCCAAATACATTTTGATATGGGCAAACCTTTTAACAACCAATTTTGGAAAAACTTATTATTTTCTAAAAACAAGTTTAATTGTCATGGTTTTTATAAACTCGCAACTTATAAAATAAATTATGATTTTTATCCAAATTATAATTTTATGATTCCGCCAAAACTTGGTATCGTGAGCCGTTTTTACGGTTCTAAAATAAATTAATTTTTTTAAATAAATTTTTAAAACATGCCTGGTTTAACTCTTGAGAAAGAAATTGAACTTCTCAAAGAAGAAAAATTAGCGCAAGAACTTTACAAAATATTTTGAGATCTCGATTGAGAGATCATGATGCTATATTTGAAGATCTCGGATCTATATAACTAGAATAAATAACATTCGATTATATTGAGCAATTAAGAAATCTTAATGGAAATAAAGATAAATCGAGTTTTTCGATGATCAACAAATTATTTTCAAGAAAATACCGAAGGTTTTTACTCTAGTATTATCTTTAAACAAGAAAAACTTTCAAAGATCGCACTACTTAGTTAGATCTCGAAAAAAAAAGTTTTTAACTTGCCAAAATTTATTCCTAAAATGATGAATAATATTTTGAAAAGGAAAATGAAATTTGTTATTGTACTTCTTGTAAAGAAATGCATATAGATATTTCGATATAATCTGGCAGTGTTTATTTACCCTTAATTACTCGCGAAGAAATTAACAGTAAATTAGCCAGCATTCCCAAAGACATTCGTACAAAAATCAGTGTTTTACATCTTGGAGCGATTAAAATACTAATCAAGGCGAGAGTTTAGAGAAGGGATAGATTCTCCTATAAAAATGGCCTTAATTGATAATCGAATTAAGGATAGAAAAGATTGTATTTTAGGTGCCGCACAAGGTAATTTAATTTACAACAAATTTATGTTCACAGTTTATCCTAAGTTCGGATTGAGTTTAACAACCAAGAACTTAGATCAAGTCTTAAGTTTCATACATAAATTTGAGAGATCAGATTTAATGGACAAAGGCGATAAGGTTTTTAGCATAACTTATCTTGTAGGATATGCTTTAACCAATAGTCATCACAAGATTGACTATAAGAAAAAGAATACATTGAAATTGATGATGTATTTTTACGATATTGGAAAGATTGAAGAAACAAAGTTTTTCAAATCACTCCCTTAGAAAACTCTTGGGCTATAGATATAGCTAAAGGAAACGACTTATTGGCTCTAAACCAACATTAAGTCATCATAAATACTTAGGAGAACTCTCTAATATAGAACTCCTAAAATCTATGTCTAAACGCATAGATTTATATTCTCGTAATTTTGAAAAAATGAAAAGAGTTCTTGGGACGAGTAACTCTATGACACTTCCCGAGATTAAATCCTTGATTGAAACAAAGACTCATCAAGATTAGAGATCTTGAAAAAGATTTGAATCTTTTGAAAAGAAAGAAGAACTTTTGAAACCCGAACATCTTGAGATTGTTCTTTGGTAAGATTATTCAAAAATCTATGATAAAATTGAGGATATCGTAAAAAAAGATCCTTTAGTCATTACAAAGGAAGGAGATATTGAAAAAACTATTGAAAAAATTGTTAGTTTTAAATATTCACCACCAAATCATTTTGTTGGTAATGCGAGAATTAGGTTCATCAGAAACCCAAATGCTTTGACTTGGCCTTTTCAACCTAAAAAAATGAGTTTTTCGAAAAACTTGAAACCTATTTTGGAAACATATTCTTGATAATCAAGAAGAAATCAACGGTTTTGAACCAATTCAAGAACTTGTTAAATTAATGACTTTTGATGAGTCGTATTATACAACAACTTGAAGAAAAACATTTTCTTAAAACACTTTTTAATCTTGAAAGTGATACGTAAAAATGTTTTGTTCAAATCAAGAAAGAAACGGAAACCGACAATGATCAAGAAACCAGTGATGATGAAAACCTAGATCAACCTCTAGGAAATTTCAGAATGAATAGACAACCTAAAGCAGAAGATGCGGATGCATCTACTTCAAGAGATAAAAAGAGAAAAACACCAGAAGGTGTAAATTGGCCAAAAGAGCAAAGCAAAACTCCTGATCAAAAAGGAGGACAGATTCCTACACTCAATATAGATTGTGTAACCAAAGAATCTGAAAGAAGAAATTTGATTGACGCCTGGGCAAGAGATATTAGTCTTCTTATTCAAACCAACCGGATGCCTATGAAGAACCAAATACTTCTTTTACTTATGGAGCATAAAACAACAGGTATTGCTCAATATATGGTAAAAAATACGACTTGGATAACAATAGGAAAAACTTCTAATATGATTTTTGAAGAAGTCATTAATAGTTTTTATACTATGTTCCTTGGTATTAATTTAACAACTGAACTTGTTCAGGAAAAGTTGATCGAACAGGATATTGCTCGAATCAGATTAGCAAATATGATATTTTGTGATATCTGTTTACTTGATGATTTTACTTGTGATTATGAGAAAAATCTTTATAAACTTCCTCAGGATGAATACCCGTCTTTAGTTAGACAATATATTAAAAAACTCCCTATTATAGGAGAGAGAGTTTTACAAGAATTTGAAAAACAAGCAACTGATGTAAAAATGTTTTCATTAGGTTTTGCAGTACGTATTGCTAAAAAAGAAATTGCATCAATTTGTGAGCTTTCTAGTAAGCAAAAAAGTTTAAAACGTTTTAACAAAAAATGTTGTGATAAATTAATAGAAGAAAAATCTACAGCTTATGGTTGTATTACTCCAAAGAAAAGTTATTTTAAGAAAAAATACAAAAGAAAATATAAATGGAAAAGAAAGAAAAGAAAACATTTAAACTGGGAAATACTTTAGAAAGAAAGTCATTCCTAAAAATGATTCTAAAGACAAGAGTAAATTTTGTCCTAGAGGAAAAAAAGAATTGCGATCTTTGGATTTGCAATGAGCAAGGACATTATGCTAATGAATGTCCTAATAGAAGAGATTACCCTAATAAGGTAAAACTTCTAAGTGAGGTTCTTGAATCATTTCCAGAGTTCGAACCAGTCGAAGAAATTTTTGACAATGAAACGAAGTATTCACTTTTGAAACTATCATTGAATCGATGGAAATAATTGGAGGATTCATCACAATCTTCATTGAAGAAGTTCCTTGGGAAAATTTAGATTCGATTTGGAACAAAATTGTATGGGAAACCGTACAAATCCAAATAGCATCTATATTAAAGGTCACTTAAATTCTCTTGATATAAGCTAATCAATTTACATTGTTATGTAGATACAGTGCTAGCCTTTGCATAGCTAGTAAATATGTTATTCCCAAGAACATTGGGAACAAGCACCTTATCCTATAAAGGTAAAAGTTGCGAATGGCGATACAATTCTAATTAATAAAGTCAGAAGACATAAAAATTAGAATTGCGGGGGAAATATTTCATATTCCACCCATTTATCAACAAGAATCGGGTATTGACCTTATTCTTGAAATAATTTCTATCAATTATATGAACCCTTCATACAATTTATGCAGAATAAGTTTTACTCTTGAGAACAAGCCTATTATCATTTCAAAAGTAAAGAAAGCTTTCTCAATTGGTAAACCTGGTGTTCTTGAGTTTATGAAGAAGAATTCAAAACTCAAAAAACCTGAAGCTATTAATATTACTCCGAAAAAATAGAAGAAGTCCACACTTTTCAACAGGGGGGAGATGATATTAACGATATTAAAGAAGAAAAATTTTCAATTTAAATTCGCAAAAATTAGTATTATAGAACAACTACTTGACAAAGTTTGTTCTCAAAATCCTATAGATCCCATTAAGTCTAAAACAGTGGATGAGAGCATCCATAAAGCTCTTAGATCCCACGAAAATAGTCGGGGTTAAACCCATGATTTATAGTCAAAAGATAGAGAAGAATTTACTAAACAAATAAGTGAGCTCTTAGAGTTAAAACTTATCACACATAGTAAATCTCCTCATATGTCTCCAGCTTTCCTAGTTGAGAACGAGGCGGAAAAAAAAAGAAGAGGAAAAAAGAGAATGGTAGTCAACTATAAAGCAATAAATGCTTTGCTATTATAGGAGATAGCCATAACCTTTCCTAACAAAGATGAACTATTAACTCTCATTCGGGGAAAAAAGATTTTTAGTTCATTTGATTGTAAGTCTGGTTTTTGGCAAGTATTGTTAGATGAAGAATCAAAACCGCTAACAGCTTTTACTTGTCCAGATGGACTCTTTCAGTGGAACGTTGTTCCATTTGATTAAAACAAGCACCGGCTATTTTTGAGACATATGCAAAATGCATTACGAGGTTTTGAAAAATTTTTTGTGTTTATGTTGATGACATTCTTGTTTTCAAGTATAAATGAGAATGAGCACTTTAAGCATGTTGCTACTGTGTTAAAAAGAATAGAACAATTAGGCATTATTCTTTCTAAGAAAAAAGCCCAACTGTTTAAAACAAAGATTAATTTCTTAGGCTTAGAAATCGAGGAAGGAACACATTGTCCTCAAAACCATATTTTGGAGCATTTGCATAAATTTCCTGATCAACTGCAGGATAAAAAACAACTTCAGAGATTTTTAGGAGTCTTAACTTATGCTGAAAGTTATATTCCTAGATTAGCTGAAATAAGAAAGCCTTTGCAGGCAAAGCTCAAAAATGATCATATTTGGAATTGGACCAATTCCGATACTGATTATATTGGGAAGATAAAAAAGAAATTAGTACAATTTTCTAAACTTTATCATCCTAATCCGGATGATCAATTGATCATCGAAAAACAGACGCCCATTCTTTTTCGGGGAGGTGTATTAAAGGCTAAAGTACAAAATACTTTAGAAGAAAAATTTGCAGGTATATACGGTAGCTTCAAAGCGGCGAGAATTAAATTATCATAGCAATGAAAAGGAGTATTTATCAGTTTTGAGAGTCATTAAAAATTCTCGGCATATTTAACTCGATTAAGTTTATTGTTCGTGATCGACAATAAAAACTTCACATATTTCTGAAACTAAAAATTACAGGAGATTACAACACAAGGAAGACTTGTTAGATGGCAAATGTGGTTTTCACATTATGAATTTGATGTAGAACACATTGCAGGCAATAAAAATGTTCTTTGATTGTTTAACCCGAGAATTTGTTACATGATTGCAGGAACAATTCCGTTTAGAGGAAATAAATTAGGGCCTAAAACCCAGGAACTAATTGTTCTTATCAAGAATCTCTTGACTATTCGAAATAGCGGATGGATGAAATCAGCGACTTCGTCTTAAAAAGAAGGTTCTTGAAACCGAATTGCGTTTATCGCGCAAAACCGGAATTACTCGAGTCATCACTTGAACCGAACAAAAGGTTAATTTCGAACCTTGCTTTGTAGCAATACCGCAAATCATGAATCTAGTCCGGAACTACAGGTCTCAGAAAGACTTATCAAATCCTGTTATCCCCATTGTTACTTTGGGAAAAAGTAAAGTTGAGGTACAAACCTCACCAAAGTTGGCTATTCCAACAAAACTTATTACTCGAGAAGATTTTGTTCTTGGGTTACGATCTGGAACATCTTCCATTGGAATTGGGATTCAATACCTAAGTCAAAAATCTAAATCTCACGATTTAGTTTTTCGAAAGAGAAAAATGAGATTCTAACTCCGCAAAATTATTATGTAGTATTCAATGGACCCAATCCTCGGAATATATACATCTTGGGCTAAAAGCCTCATTTGCGATAAGAGGTTTTAATATTGTTCATAAAAAATTCAAAACATTTGCGAAGCAAGAAATGAAGCTTATTGCTTTACCTTTGTTGATGGTATCGCACCATTAGAAATCATTTCAACAAGAGACTCTTAAGCCAAAAACATTTTTCGATGCACTTAAGAAATCTCCAAAAAAATGAAAACATTGGGAAGAATTTATTCAATTCCCAAAGAACCAAGCTTTGAAAACAAAGAAAAATTTAATCTCTCAAATCGAGATTTCATCGAAATCTTTGCCAAAGCACGAAAAGTGGTACAAAGTCTCTACTTGAGGAAAGATTTTTACCACCGACAAAAAAAGATATCACTATTTTAATTTTATTGAAGGAGTGATCCGGAGAATAATCGGTTTACAAGGCTTTTAATTGTGGACTAGTTAAGAATATATATCCTTCAAAAATTTATTGGAGGTTAAGGAATTTCTGAAGAATTCAAGAAAGCCATCAAGACTTTCAGAACAAAGGTCCTTAAACAAGCGGATCGAAATATCTTCATAAGTGTCTCAAGTACAATATGCGACTGGGATGAAGAAGAACAATTTATGAGTCCTTATCATTATATCGAAATTGGTATAGCTAGGGAGCAAGCAAGTTACCATCCCTCCGAACAGATGGAAATAACAGTCTTTGTACAAAGACAGGACCTCATTCCTCTTCGTGTTAGAGGATTAGAAAAAGTAATTAACAAATTGCTAAAATTAAATGATGAAAACAATATTAAAGTTAATTATCAGTAAAGAAAAGGTCATCATGTGCTCATGGTCACCAAAAATTATTTCGAAAAAGATATTGAGATTATCCTTTGGTTTGAAGAAAAATTCAACAAAGGACAAATACACATGGGCAACGGGTCCCTTACTGCGTGTACAACTACTCCGCAAAAAACTACAAAGACATGAATGCAACTTCACGCCGACTCGAGAGAAAAAAAGATGATCTTGACAAAGAAATAAACGATCTTTGATTCACCGTCCACTAGCTCAAAAGAGGACAAAGACATGTGAACTAACTACTCATGGGTGGGCTCGGATAAAAATCGTCATGCATGACGTTTTGTAAAAATAATTGAACTATCCTTGATCTATAAAAGGACTTCATAATTTAGGGGAGACGATCTCGAATTCACACACACCAACCTCACCTTGTATCTTTCTTTTCAATATGTTTAGCTAAAAAGCCTTGGGCGAGATAGAAATTGAGAGAACTTTTCCTTATGGAGAAGAACTCTTGTATCCCTTGTAATATATTTCTTTGAATAAAAGTTGTTTTTCATCTACCAAATGTCCATTTTACTTCTGCAAATACATCTGAATAGTCCAAATTTAGGGAAAGTAGCACAGGCGAGGAGGCGCCGCGAATAGTACCTTCTCGGATTGATGAAAACGAGAAGAAATACAGAGAGAAAAGGAGCGATGAAAATAGAAGAAATATAATCAAGGTACAAGATGTTCTAATCTTGGAAAAATTTATCAGAATTATCTATCATTCGTATTCTTAACCGATAAAAACACACACCTATACAAGATTTTGTTATGAAATGTCAATAGAAATTTTTTTTTGAAATAGCAAAAAATAGTACCCAAGTGGGCGTCATAGAATAGACCAAAAGTAAAGGTAACAAATACGGAAACTTAAGGAAATAGTAAAGAATATTTGTAGCTTTTTCTTTCTGAGGAAAATAATATTTACAGTTTGATTTAGTAATATGCACAAGAAAGGGATATCTAGTAATGATTGGTAGGCCAAGAGCGTATCACAATGAGCTTTCGGGTGATTTTCTTTTTTTTTTATTCTTTTTTTTTTTTGGGTGGGGGGTGGGGATGGGGTTGGGAGGGGAGTTCAGGGGCAGGGGCATAAAAGTTTCTAACAGACATTATTATTGTCCCAACATGACGGGCCCACATTGGGGCCAAGGGTCAGTGGCCCCTTAAAATTTTAAAATTCAAGAATATAACCTTGAACAAAATACAACAAATTGGAAAAGGGGAATAAAATATAAGGATGTGACTGATTATGCTTTCATTTCTTTCTAATTCATTTTATGAGAGAATAGTGGTCAAAAGTTTTTAAAAGTGAAAGTTGGATGTGTAGAGAAAAAGTAATAATTGTGTTAATATGATGAAGAATCTTTTAAACATGCGATTGTTTGTGCAAAAATTTATGGAAAATACATTATAAAATATAATGCAAGAAAATCGAATAAAAATAAAAAAATTGATCCAAAAATAGGCAATATAGATCTCGTTTTTTACCTTTTTGTCATCAAGATTAAGGAGAAATAATAAAAATAGTGATAGATTAAAGAAATTATCTAATTCTTTATATGAATAGGTGGGTGATAGAGAAATAAATAGTATAATTGGGTATTGAGAAGTGTGAGAAAGAAAGAAAAATGAGTTAATTTTGGAGAGAAATAAGATTTTTCTTTGAAAATTTTTCATTTTTTCTACAAACAATCACACTTCCAACAAAATTTTCACTCATAAATGAAAATTTTGGAAATGAAAATTCAAAACCAATGTGATTGGTTGTCTTCATTCCATCACTTTCATTTTCCGAGTGAATAAGTGAATATGTTTTTCGAAAGTGAAAGTTGGATTGATAGAGAAAAATAATAATTGTTTTGATGTGATGGAGAATCTTTTAGAGATGTTGATTGTTTGTGGAATTTTTGTGGAAATAATAGTTTAAATATAATGTAAGCAAATTGAATATAAAAAACAAAAAAATCAACAAAAAATAAGCAATATGGATATCATTTTATACATTTTGTTATCAAGATTAAGAGAAAAATAACAAAAATTATGATAAAATAAAGAAATTACCGAAATTATTTATATGAAAATAAGAGAAAGAAAAAAATAGTATAGTTGGGTATTGAGAAGTGTAAAAAAAAAAGAACAATGAGTTGGCAATTGGATATGAAATGAATTTCATTTTCGTTCATTGGAGAATTATTTTTTATTAAACATGCGATCGTTTATGAAAAATTTTAAAATATTCTATTCTCTCACTTTCACTTTTTCTTATTTTTTTAATCATCAATCACATCTACACATTTTTTCATGACAACTAATCATTATTACACATTCTCCCATAAATTTCACTATCACACACTCACACATTTCTAACTACCAATCATATCCAATCATTATTTTACTATTTTTATATCAAATCAATTTTCATCATTACTTTTTCATCTCACATTCAATAACACTTTCAAAATTAATCTTTTTCTTTTAAAAATTTTTTTACCACTATTCTCTACGAAAACGAAAATTTTCGAAATGAAAGTATATCCAATCGCTCAATTTTGGAAAGAAATGACATTTTCTTTTAAATAACACTCACTTTTCTCACAACCAATCACACACTCTATATTTCTTTCTCTCAAAAAGGAAAATTCTGGAAAATCTCCCACAACCAATCACAACCATTTGTGAATTTTAATTCTTAAATAAGTTAATTTCTTCATCTTTCCATTTGTGAATCTTAATTCTTAAATAAGACTTTAAGTCTTATTATTTTTTTCCCTTTATCAAAATTTTGTGCATTGGCTTTTGCTACACCATAAATTTGAATTGAATTATTGCATTATTTTTTATTGTTTTGCCTATATTTGTCTCTTTTGAGATTATTTATGATTCATTATCAAATTCTTATTAAAGAATTCAACGTTCTAAATGAGTTATTGAATGATTGTTTGGTAGCATAAAAATATTTATTTTAAATTAACAATTAGGCTATTATGCAAAGATTTCAAAATATGAGGAATAAAAGAGAAAAGTTTTGAAATATCGATGTAATCGTATTCTATTATTTAATTTTGAATATTAAAATATAATTGAATTAATATATGAATTTTATCAAAATTGGTACTAATTACCCCGTCTATCAAAATACCAAAATGTTGAGAGATGGATCACAATATGCAACAACATAGTGAAGAGCATATGCCTCGCCTAAGGTTATATCGGTCTCTGTCAGAGATGATTCCGCCATGGACATCGGAGAAGATGACCGAAGTGATCATCGAGGAAGACCGTCGTCGATCGCTTGAGCGTAAGACGCGTTCGGGTGGGAGCATGCTAGGTTTTTTTACTTCCTTTTGCAAAAGTAGTAGAGTATTTGAAGACGAAACACTAAATGATACAAGTATTAGTATCATCTAATACTTTTATGGAGAAATACTAATACATTTTATAAGAAAACTAATACTTTGCAGGAGCACTACTAAAATACTCTCTAGAAATTACTAATACTTTTTCGAGAAACTACTAATACTTTTCGAGGGACAAATAATACATTTCGGGAGAAAAATTTAATTATATTCAGGGGAACTAGTACTCTCCGGTAACTACTAATACTTTTTGAGAGATCGCTAATATATTTGGGAGTATATTAAGGAGAAATACTAAAATGCTCTTGGGAATTACTAATACATTTTGAAGAATCTGTAATACTTTTTAAAAGACGGCTAATACTTTTAGAAGGATGTTAATATATTTCGGGAGAAAAATTTAATTATATTCAGGGAAGCTACTATAATACTCTATAGGGAACTACTAATACTTTTTCGAGGAATTACTAATACTTTTTCGAGGGATTGCTAATACATTTGGGAGTATATTCGGAAGAAATACTAAAATACTCTTGAGAGAACTACTAATACATTTGGAAGAATCGCTAATACTTTTTAGAAGGGACGGCTAATACTTTTCAAAAGGATGTATTATCTTGGTCGGTCCGTGAAAACTACTAAAACACCACTACTAATATTACGGGAATGCCACTGGGTCCGTGGGTCAAACCGTCTAATAGGTCGGCCCTTGACGGTCGACAAGAGTTTTTGTGATATCTTTAAGATTACATTATTAGACATTATTCATATTAAAAGAATTTGAGTGAGGCGGAAGATAGATTGTAATACCCGGTTTTGGAGTTTGAATCTCAAAATTTACGGTAAATTTTTCGCAATTTTTAAGGAATTAGATTAGTAATTTATTGGGATTTATAGCTAATTAAGAGTATTATTTAAATTATATAATTCGGGTAGAAAAATTATAAATTTAATTACGGTGCTTCCTATTATTTTCAATTCAAAAATCAATTTATTTCAAGCCCAACAAAATATAAATAAATCACCAAAATATATTATTTTTATCCCAAATTTTTGGACAATTGTCTGCCCTATCATAAATATCCAAAACCCATTTATTTCCTTTTATATAATACATTTCCATATCGTAATCTTCCGAGAAAAGGAAACATTCCTTAACAGTAAGAATCCTTTTCTCTCCTCACTCAGCCTCCGCAAGCTTACGATCGCCGGCCACCACCGCCGCCCGCCGTGCCGCCGCCATCGGCGGTGGAATTTAACAAACCATATCTCATTCGAACCCTTTCGCCGCCCTCGTTCCAAATCCGAAGTCGAATTTCGATTCGATTTCCGTTCGTCGGCAAATCGCCGGTAAAGTTAAAATTTCGAAATCTTTGACTCTAGATCTACGGAGATCCGACCGTTGGATTTTCACAAACTTTATACCGTTAGAAAGCCCATTCCATAAGGTTTCCAACGCCACTTCTCACGATAAGATCCGATGTCTAGATCTTCGGCAAATCGCCGGCGAAATTTCTGAAAATCTGTCAATTCGCGCCGACGCCGTCAACTTTTGGCGGCCGATTTCCGGCTATCCACCGGTCCAAAATTGACGAGCTTTATACCGTTCTCTTCGTCTCTTCAAGGGCTTCAAATCCCACCGATCAATTTCATGATTCGAGTTTGTTTGCGCCGTGAATCGAAGTCAAATATATTACGAAATTTCTTTCATTTCTTGCTATTTTTTCATCCACTTCCCGTCTTGCTTTTACTCCCTCCGTTCACGTCGCCGGAAGCCACCATGTCTGGTATAGGAGGTGTCTGGGGGTTGGGTTAAGAGGGTGGTGCGTGGCGGCGACGCACGGAGCGCCGCCGCTGTGTGCGTGTGTGTGTGCGTGAGTTGTGTGTGTGTGTGTGTGAGTTGTGCGTGTGTGCGTGTAGGTATTTTCCGGCCAAAGTGGCCGGAAATGGCTTGGGGTTGGGTAGGAGAGCTCCCTGGCAGCGGTGGCTGCTGGTTCGGGGCGTCGTCGGAGGTCGGCACGGTGGCAAACGGCGGTGGGGATGTGAATGAATAAAAGTTGGAAGTATTGGGGATGCCAAACAGAATTTGAAATTCTTTTGGACTTGTTTGTAATTTTCGAAAACTTCACTTTGACCCTTCCCAAGTTCAGTTTAGTCCTCCCATATCAATTTTCAGCTTATTATAATTTTGCCCCCAACTCAACTCTTAGAGTTCTGCAAATTAACCCCTAAAATTTTTAATTAAAATTCCTTAAGTCCTAACTTTCTCGTTTTTGACCCGAAAGGGGTCAAACGAACTCCGATTGACCTCAAATTTGAACCATAGTCTCGTTATACCCTCCTTATACGCAAGGTCTATTCAAAATCATAATATTGCCCTCAATCTTCCAACTTCAAGAAAACGAGACCCGGACATTCTTATTATTCGAGTTTCACTCCTAATTTCTTCATTTCACATCCAAATGCCCCCAAAATTTAAGGATAGGTTTATCTAGCATATTTAAATTATTATATATTATTATATTTCCATTCCAGGATTCTAAGACATATTATGCTATTTTGTGTAGGAGACGAGATTGAGCCCGGGAACTAGGACTTGCATCCTACACAATCATTTTGCACATAAAAAAGGTGGGGTTATCTTTACACTTAACCGTGTACTATTGCTATTCAATGCAAGTTGGCTGTTTAATTAATCATGATTGGTATGTTTTGCATGAATCCCATGTTGCGGTTGTACCGTACACGTTACATATTTATGTGTTGTGGTGACGATCACTTCACATTATGAGCTCGTACATATTACAAAGTTACGGTCTATCCGTACAAATGCCACGTATGATGCATTTCTACTAGTTGTAATTAATTACGCAGTCGCTTAAATGTACCCCACTGAGTGTATTTTCATAGCACTCACCCCATATTATATTTTTCAGATTGAGGCGAAGTTTGACGCGGAGACTTGGGCATGATGAAATACTTTTGTAGTTCCAAAGTCCCTATTTCTCTCTTTCTTAAACTTTAAACTAATAAACCGATGTCTGTAAATAAGTTTTCCTTTGTTTACTGTTGAGATGAGCTGTGACTCATCTACTATATAATAATGCTTTGTATTTTTGTGAATTGGGCTAACCCGCCTGTGAGCGTGGTTATTTGATGTTGGTTTGAAATGCTCTGTCGATGTTGAAAGTTATTTAAAGTTAGGTACACACTAATGTAGCGTTCCTTAAGCCCAAAACTACATTTTTCAAATTTGGGGCGCTACATAGGTGGTATCGAGCAAGTTTTTCTTGACTATACTGCAAAATGATTTTATAGGTGTCGAGTTGATTCTTGAGTTGAAGTTTGATTTTAGGGACAATTGTTTTTGAAAACTTCATGCCCCAAGTTGAAGTGAAATGCTAAGCTTTAAATACATACGCATGATTTCCTCATGTGATTTACATGATTCATGATACAAGACATGTTACATGACCAATGCTATGTTGGAGCCGTGTCTCCCATATTACACATGATATGAATGTCATGTCATATGAACATTTCAACATGATTACCATTTTTCGCAAATTCTTGTTCAGGATATGATCTATGCCAAATGCATATTACATGAAAACTTATTTCATTAAATGAATTTCCATATTGTCATGCACTCCATGATTTTGACAAATTCACTACACTTCATACATGATACTAGAGAACTAGCTCATAGGCTTTGATCACCTGAACTTTGAGTTGGATTGGACTTTTTAGGCATACTGCTATTGTGTACATCTACTTATGTGCCTTAAATAGTTTGATGTAAGTTCATGATTATTAGGAACAATGAATAGTATTATTTTAGTTTATGGTTGTGATTCTAGATATATTTAGTTGTTGGAATTTTAGAATGGCCCGACGTGGTCGTCGTGATCAAGAGCAACCGCCAGCTGAGGCTCCACCTGCCCCACATGTTCCAGAGATGGCTAATCCTGGCGAAGATCTGATTACCGTGTTGCGTGGGTTAGCACACCATTTCACCACTGCTCGAAATCAACAACCACAACCCCCAGATCCACGTGATACTTTGACTCAAGTGGTAGAGCAATTCCGTCGATTCAACCCACCAGTGTTTAATGGAAGAGAAGAACCTGCAGTTGCCGAGGAGTGGCTTCGTGCTTTAGAACGTATATTCACTCACATTGCCTGCACTGATGCTCAGAAGGTATCTTGCGCAATCTTTCAGATGACTGAAGATGCCGACCATTGGTGGGAATCGTATTGTAGGACTCGCACTCAACAACAGATTGGGGATCTGACTTGGCAAGAATTTAAGGATGTGGTTATGCAAAACTATTTGCCATTATCTTACCGTGAAAAGAAAAGATGGGAGTTCATACACTTGAAACAAGGATCAATGACAGTCATTGAGTATGAGAGAAAGTTTAACCGCATTATCTCGATGACGCTACTAGTTTGGTGAGCACCTTTGAATATGAAAAGGCTAGATGCTTTGAACAAGGGTTACGTCATCGAGATCAAAGATATCTTGGCAAAGAACGAAGACTACCACGTATGCGAGACACCGTTGAAAGAGCTTTGGAGATTGCAACCGACTAAATTTAGATCTTGGAAACAGAAAGGCTCAAATCATAATGGAGAAAAGGAAATGGGACAATACTAATCGTGGAAAAGCTAATATTGGGGCCACAGAACAAGCAAGCAAGAATGGTGAATATGTTGGAACAAGTACCCGGGGGATAAACCTCGTGCCCAAAGTGTGGGAAGAATCATAGGGGTGAATGTCTCGTATGGAAAAGGAATTTGTTACCGCATTTGTAAGAAACCAGGCCACACTATCCAAAATTGTCCGAAGCAAAGAATCCAAGAGAAGATAATAAAGGGAAACAGGAGTATATCGTGGAAAAGCACGAGTCTTTGCTATGACTCAAGAGAAGCGACCAAGGACCCAGGCACTATGACAGTATGTTGACTATATCTAAGCTACCGCTTCTCGTATTATTTGACACCCGGCCACGCATTCCTTTATATCTACTAAGTTATTTAGAAAGTTGGGATGTGATAGTGTCATAATAGATGATGTATTGGAAGTTAGGATACCATCCGGACAAACGATCAATCCGACCAAGTGTGTCGTGGAGTGGAAATAGGAATTGAAGATAGGAATCTATTTGTCGATTTGCATGTGATAAATATGATGGATTTTGACGTAATTTTGGGAATGGATTGGCTTAGAGCAAATCGTGCAATAATTAGGTGCCATGAGCGGGAAGTGGAATTCCCATGTTGTGATGGAAAAGAATTCGTTTTTCGTGGGACGAAAGTGAAATCTATACCCCAATTAATTTCAGCTATGAAAGCCATAAAATCATTGAGAAAGGATAAATGTGAGGCATACTTGGTGAACGTAATGAGCATCGATTTGAGAGAAGTGACAATTGATGAAGTGCCAATTGTACGAGAATACAAAGATGTTTTTCCGAAGATTTACCTGGCATTCCACGAGATAGACAAGTGGAATTTGCAATAGACCTAGTGCCGGAGCGGTCGAGATCAAAAGCACCATATAGAATGGCACCGAAAGAATTGCAAGAACTAAAAGTGCAGTTACAAGAGTTATTGGATAAGAAATTTATTCGACCTAGTGTATCTCCATGGGGCGCACCAGTGTTATTTGTAAAGAAGAAGGATGGGTCTTTCGGGATGTGTATAGACTACCGAGAACTAAACAAGCTTACAATCAAGAATAAGTACCCATTGCCGAGGATCGAGGATTTGTTTGACCAGTTGAAAGGTGCAAGTGTGTTTTCTAAAATTGACTTAAGGTCCGGATATCATCAAGTGAAAGTTAAGGAAAATGACATACCCAAAACTCGCCTTCGTAACCCGGTATGGTCACTATGAATTTGTGGTGATGCCTTTTGGACTTAGCAACGCACCGTGTGTTTATGGATTTAATGAACAGAATATTTCATCCTTACTTGGACAACTTTGTGATCGTGTTTATAGATGATATTTTGATATATTCACGGAACAAGAAGCAACACGAAGAGCATTTGAGAATGTTGGAAACATTACGTAAAGAACGACTATATGCTAAATTCAAGAAGTGTGAATTATGGATGGAACAAGTGGTGTTTCTTGGACACATCGTCTCACCGAGGATCGAGGTTGACCCGATCAAGGTAGAAGTCGTAAGGAATTGGAAGACACCAACTAATGTGAATGAAGTACGAAGTTTTCTTGGTTTGGCGGGTTATTATAGGAGATTTATCGAGGATTCTTGAAGATCGCATTACCTTTGACACAACTAACTCGCAAAGGTGTGAAGTTTCAATGGTCCGAAAAATGTGAGAAAAGCTTCCAAGAATTAAAGGAGAGGTTAATCATCGCTCTCTGTTTTGATAATACCGGACGGATCGAAGGCTTCGTCATATACGGTGATGCGTCTAAGCAAGGATTAGGGTGTGTTCTAATGCAACACAACAAAGTAGTTGCCTATGCCTCCGGACAATCGAAGCCTCATGAGCAAAATTACCCAACTCATGACTTAGAGTTAGCAGCGGTAGTACACGCCTTGAAGATTTGGCGACATTATCTGTATGGAGCAAAATGTGAAATATATACCGATCATAAGAGCTTGAAGTACTTCTTTGAGCAGAAGGAACTGAACATGAGGCAAAGAAGATGGTTGGAGTTGGTCAAGGATTATGATTGTACAATTTTATATCACCCTGGAAAAGCAAACATAGTAGCCGATGCCTTGAGCAGAAAGAATCATGAAGGTTTGAATTGCATGTTGACGCGCCAAGAACAACTTATCAAAGATTTAGCCAAGCTAAGAATCGATGTCATTGTCCCACCAAATACCACGAAGGCAGTAATAGCAGCAATGATAGTCCAACCTACTCTCAGGAGCAGAATAGTGAATGCTCAGAAAAATGACAAGTTTTTGATGAAGTTGAGAGATCGAGCAAAAGATGGGAACGTAAAAGGATTTGGCGTGGCAGATGACGGATCACTAATGTTTGGGAACCGTTTATGCGTGCCGAAGGATGAGCAATTGAGGAGAGAAATCATGGAAGAGGCACATTGCGCGCGCCATATACCGCACATCCTGGAGGTACTAAGATGTATCAAGATCTAAGAAAGACATTTTGGTGGAGAAACATGAAGAGGAGTATAGGGTCGTTTGTACGAGAGATGCATGACGTGCCAACAAGTGAAAGCTGAACATCAACGACCATCAGGGTTGTTAAAACCTCTCGAAATACCTGAATGGAAATGGGAGCATATAACGATGGATTTTGTTACAGGATTGCCTAGAACTACACGAGGAAACGAAGCTATTTGGGTCATAGTGGATCGCATGACGAAGTCAGCGCATTTCTTGCCAGTCAAGATGACATATAAGTTAGATAAATTAGCCCAGATATATCTAGCAGAGATTGTAAGATTACATGGAGTCCCAGTTACAATTGTATCAGACAGAGACACGAGGTTCACCTCTAAGTTTTGGCAGAGCTTGCAGAGTGCCATGGGAACTAAACTCAGCTTTAGTACCGCATTCCATCCACAAACAGATGGACAATCAGAAAGAACGATACAAACTCTAGAGGACATGTTGAGAGCTGTAGTGTTAGATCTAGGAGGAAGCTGGGAAGAACATTTACCGTTAGTAGAATTTGCTTATAACAACAGTTATCAAGCGACGATCAAAATGGCACCGTATGAAGCATTATATGGACGTAAGTGCAGATCCCCTTTATCTTTGGGATGAGGTTGAGAGAAAAGAATAATTGGACCAGATATTGTTGAGAAAAAGTGGAAAAGATTGATCTCATCAAAAGGAGAATTAAGGTTGCTCAAGATCGTGAAGTCGTATGTCGATAAACGAAGAAAGGATTTGGTATTTGATTGGAGACAAAGTATTTCTAAAAGTAGCACCAACTAAAGGAGTAATACGTTTTGGAAAGAAAGGAAAGTCAAACCGAGATATATTGGTCCTTACGAAATTCTTGAAAGAATTGGAGAAGTAGCTATAAGTTAGCACCTTTGCCATGAGTTATCCGGAGTGCATGATGTGTTTCACGTGTCGATGTTAAGAAAATATGTGTTTGATCCGAGCCATGTCGTTAATCGAGAAGTTATTCAAGTTAAAGAAGATTTGACTTATGAAGAGTTTCCAGTGGCAATCCTTGATAGAAAAATACACTCCTTAAGAAATAGAGATGTCGTTTTAGTTAAAGTGCAATGGAGTAGGCATGGAAAAGAGGAGGCGACATGGGAAAGAGAAGATGCGATGAAGGACAAATATCCAAATCTTCCGACAATAAGTAAGTTCTGAATTTCGAGGACGAAATTTTTCGTAGTGGGGGAGGGTGTAATACCCGGTTTTGGAGTTTGAATCTCAAAATTTAGGGTAAATTTTTCGCAATTTTTAAGGAATTAGATTAGTAATTTATTGGGATTTATAGCTAATTAAGAGTATTATTTAAATTATATAATTCGGGTAGAAAAATTATAAATTTAATTACGGGGCTTCCTATTATTTTCAATTCAAAAATCAATTTATTTCAAGCCCAACAAAATATAAATAAATCACCAAGATATATTATTTTCATCCCAAATTTTTGGCCCAATTGTCAAGCCTATCATAAATATCCAAAACCCATTTATTTCCTTTTATATAATACATTTCCATATCAGGTAACCTTCCAGAAAAGGAAACATTCCTTAACAGGTAAGAATCCTTTCTCTCTCCCTCACTCAGCCTCCGGCAGGCTTACGGTCGCCGGCCACCACCGCCGCCGTCGGCCGCCGGCCATCGGCGGTGGAATTTAACAAACCATATCTCATTCGAACCCTTTCGCCGCCCTCGTTCCAAATCTGAAGTCGGAATTTCGATTCGATTTCCCGTTCGCCGGCAAATCGCCGGTAAAGTTAAAATTTCGAAATCTTTGACTCTAGATCTACGGAGATCCGACCGTTGGATTTTCACAAACTTTATACCGTTAGAAAGCCCATTCCATAAGGTTTCCAACGCCACCTCTCACGATAAGATCCGATGTCTAGATCTTCGGCAAATCGCCGGCGAAATTTCTGAAAATCTGTCAATTCGCGCCGACGCCGTCAACTTTTGGCGGCCGATTTCCGGCTATCCACCGGTCCAAAATTGACGAGCTTTATACCGTTCTCTTCGTCTCTTCAAGGGCTTCAAATCCCACCGATCAATTTCATGATTCGAGTTTGTTTGCGCCGTGAATCGAAGTCAAATATATTACGAAATTTCTTTCATTTCTTGCTATTTTTTCATCCACTTCCCGTCTTGCTTTTACTCCCTCCGTTCACGTCGCGGAAGCCACCATGTCTGGTATAGGAGGTGTACGGGGTTGGGTTAAGAGGGTGGTGCGTGGCGGCGACGCACGGAGCGCGCCGTGTGTGCGTGTGTGTGTGCGTGAGTGTGTGTGTGTGTGCGTGAGTTGTGCGTGTGTGCGTGTAGGTTTTTTTCGGCCAAAGTGGCGGAAATGGCTTGGGGTTGGGTAGGAGAGCTCCCGGCAGCGGTGGCTGCTGGTTCGGGCGTCGTCGGAGGTCGACACGGTGGCAAACGGCGGTGGGGATGTGAATGAATAAAAGTTGGAAGTATTGGGGATGCCAAAGCAAATTTGAAATTCTTTTGGACTTGTTTGTAATTTTCGAAAACTTCACTTTGACCCTTCCCAAGTTCAGTTTAGTCCTCCCATATCAATTTTCAGCTTATTATAATTTTGCCCCCAACTCAACTCTTAGAGTTCGCAAATTAACCCCTAAAATTTTTAATTAAAATTCCTTAAGTCCTAACTTTCGTTTTTGACCCGAAAGGGGTCAAACGAACTCGATTGACCTCAAATTTGAACCATAGTCTCGTTATACCCTCCTTATACGCAAGGTCTATTCAAAATCATAATATTGCCCCTCAATCTTCCAACTTCAAGAAAACGAGACCAGGACATTCTTATTATTCGGTTTCACTCCTAATTTCTTCATTTCACATCCAAATGCCCCCAAAATTTAAGGATAGGTTTATCTAGCATATTTAAATTATTATATATTATTATATTTCCATTTCAGGCTTCTAAGATATATTATGCTATTTTGTGTAGGAGACGAGATTGAGCGGGAACTAGGACTTGCATCTACACAATCATTTTGCACATAAAAAGGTGGGGTTATCTTTACACTTAACCGTGTACTATTGCTATTCAATGCAAGTTGGCTGTTTAATTAATCATGATTGGTATGTTTTGCATGAATCCCATGTTGCGGTTGTCTGTACCGTTACATATTTATGTGTTGTGGTGACGATCACTTCACATTATGAGCTCGTACATATTACAAAGTTACGGTCTATCCGTACAAATGCCACGTATGATGCATTTCTACTAGTTGTAATTAATTATGCGATCGCTTAAATGTACCCCAATGAGTGTATTTTCATAGCACTCACCCCATATTATATTTTTGATTGAGGCGAAGTTTGTGGAGACTTGGGCATGATGAAATACTTTTGTAGTTCCAAAGTCCCTATTTCTCTCTTTCTTAAACTTTAAACTAATAAACCGATGTCTGTAAATAAGTTTTCCTTTGTTTTCTTGTTGAGATGAGCATGTGACTCATCTACTTATATAATGCTTCATTTGTATTTTGTGAATTAGGCTAACCCGCCTTTGTGAGCGTGGTTATTTGATGTTGGTTTGAAATGCTCTGTCGATGTTGAAAGTTATTTAAAGTTAGGTACACACTAATGTAGCGTTCCTTAAGCCCAAAACTACATTTTTCAAATTTGGGGCGCTACATAGATACAAATTAAATGTTATTTACAACAGGGGAAACATGTAAAATTGGTCTAGTGACTTGGTTTTTTTAGACTTTTGGTCCTTTAAATTGTCAAATTTTGGTCTTAATTTAATAACTTTAAAAATTGAGACATTTATTAGTCCGATTTTGCAGAAAAAAATTAACTTCATCGAAAACTTTGATTTGGACGAGAATATTGATCGGTGACATGGATTCACGAACTGTTTTTTTTTTTTGACAAAAAGAAAAATAATTTTATTAAAAAATTCAAACTAGCAATACATCGATAGTAGATGTAAAAACAAATATGTTAAGAACCGTGGAAGATTAATTACGAAAATACTCATTGCATCTAGGTTAATAACAAAACCTGGTTTAAAGCCTACAATTTTAAAAATTTCGTGATGTCTAGAATACATATGATTCCATATCGCAACCTATTGAAGACCATAACTCGATTTGTTATCTCTGTCCGCCAAATCAAAAACCCGTTTTTGTTGGAATCATCCACAAGAAAAAACAGCGCACCAAAACGGTGATAAACCAAGCGTCGCACTGCAGGCGACAAAATCAAAAACAACAAAAATAATGAAACAATCTAGATCTAAGTGGGAAACCACTTATTTTGTAGATAAATTGTTAATAAGGTGTAGATGGGGTAATTTTCGCCAAAAATCATCCATTAACAATGCGGAACAAGAAGAGAAACAAAAAGAGAGAGGGTTAGAAAGGAAAAAGGAGGCTAGGGTTAGAGAGAAAATGTATTAAATCACGAATTGTATGTTTAAGTTTGCGGAAAAAAAAATAAAAACTAGAAGTCCTAAATCCAATTTTGATGATGGGGTCTCCAGTGAATTTGGCTAATTCGCGTAAGGCTTAGTTTTCATTTTTCTTAATTTTGTTTTTCAAAATTCTTTTCGGGTCAAACTTATATACGTGACAATTTTTCCTATATATGCATGACAATTTTCCTTCAAAATTGAAAAATTACATAAATTTTTGTCGATGTCTTCAACATTTTGGTCTAGATCAATTTCCGACAAAATTGGAATTTTCAGAGAAAATCGAACCAAGTATCCCGAATTTTTAAAGTTACAAAAATGACCAATATAATCATTGACAATTTTTAAATCTATATTCATTACAACTAAAAAAGCAAAGTTCCTTCGGGTTTATGTTCCAATTAAGCCTGAATCGATTCTTCTTGCTCGAACCCAATTCCACAGATTTAATTTAATCCTGCGGATATTAGTCCCATCTTTGAGGGTTTAGTGGACCAAAAGTTAGAGGCAAATTCACTGGACGAATTTGACAATTTTAATTTAATTTCCATTTACAACAGTCATAACAACTTTGTTTTTTGTTGGCACAATCTCCACGCCTCAGTATATGTTTAAGATAAGTGATAACAAGAGTTAATTATAAGGTCTGTCCCATGATAAATAATGAAGACGAAATTAATTCCTGATGATATGGATGAGTTGTTAAAATATGCTTCAATGTATTTAAATTATTTATACTGCCGATCGATGACGGTAATTAAAACGTGCTTCTATCATTATGTTAATATATAGAAAAAAGTAATTACCAGTATTTCAACTCGAGTTTTGTTATATATTGGTCGTATCGATTAACAATTTAATACATTTGTTACACGCAAACTTATATACACAAACGAGAATAAAAGATAAAGATATATGCAAGGAGAATTCAAATTTTCGAAATTCTCCTTAAATTCTTGTACAAACTAAAACCCTAATAAATTAAATATCTGCAATTTAGTAGATGAAGGAAATAATATTTTTCTACACCTGTTGAAATAATTGGTTTTTGAAAGTTGGGTTTTGACCCGTTTTGACCAATTATTTAAGTGGATTCATTTATTTATTATAGGAAATAAATGAGATAAATGTAATCTACACCACGAGTAAATGAGTTTAACATTTTTAATTTGTCAAAACTAATATCGGGTGAATGAAAAATTAATGTTTAAAATAAACCACTTAAATGTCTTTTATATGTGACAATATAAAGGGTGAGAATGTGGAAAGACACATTCCACATGAAAAACATTTCAAATGCTTGACTTATTTATATAGAGTTTCACCAATAATAAGGTGTAATCATGTGGGGATCCTTATGGTATACCCTAGTGGACCAAGTCAATTTTGAATACCTTTGGCTAGATCAACGAGCACTTTTGCGAGAAGTTTTGAGAAGCCTTAAAGTTTTGAAAAATCGAATCGAGTTCGGTCCAATGGCTCGGTCACGTGTTAGGGCGACTCATGGGACAATGACTTGGCAAAGTCATCTAGATGGTGACACGTGCCACACGGTGGCGCTAATTGGACCGGATATTTCTTTGTGTGGTACCATGACTAGACAAGATTGTTCAATATGCATGGGTGTGTGCTAAGGGATATGTACCTTCATCAGGATGTAATGTAGACTATCGGACAACGACTATTGATTAGAAGGCGCGGTCCAACGGTCATGGTCGATCCATACCAAGAGTTGCACCGAAGTTCTATAAATAAGAGTCCCCGAACTCATATTTGCATCCGAAAATATCTTGGATTTGCATCGTTTATTCCGCATAAGTCCATAAAAGGGAGTTCAAAAACATCATAGTGTTCGTCGTTCTTGCGATTTGTAGTGCAACTATAGCAAGAAAGTTGTCTTTGTATCTTGGGAGATGATCGTATTTTCGTATGCAAACTACGTTCCTATCACTTTTTACCTATATTTTTTTCCTTTTGTACTTATATTTTCCTTTTTTATGCTCCCGCATATATTTTGATTATTTTTATTTTTTTCATTTTTTTTCATGTATTGCTTTATATGTTATATATGTTGTTTCGATATTTCAATTTATTTCTTTGTTGTTTATATGTTGTTTCGATATTTCAAATAACTTTTACCTATTTTTTATTTGTTTTTTGTCCAACTATTATTTTGTACATTGTTTCTATTGTTTTGGTGTTGTTCTATTATATTTTCAAAAATGTTGTTCTAATAATTATTTTTGTTATTTCCATGTAGTGTTCAATGCACAAATACAATTTTTACCTATTTTTAAATTCTTTTTATTCATGTGGTCTTTTTAATATTTTTACGTTGTTTTTGGGTTGTTTCAATACCATTTTTAATGTTATTCCGATGTTTTTTGTTGTTTCCATGTAGTTTTCGATGTTTAAATACAATTTTTACTTATTTTTAACTATTTTTGCTTATATGGTGTTTTCTATATTGTTTCGGCAAGGAGGCGGAGCCGGGACACTTTACCGGGGTGGGCGATACACGAAAATGGGGTGGGTAGGATAGAAAATCCAAGAAAAATTAATACAAATTATAACTAATTTTTCTTTTTTTTAAAAAATCCTCACTAAAATTTTTTTCAAAAAAATGGGCTGGGCCAGGGCGGCCTGACTGGCCCAGCCCCTGTCTCCGCCGGTGGTTTCTGGTTTGTTTCTACATTACTTGCTGGTTGTTTCCATGTTTAGCAGTCAGTTTGCGGGAAAGAAAACGTATCAAGTTCCATTTATTAATTGTATATATGCCGGACCTAGAAACTTACAACACAAAATTTCTCAAACTGCCATGCACTCTTTGGCCTATAAATATATGATGTCGGTACTTACATTGCCACACATCTCATAAATTAACCAAACCTCTTATATATATATTCAACTTTTGCAAATTAAATGGCCAACAACCAGAACTTGACCCCAGGTGATCTGGTGCCGAAGCATTTTGGCAGCAATCTCACCCGCCACGATTTCCCAGATGATTTTTTATTTGGTGCCGGCACTGCTGCTTATCAGGTGTTTGTCATTCCTGGTTCTGCATTTAGTACTAGTACTCGTGTCCGGTTGGATTTTTTTTTTTTAAATAATTGTTTACAGCCTAAACTTCGACAATTTTTACTCTGCCATCTTTTCATTTTCAACTATATACCTAAAATTTACAGATTTTTCACTTTTCAACCTTGGCCACCGGAGTTGGAATATTCAAAGAATTTGGTCACATGTGTCAATACTCTTGAAATATTCCAATTATGCCCTGGGGAGATTGCAAAGTGGAAAACCAACAAAATTTGGGCAAAAGTCTAGCTTGCCAAAAGTTAAGCAAAATTGCAAAATTTGTCTTATGATTTAGGGAGTGTATCAAAATTGGTCTTGTTCGGTTTTAAATATTTTGTTTGGTCTTGTAAGTTTTAAAATCATTAAATTTTAGTCATATTTTCACCGGATTGTTGCAAAACCACCGCAAATTGACACTTGCTTGCACGTGATCCCATAGAATTGGAGATATTTTGATATCCACTGTTTTTGAAGGGATGTGTTGAGAAAATTGCATCTTTAGTCACGCAGAATTGGCGTGTTGCACCCGTAGTCCCATGCCGCTTAATGGTCTCATACGAAGCAAAATCTTGCATATATAGTCCCACCGTTAGTTTTTAACACCAACAACACCCATCTCCGTTAAATGGTCAATTTGGAGGGAAAAAATAGGTTAGCCTTGTTTTTGGAGGCAAATAACGTGCGATAGTAATTTTTCCTCATTTTTTTGGGAAAAAAACAGTGCAAGCTCAAATTTCATTCATTTTTGCTCTAAAATCTTGAGAATAAAAATGAGTTCTTCCTCCTCTAATTATCTATGAGGCAAAAATAAGTCTAAAAGTTATTTTATAAATTTATAGATTAGAAATTACTATCTGGATACATGGACATAAATCTGAAAAATATTTTAAGAATTTAAAAATCAATAATTAATATATAAATATATGAAAATAAATCTATTAAATGCAAAATAAATTACAAATGTTATTGAATAAATTTAAAAAAATACTGATTTAATTCTAAAAATTTGAAATAATATTTAAAAGATTATTTCATATTTCTAAAAATTATAGACTAAATTTTGAGAACTATTTGAATAAATCCAAAAACAATCAAAACAAAATCTAACCTTTATTTGGTGAGTCTAACATTTATCAAAATTTAAATATTATTTGAAGTAATTTTGAATTAAAAATTAAATTTTGAAAAATAATTAAAAAATAAAAAATATTTTAATAATGTAATTAAAATAAATTTTTAAATTTAGTTATTTATAAATTTTGTATTTATTTAACTATTTTTCAAATTTTTGTTTGTAAATTTAAATCATTTTAATAAAATTTAAAATTTTCAGAATAAATTTTAGATTACTAAATAAGGTTTAGATATTATTTTGGTAATATTTGGATTTACTCAAATAATTTTCAGAATCTATTCAATAATTTTAAATAGTTATTTTTAAATTTATTAAATAAACTTTGCAAATTTCATATTTTAATTTCCCAGGACTTATTTTAGTATATTTAAATTTAGTATTTTTAATTTCTAAATTCTTGAAATTATTATCAAATATATTTTCAGTTATTTTAATTTTAATTGTTAATTTATGTATTTGTAAAATATTTTTTAGACGTTTTTAAGCACATAAATAATTATTTCCACCATTAAAGCAATTCACCAAACTGTTCTTTGCCATTGCGGTAATTTCCTAAAATTTCAACTCTTATGAACTTTGAATGCTAATAAAATAAACTATGAGACTAAGAATGCAAAGTATGGGACTACGGGTGCAATGCGGACCAATTCCTATGGGACCAACGATGCAATTTTCTCAAAATGAAACACGAGGTACGATTAACGATTGGCGTGCTCGTGAGATGCACGTGTAATGCCCGTTTGTGAAGCCCCAATTTTTATTCGATCATGTACTTATTTCGTATCGTCTTTGTATTATTTTGACTATTTTACCGCGTCACTTTGGTGGTAGATATTAATGATAAATATATTTTGCATTTAATTCTTTTAAATTCTATTTGTGATCATAATCATTTATTAATTTTAATTCGCATTTATGATCACTTGGATGATCATCATTATTATTATTGGTGTATTTATTAGTCACCTTAGAATTTTAAGAGACTATTTATTTTAGGGATTTATAATTTATAGAATTAAGAATTCGATTTAGATTAAGGGATCATGAGACTTATAAGTGATCAAGGAAATCACTAATTATTTTGGAGATTGATATTTATTCATCTATTATCATCAATTTTGGGAAAAAAATGTGGAATTACCAAAATACCCTTAGGGGACGGCATTGGTGTATTTTTGGTGTAGAAATATCTCCCAACTCTTGTACATGTACACCTTGTGTATTCATCTTGTGTATTTTTACACCATTAATTCAAACCTACATCTTAAATTAATCCCACCATTTCGGTCATCCAATTGGTCAAACAAGACCAATTTAAAAATTCCCCTAAGATTAGCATTTTGGCTAATTGTCCCTAATAAAGTTGCCTAAATATTACTTTCTTCCCTAATTCCCTCAATTATTACTCTAACTTATCATTTAATCAAAACAAAACAAAATTTTTATTCTTCCCATTTCATTTCACCAACACCAAATTTCTTCTAAGTCTTGTAATTCCTCTTACCTCTCTAAAAATCCTCCTACATCTCTCTACCTATTCTTCATCTTCTTCACTAACACTTAACCAAAACTTCAAGAATTCATCTCCCATTATCTTCAAAAATTCGAACCATATACACTACACAAGGTAAGAAATTTTCTTCTTCAATCTATTCTTATACCTTCTAGCTCACCTCTTTCACCTTCTAATTTAAGTTTGATATTTGAATTTGAGGTATACCTAGAAGACCTTTGAAGAAGTTAAGAGACTAGTCATCTTGAAGAAAAATTGTGAAGAAGTTGGACTATAAGGTAAGAAATGAAATTTTAGTACACTTTCTTCTTCTCTTCTATTTTCCAAATTTTGACACTCCATTTTCATTTTTGGAGTTTTAGGGGCTGACCTTGGAGGTTGACATTAAGGGTGACCAAAACCTTATACTTGGAAGCCATTCTAGTCACATTTTACTCACTACACAAGGTAAGTGTAGTATTTCCAATTTTCTCACCATCTTCTTTCTTTTCCCTAAGTTTTTAACCACATTCTTAAAACTACTATATTTTTTGATATTCCTTGACTTAGGGGCTGACCTAAGTCACTCCTTCATCGAGAGAGATTTATCCCATTTTCACCAACAAACCGATCTTTAAGGTGGGTGGAAAAATCCTTTCAACTTCTAGGTGTTTTAATTTGAAAATATGCATGTAGTATTTTGTTATTGAGCACTTGAGATATATATTATGTATTGCATGCTATTTTCTTGTATCAAGTTGGAAAAATTCTCAAGTGTTGCTCAAAAATGTGATTTATCGAAAAATAGGGCATACATGCACATTTTATTGTTATACTTGATGAAATTTTGTATGAGAAGGATATATATGTGTATGACTCTTGAAATCTATGTTTTGAATGATTTATAACCTAGACAAGTCGATCATAATTGATTAAATTTCAATTTTTGGACTTAAAATGCAAAAATGGAAAGTTGGTGGACTTAATTGCAAGAAAATAAAACTTAAGGGACCCCTCTGTAATTTTTTATTTTAAGAGTTTTTAGATAAACAAAATCAACCCTTAAAAGCCCAAGGACTAGATTGTAAAATTTGAGAAGTTTAAGGGCTATTTTGCGATTTTCGAAATCATTGCAGACCCTAATTTTAAAATTTGAAATTTTAACTCTTAAGGGACTGGAAATAACATATTTTAAGTGTATTCCAAAAATCCAAGTGTTTAGAACTTGGAAAGTAATTTTATAAAAATTGAGGGACCAAATTGTAAAAGATTAAACTTGAGGACCAAAATACAATTTCTAGGACTTATGCAGTCCATGCACCTGAAATACTAATTTAACTATAAAATAATTATATCTTGGACCCAAGGTTCAAATTTCATAACAATTGGACCCCTAAAAGCCTTAAAAGCAATTATTTTAAAATGGGACAAAAATGAGATTTTCAAAAGTTAAGGGACCTATACTTGCTTCTTTTAAAAACTGATTTTGTCCCAATATCCCACTGACCTTAGTGACATTTTACAACTGGAATCACATTAAAAGCCCTTCCGGTTTGTGAGTTCCAATTATTTTAAACTTAGAGCCGAAATGGCAATTTTAACAAATTTGGGGCCAATATGAAAAATCTTATAAAAAACTCGACCTCAAAACTTCAAAAACCTGAATCTCTGAACAATTTGGAGAGTTTAAGAACTGAACCTCATCATTTTTCAAGTTCGGGATATTTATTTATTAAATTTTTAACCCCAAAAGTATTGGTTTTTACAAAACGGGGCTAAATTGAAAATTTTCTTTTTGACCTAACTCAAATTATTTTTCTTTTACTAAAACAGCCCTGGACCCCTCGACTTCAATTCTTAATTAAAATATTTTAATTTCTCAAAAACCCTTGACTTATCGGACCGCCTTGATTAATACCCGATCGCGGCGACTTCCTCGTCTTGCGATTTGAATCTATAACAGGACTTATGTTCCACCTAATCGTTCAAGATATCGAAGATTGCTTATCCTCCCGATAATCATCTTCATCCAAATAACTCCACCAACGCCATAATTACCTTACGCAAATTTTCGAAAATTTTTCATGAACTCGCTTCCCGAATCAATATACTCATTTGCCTGGTTGACTACCCGAACATGTATTTAATTTCTGCTGAATCAACTTGGTGTGTCGAGCTCACGGTCGGAATGATTACGTCGGGGATGGGCAAGGTAGCTCGGCTACTATTCCACTCTCCGGCCCCATCGTCCCTAATCCCGCAACCGAGGGGACGGAGTTTGTCCAAGAGAAGCGGGTCGTAGTACTTGAGGTATAATCATGATTATGACAAATCCGAGCCTTGCTAGCTCACTTTGTGGATTTTGTTTTTGCCTACGGAGCGATAAGGTGACAGTGCTGGACCATCTTACTCGGGAGTTACAAGGAAGAACGAAGGAATCATTTGTCGATCCACACGATTCCGAGTTAATCGGACCCGTTTGGTTGGCGCTACAAACCGCACGCAACCGCTTACTTGTATTGCATAGGTTGGCGTTACAAATCCGCACGCAACCGCTACTTGTCTTGCATAGGATTGGCGTTAGAAATCCGTACGCAATCCTCCCGATTGCTTGAACCATAGTGCTGCGTGACCATGAACTGCTTTTTTTCTTAAATCGTATAAGTATATTACATAAATATATTTTTCATGACGCTTGTGGTGTGTGTGAATTCATGCATCATCTCTCACACGTTTTCATACAACTAAATTTCTCGCATTAACTATATATATCGCCACACTTGCACACGATCACTCCATCCACCGAGATTTTGTCTCACCCTCTCCTCGTTTTCTAACCTTAGAAGATGACTTTGTCGAAAAATTTGAACCTGCCTTGGATTGAACTCTCGAGCTCCGCCCGTTGAACTCATTTCCTATCGTTATCTATGTTCTTTGGACTATTTTCTTTTATTTTTCGATGTTGGACTCTTTATTTCCTTTGAAATTGAATTTGTAATTGAAGGGAGTAGGACCCATTTGACACTTAAGTTTGTGATATGATGTGTACTTTATTCCTAGTTCGGGTCGTAAGCTATTAAGTTGTTGGGATGTAATTGTAATCTTGTTGTACTTGTAGTTTTCATTTGCTTTACACCTTGTTTCACTTGTGATTGTTGCATCGTTTTCTAGAATGTTGGGTTTATTTCTGTTTAAATGATTGATCGCCGTCGCGTCACGTTTGGGCGTGACACCGTTAGTTTTTTGACATCAATGGACTACATTTGCAACTTTTAACTCTTGTCTTTGGGACTTTAAATGCTAACAAAATAAACAAAGTGGGACTAAGAATGCAAAGTATGGGACTACGGGTGCAACATGACAATTTCGTAGGACTAACGATGCAATTTTCTCGGGATATGTTTGTGTACATCATTCACCCAAAAATAGTCGAAAATAAATTGACATGTGTTCACACATGATCCCATAGAATTGGAGATATTTTGATATTCGGCTGTTTTTGTGTGATATTGCATAGATTAATCCACGTCATGAGATTTTGTAGGGATATATTTACATCGCCATGTCACCCAAAAATTAGTCGGAAATCAAAAGATTTGAATTTTAGGGTGTCATGTGTACTGTAGTTTCGCAACATTCGGCGGCAATAAAACTAAATTAAAAATTAATAAGACCAGTTTTGACGCACCCCTAAGTTAGAAGACCTGTTTTGCAATATTTCCCAAAGGTTTCTTTTCGCTTTTCTTCTTTTGGTTATTTTACATATATGTTAATTTTTTGTTGGATATATTTCAGGTCGAAGGTGGTTATGACCAGGGCCGTAGGGGCATGACTAATTGGGATGCTTGGAGCCTACTCAAGCCTGGTGTGTCTTTTTCATCCATCAATGCATATCCATACTAAAATCACACAAAACTATACTTTTCTATTCTTTCTTTCTCAATTGTTTTTAATTATGTATTTGGGAATGACAGGTAAAATAATCGACGGCAGCAACGGCTGTGTTGCTATTGATCATTATAATAACTTCAAGGTACGTAATTTAGCACTTCCTAGGTGGATTAAGTGTAAAAATTAGAGATCAAATTGATCTATAATTATATTGATTTTGGCACACGTGGAATTCACATTGCAGGAAGATGTGGCACTGATGAAGAAATTAGGGATAGACACCTACAGGTTTTCAATTGCATGGTCTAGAATATTACCAGGTAATAAGGTTTTATACAGAAGAATGATAATATAATTTATTGGCAATGCTATTATGCCATTGTATTGGCATATAAAATACAAAAAGATATTAATTAAGCATCTAACAAATTAATTGGTATATATATATATATATATATATATATATATTAGGTGGAAGATTGAGCGCTGGCCTAAACAGAGAAGGTGTCAGGTTTTATAATGAACTCATTGACTTGTTACTTGCTGAAGGTAAATATTCGATTTTGCGTTTGTCTTTATTAGATTTTAAATTTTGAGTTGATATTTACATATATAATGTTTTAACAAAATTACTTATGACCTTGATCATATATTTCATAATTTTTTATCCCCAGGAATTCAGCCGTTTGTAACTATCTTCCATTTTGATCTTCCCAAATGCTTGGAAGATGAGTATTGTGGTTTCTTGGACCCCAGAATTGTGTAACTGGCTTACCTCATTATATGTTACTAATGTTTTTAACTCGGGCTGTTTGTTCTTTTTCTTTCTTTTTGGGTTTTGTGACGATAAAAATTAAAGATTTCGATTATCTCATTATAAAGGTTAAACTTAATTGACACTAAATGTGTTGCTTCATGCGTATTTTATTGTGGTTCTTAACCCTGCGAAAACACTTCAAGTTTACAAATAGAAATAATTTTTTACTAGATTTTACAATTATTAACATAATTTTGACATAACCACGAACTTGTAGCTCAAGTGGTATCACTCACCTTTTGTAAGGATGTTGAAAATATAATTTCGACATGTTTAAAAATATTTTTTTTTCTCAAACTACACGATCAATTACCGACAAATCACAAACAATTTTAAATTTTACCGATATAAATATTGTAGGTGTTTACCAACAGATTTCAAATTTTTTGGTAAATAATGATTACCTACAACGATTTTACTTACATTTTAAAGTTACCTAAATAATTGCATACATATTTTTGTAATGGGTCTTAAATATTGATATAATGATCAAATAGGACTTATGCTCCACTGCAATGTGCAATATAATGAACTAGACTGTTCCTAAAATTAAATTAATTTTGGATGATTTTACCACAACCAGGAGTTATGTTTATGTAATGTTCGGAATACCTGCTGAATGATATTCTCATTCAAATTTAAGTATTCGATCAACAGGAAAGATTATGCCAGTATGCAGAAGTGTGCTTTTTCAATTCGGGATCGGGTGAAAAACTGGATGACAATAAATGAGCCTGTCACATACACCACTGCTGGATACGTCACGGGTAGTTTTCCGCCTGGTCATGGTTCACCATCAGAAGTGCTAGGATTAAATAATGTTGTAAAACAAAGATCTGCCCGTGTAGTAGTACTTGACGATACTCATATTGGTGGGAATGCTGCAACTGAGCCATATTTAGTGGCACACCATCTGATTCTTGCTCATGCTGCAGCTGTTGATATATACAGACGAAAGTATCTGGTTTGTATTCTCATTCATTTATGTCGGTAAATTTTGTAGGATATATCCTATATGATCACTAGTCCCACAACAAATTGTCACCAATTTTGGACTTGAGTTTGGTCAAGCTAGCAAACATATAAATTTCATGACATTCCTGCAGTATATTGAAAATTTTAGTAATTATTCTTTTCAGCATACTTGAAAACATAAAACACATTTTCAATGCCTTTTTTCCCCCTACCTGAGGTGGACTTGAACCCTGAATATTAATTAAATTTGCATAAAGATGGATGCATATATGTTGATATTTCCTTGATAATTTGTTATTTTGTTAATATGTAGTAATTTTTGGATATTTAAAAAAAAAACTATGTACAGGCTGTTCAAAGAGGCAAGATAGGAATGTCGAACGCGATTAATTGGTATTATCCTTACTCCGAACTACCAGAAGATATTGCTGCTGCCAGAAGAGCTATTGACTTTTTGTTGGGATGGTATATAATTGCTAATTTAATCTGCTCATATTAAACATACATAATTACATTAATAGTTGAAAATAAAAATATTACATTTGATTTTATTTCAATTCCCAGGTTTGTAGAACCTCTAGTGACTGGTGACTATCCTGATTCTATGCGAAAACACGTAGGAGACCGGCTACCCAAGTTTACACCAGAAGAAAAAAATTGGTAAAAGGATCATACGATTTTCTTGGATTGAATTATTATACCGCAAATTGGTGTGCCTACAAACCTAAGCAACCTGGTACCCCAACAAATTACTACACGGATCAGGAAGCCCAATTCTTTAGTAAGTATTTGTAGCTTCTTTCCAAAATAGTTGACCCGTGAGTTATAATTGTACCATCGGAAACATCCAACTTGCAGATTATAACTCATTTACCAATGTCATATTTTAATTTTTGTGTGTCCAGCTGAACGAGATGGAGTTCCAATTGGTAAACCGGTAAGTTGTCATTTAACTTTAAGGTAAATTAAATTTACAATGATGGATTTGTTTGTTATATGAATGTAAAGTTGAATTTCATGCATTGTTGTATTTTAATGTTGTCAGGCTGGTTCAGACTGGTTTTTATTGTTCCGATTGGAATATATCAAACTCTGATTTACGCAAAGGAAACATATAACGACCCCGTTATTTACATTACAGAGAACGGTATAGTATTAATTCAAACTTCTTAATTAGTCTCTTTTTAGACTAAATTGCAATTTCATTCTTATAGTTATATGGGGCTGGCAATAATGATCACGTCAAAAATTACGATTTTGCCAAACAAACCATAATTTTTAATAAACTCTCGACTTGAATCTATTGGTCACTGAATATCCGAAAAATTGTCTAAACAAATCCACATTATCCACAAATCAATTTCACTTATGTGGTCATCCTCTAACCGAGTTTTTCTTTGATGTCTGTTTCTTCCAATTAACATAAAAACTCAACTTAGATAATGTCTACATATATATACGAAACTGGATGCACATCAGCATGCATGTTGCCTAGCCGAAAATGTGTAGCGGAGTTTACCCGGCAATTTTTTAATTTCCAGCAGCCAAAGGACAAAGATCGAGAATTGTTATGGGATATTTTTGCAAATCGTGATTTTTTTGCAGGACTATTATTGCCACTCCCTATAGCTACAAAACTAATTACAATATATAGCCACTCTTTTGATTGCTAATAGTAAGAAACGCTATGTATCTGTTTGCATTAATATTATTTATTTCAGCCATGATACAATATAGTCAATGGTCCCATTCTTGATGTAGGGGTGGATGAGAAAAACCATAAGCACCTACCACTTTCCATTCTTCTTGAGGATGACTACAGAATCAAGTACCTTCAAGAACATCTCGCCTATGTGAAATTAGCCATGGAGTGAGTATTGTCCTTCACACACAAAAAAAGAAACTCACATCCTTGATTATTTATTATCTGACTCTTTGATGTTTCCATGGATTTATAGAAAAAATAACGTGAATGTCAAGGGTTATATGGTGTGGGCATTATTTGACGATTACGAATGGACCTCAGGATACGCAGTTCGATTTGGCTTGTATTATGTGGATTATGCCAATGGATTGACTAGATATCCGAAAAACTCAGCTATATGGTACATGAATTTTCTGAACAAAAACCGACTACTTCTAGGTCCCAATTGCGGCAAGTTGAAGAATTCAAAGAAGACAAGCAAGTGATAAGAAAAAGAAATCAGTAAGAGCTGATCGACGTTACAGTACTCAAGAGTACAACATATATATGCTTCCATCAATCGCGTGAACTGTGTGTCCCGAATAAGGCATTGCCATTGTTTCTTTTAAATAGATCCTTCTTTACATGTGAATCTAAAAGACCATGTTTGTTGTGTTCAAATAAGAGTTTGAGACGCCCCTCGCAGTTTTAATGTTCATTGTCTATTGTCTGATATTAATTTTCAATCGTACTTGTGTTCCTTTGCAATTGATGAAAATTTGAATTCCTAACTAAAATCTTGGCATTATATATTTATATTTCACTCTAAATTGTTTGTGAAATTTTTTATTTTGCGCCTGGTTAGAATAAGAGAAACCAATGTGTTAATGTTAAACATATTTATTTTCTTACACTTGTCATAGTCAAATTAATTTTTCATTATATTATTATCATCTTAAGATTTTCACGAACCAGAACATATCAGACAAAACATGAAAATATACATGATCACATTGATGATACACATGGCACCTCCAGATTGCATCATCACTGAATCCTATGATGATCTTCCGTAGCATATGATTGCCTAATGATTATGTGTAGCTGTCATTTTCATCCTTATCCGTATTTCTTGTACTCAATAGAATAGTGACAAGTGTCAATCTAGATTCTTCATCATTTGTATAAATGTACCTTGTCTGCAGCATATTAATCATCCAATGAAAGACTATTGAGTACAACATCTATATTCTCTTTGTTCCCTTTTCTTTGTTTCATCAATGGCAATTCCAAAATACCAAAATGGTATCACAGGTACTCCATCCCTTTTCTATTCCTTTTTCATCCTTAGCTCACCATGTCAACAACACCTCAAGAACAAGTTATCCAGGTGCAAAACAGCTCATATCCACCAAGCTCGGTGGAGGTATCAAGTTTTGTGACTATTCGAGGCTATGGTCTTCTTGGATACATTAATGGCACAGTGGCTATGCCACGTAAATATATTTGGTACATAAAACCAATGTTTTGAATCTTTGCTTATTCCACCTAGACTAGGCAAGACCAACTTCTTGCCTCTTGGTTCTTGTCTTCTTTATCGATAGCATTTTGATATCCACTTTGTTGGTTTTAATACCTCTAAGGAGATTTGGGAATCCTTGGAGACTACTTTTTCTAGTCGAACTCGGCCAAACTTATGCAATATCGATTGCGATTCTGACATCACCAAGAAGGGAAGTATGTCCATGAGGGAATATTTCAATAAGGTAAAAAGTCTGTTGTGACTTATTAACCTCTCGGGAGAAAAGGTGAGTGACCAACAATGATTTCTTACATTCTATCTAGTCCGGGGTCCGAATATAATGTTGTATTGGTTTGATCACTTCAAGAGCTATGCCTGCACCCTCACGAAATTTACTCTATTCATTAAGTTTTGAAAATATATTGGAATCTCTTGTGGAATGCTCTCACGACTTAGAAGGACATGCCTTATCTGTTAATCTTAGCACTCATACAAATTCTTACAGAAGAGGAGTAAGTTCATATGGGGGTAGAGGAAGAAATGCACCTCAAGGATCTAGAGGCGAGAGGAATGAGTGGAAATCCAAGAGGAAGAGGTGGCATAGGTTACTTCAATAATAGGCCAGGATGTTAAATCTTCCATTATAATAACCATACCGAGATAAGTGTTATTATAGGAGTGACCTCGTTTCAATCCTAGCGAGTGGAGGCAATCAATACCAACGAGTTCCAATTCTTCAAATCACTCAACAAATATTGCTAATCTTGGAGGATCCGGAAGTAGCTAATGATGATATATCTTTGGTACCCGGATTATGGAGCAACCAACCATATCACTTATGATATGAGTAATCGAATCTAGTGCTGATTACCAAGGCACGAAGAAGGTCCAAATGGCAAATGAAACAAGTTTGGCTATATCTCATGTTCGTAATTCAATAGTAAAGTCACCACATTCTGTTTCTCTCTTGAATTCATCCTTAAAAATCATTACATCACATAACTAAGAATCTTATCGGTGTTGCTCGGTTTGCTAGAGATAACAAAGTTTTCTTTGAATTTCACCCATTTGTTTGTCTTGTGAAGGACCGGCGATCGGGGGAGTTCCTTCTCCGAGGAGACTTGAAAATGGCCTCTACAATTTTCATCTCACAAAGTCTCGAGTTCATTCTTCTTCTTTTCCATTCAATCAAACAGAAAGCTTGTTGTTAATCCTGCGTGAAGTTAGAACAAAGTAGATCTAGCCTTATGGAATTTGTAGACTAGGTCATGCTTATGTTGAGATTGTCAAGAAAGCACTACAAAGTTGTAATATTCCCTTCTTTGATAATCAAAGTAATTTTATTTGCTTCTTTGCCTCCAATCTAAATGTCACAAGTTACCTTTTTCCAATTCCGATTCTCATCACTATGATATGTTTGATGTTATACATCGATCTTTCGGGACCAAAGACCTATTAAGTCTTTCCATGGTTATACTTACTATGTCAGTTTATTGATGATGCTATAACATATACTTGGTTTTACCCTCTCAAAGCTAAATCGACACTAAGGGTCGCATTTATGCACCTTAAGGCTCACATTGAAACACAATTTAATAAGAAAATAAAATGTGTTCAAAGTGATGGGGGAGAGAATTCAAGGCTTTGGACAACTTCTTTTCGAAAATGGCATTCTATCATAGAATATCATGCCCATATACTCGAGCAAAATGGCTTAGCGAGAAAGAAAACATAGACACATTGTAGAAATTGGCCTTTCCCTTCTCGTCAATCCCGGCTACATTCCAAGCATTGGGATGATGCTTTTACTAGTGTTGTGCACCTCATTAATAGAACACCTTCAAAAATCCTCCACTATAAGAGTCTCTATGAGGCCCTTACAGCGCTAAGCCGGACTATCACATGACTTAAAGGTTTTGGTTGTCTATGTTTTCCTTATCTAAGACCATATAACCACAACAAGCTTGAACCTAGAAGTCTACCTAGCATTTTTCTTGGATATCATCCTCAGTATATAGGCTATAAGGTGTTTTTCCTACTAAAACGGTCATTATAACTAGGCATGTCATCTTTTATGAGAACACATTCCTTCTCCAAAAAATTTTCACTCGAGCAAGAAGAATTCCATCAGCAAGCGGGTCCCTTATTTAAACTTATTTTCCTAATCGATTCGATACACCTCCTCATTCCCCTCAATCAAGTCCCTCTGTTCCCTCATTACACACTCCTAGCACACAAGATTCTCGATAACAATTACACTTCACCTATCACACATTCCTCCTCTCCTTCTACACAAAGTATGGTGGTACTATTACAATTGACTTACCTATCGAGAATGCTAATTTACCCGCTAATGATGTTGCTCCCAATGTGACGGTACTCATTCAATGATTATAAGATCCAAGTATGGGATCTATAAGCCTAAGACATACATTGTTGAACGATTTCGAGCCACATAATTTGGAGGATGCCTTGAGTTAGCCGAATAAAAGCCGCTGCCAGCAGAGAGTATCGAGGCTTTGCTTAAGAATAAAACTTGGATCTTGTGTCCATTACCACCGAACGAGAGAGGTTATTGGGTGCAAATGGGTATACAAAACCAAAACAAATCTTTGATGGATCTCTAGCCAAGTACAAGGTAGAGCTTGTAGCCAAGGATACACCCAATTGGTGGTTTTGATTATCAAGAAACTTACGATCCTGTGATTAAACCTTCTACCATCGAGTTGTTTTGTCCATTGCCTTATCAAAGGGATGGAGAATCGAGACAATTGGATGTTGATAATGCCTTTTTGAATGGAGATATTGATACGAGTTATATATGGAACAACCTCAGGGTTTGAACTTTTAAAGGGACGAGAACATGGTGTGCAAGCTTACTAAATCTTTGTATGGGCTCAAACAAGCTTCCGAGCTTGGTCAAGCAAGTTGGGGAGTGTCCTCTTATTTCGGGGTTCATTGTTTCCCAGAGTGACACCTCTTTGTACATTAAGCATGATCAATCTCATACAAATCTTGTCTTAACTTATGTTGATAACATTATTGTTACGAGGAGATAATAATCATGCCATTCATCGGCTTGTCCGTCGGATGAATCAACATTTTTCATTAAAGGATTTGGGAGAGATACATTTCTTCTTGAGGATTGAGTTCACGCAACTAAGAAAAGGATGTTCTTGAGTCGAGAAAAAAAAATATGTAGAAGATCTTATCATCAATTTTGGAATGTAGGGTGCTAAAGGGCTTAGTACTTTACGATTACTAACAATTCATTGTCTAAATCCAGAGAAAGTCCCACAGTGGATAGCAAGTTGTATAGACAAATTGTTGGAGGTCTTGAGTATGCTACAACTACCAAACCCGAAATCGCTACGATATCAATAAAGTCGGTCAATATATGCAAAAT
The DNA here is from genome assembly GCA_016081115.2 of Rehmannia glutinosa. NCBI lineage: Eukaryota > Viridiplantae > Streptophyta > Magnoliopsida > Lamiales > Orobanchaceae > Rehmannia > Rehmannia glutinosa. The sequence continues at coordinate 558,252 of JABTTQ020000362.1, forward strand.
CCCTTGGATACCTATTGGAATAGAATTATTAGATATCTTGTTGGATCAATTGATTTTGACCGCACTTCTCATCTTCCTCCAATTTGAATTTAATTGCATATGCAAATGCTGATTGGGCATCGATTTGGATGACAGAAGATCAACATCAAGTTCTTGTGTGTTTTTAGGAGACAATCTTGTTTCTTGGAGCTCTAAGAAACATCCTATTATATCAAGATTAAGATCTTGACGAGAATATAGGAGCTTAGCCCATGTTACTTGTGACATTATTTGGATGCAATCATTGTTGAGAGAGTTGCGGATCAAGCAAGACAGGTACCAATTGTTAGGGTTGATAATCAAGGAGCTATTTCTTTTGCAAGAAATCTAATTCAAAGATTCTAGGACTAAGCACTTGGAACTTGACATCCATTTTATCGAGAGAAAGTTATGAATAAAATGATTGTTGTTAGACATGTGCCTTCTCATGATCAAGGTTGCGGACATCCTCGCAAATCGCTTTCGGCCAATTCTTCATTCGCCTTCGCAATAAGCTTGGTGTTGCTCCTAAAGGCACATTCGAATTGAGGGGGTTGAAAATATACATGATCACATTGATGATACACATGGCACCTCTAGATTGCATCATCTTTGAATCCTATGTGTAGCTGTCATTTTCATCCTTATCCGTATTTCTTGTACTTAATAGAATAGTGACAAGTGTCTATCTAGATTTTTCACCTAGTTTGTATAAATGTACCTTGTCTTTGCAAAGCATATTAATCATCAATGAAAGACTATTGAGTACAATGACTACATTCTCTTTGTTCCTTTTATTGTTTCATCAAAGGCAATTCAAAAATACCAAAAACATACCCAAAATATGCACCCTTTCACCCTCAAACGACAAGAACATAAATTCCGCACAAACTCAAATCAACAACACGAAGGAAAAGATTGGAGAACACTCTAAGAAACTCATGTTTGCCAAAAATTTGATCTCAACACTTTGCAAGTGTACATTGTAGTTTATAAGATATTGGCAAGCAAAGCCGTATCTTAGTGATTGAATACGAAACACGTAGACTATAATAATATCATATTCCAATTTTATTGAAGCGACGAAAATCAAGAAATAATTATCAAATCTAAACAAATAAAATAAAAGATGTAAATTTTATAAAAACCGAAACTCCACATGCAAGTCTTTTCAACAAATATGAAAGCGACCCTAGGCACATGATCTCAACATGCTCCTTCAACATTAAATCCAATCAATATTCATCAAAACCAATTCATGTATTTCTATGGGTTCAATTCTTATACTAGTTTATTCCCCCTCCCGGATGGTGTATAAACAATTGATTAATAATAATGTAGATTTCCGATATGTTACAACTATTATTAACTCTCAAAAGATCTTTGATTGAATGACTCCCCACAAACAATTGTAAGTCTCGACTCGTTAGACTGTTTGTGTCTAAATTCGATTTCCGCTTTTTAACTCATCTCCGAATTTTGGACTAACAAATAGGACATGTAAATTATTGATCGATAATCTATAAGAAATAAGCACTCGAATTCATAAAATAGAATACATAAATCAATTTAGAAACCAATCAATCAAGATTTAACATGAATCCACAATTTTGATTATCCAGTAGGATCATAAAGATCCCAACATATTTGATAACAAATTCATAGATAAATATGAAATCAAATAGTTTGACATCGTTTATGTACAAACAAGAGATCTAAACTAAGAAAGAAAACCCTTCTTGTCGGGATGAATCTTCCTCCAAGCCTCCAAAACACTTGTGCTTCTTTTGTTGATACGAAAGGCCTTACGGTACTCTTCGCACTTAGCCTTCCTCTCTCAAAAGACCTTTGATTTATGTTTCATGTGTATTTTATGTTGTATGAATGGTATATGATGTTCTAATTTCGTGCAAGCCTTGGTCCCTTTATATAGGTCTTTGTGAGAGATAACTTGTAGAGTTCTCGACAGAAAAGGACAACAAAATCGCCCAAATCGAACCGCACGGTCCGTGTCACACCACACGGTCCGACCGTGTAATAAGTCTCTGTCTTTTTTTTTCCCAAACACTTCACATGGTCGTGTTATTTTCACAAGGTTATGCGGCCTCATACGGGTTGACCGTCTTTGTTGTTTCTTGTCCGTTTTCTTTGTTTTTTATCTTTTCTTCGCACTCTTCGATATCTTGTTCGGCCTTCCAACCGATATCTTTCCATGTAAGCTCTGTTTACTAAAACGTTACAAGAATACGTAGTATCATGCCCTTCTAAGGAAACCAAGTAAAATACATTAAATATGCGTGTAAATGTATCAATTATATATCATTTTAAGCCTTTAAATGTACGTATATTTTACACATATCAAAATTCCCCAAATTTACACCATTGCTCGTTCTCGAGCAAATTAAGAAAACAATCATATGGGGTACAAAGAACACACAAGAACACTATAAACATTTAATCTTATTTGACTTCATATTCTAGCAAACCAAACAATTCATTATCAAGAAGTCATCAATCACAAGTTCACTTAATTAATACTCTCTCGGGTACTTGACATCGCGACTCACAAGAAGTAGTGTATCACTCATCTCTCAAAGTATATGGCACGTGTATGCACTCAAATCAATTCAATGAATGTAGAACTACTATAGGCTTGCAAATCGTCTAACATCTCTACCACTTTAGTGTGCACAACTTTAGAGTAAAAAAGACTTATCATTTGGTTGTAATGTAGGCTCTTTGGTAAGTGTAGGAAAAATTTGGATTAAGTAACTTGACTAGACCAAATAGAATTTAAGTGCACGGACTTGCAACTCACCAACCAAATTTATCTCAAAGAATCATTCTTATCTATATATTTCTTTTTTTAACTCAACTCCACCATTTTCTCTTTTTTCATTCTTATGCATGTTTGCCTTCTTTTCTTTTTCTTTAGCCTCAAGCTTTTAATTTTTCAAAATTTTTAGAATTTTTCTTTCTTCTTTACTCGATTCTTCTTTCTCTTTTTCAGAAATTTTCTTTATTTTTTGAGCTTCTTTTTCATTCATTTACCTAACTTTGCTCATACCTCATTCTTTTGCCAACATTCTCTTTTTTTTTTTTTTTACAATTTCACCACATCTTCCCCAAACTATTCATCTTCTTTAAGCTTAAGTAGTTTTAGGGATAAAGAATCATCTTTAATGTTTAAAGATCCACATGTAGCTAACAATAAAAAGTTAAGGCTTAAAATGTTGCTAACTAGGGAATCATGATTTCATAGGTAGGCTTTTAGGATAAGTAGGCTAAATAAAGATGGCCTTAAGTTATTTTCATAAAGCGCACACATTCATGGCTTCAATGAAGAGACCAAAGGAAGTTCTAGAGTTCTAGCAATCATGAATGACACACTCAAGAAAAAAAAATAAGACTACATAATATAAAAGATTATAGGCACAAAAGCTCACAGACTTATTTTTTGCAACATGCTCAAATACCCAATTTTCTTAATCAATGCAAAACAAGTAAAAGACATCTTCTCAACAATTCATCACATTATTCACAAAAATATCATCTCATAAAATCAAATTCTCATAGTAAAATCATGCGGGAACTTTTGTACTTTTTCGAATTTCTAATCCCAAATCACACAAAAGCAATTAAACGTGCTAAAACAATAAACATGCTAAAAATAAAATAAACAAATCGGAAAAAATATTTCCGAATTTTTTTATGCGTTTTATATATGCTCTACATGCAATCCTAAATGCAATACAAAAATGCAACAAGATTACTTTGTGCATTCTTGACAACTCCCGAACTTAAATTATGCTACGTCCGAACATATGAGAAAATTATCAAAAGAAAGCGGAATGCGTAAAAATACTTTGGTTTGAATATGGGGTTGCCTCCCGACAAAGCGCAAAGTTTTACATCTTCGGCCGACTCCTCATTGTCTGCATTGGCTATATCAAGTAAATGGTCAAAATTTCTTGTTACGTTTCTTGCCCATAACAATGTATAATTCGTTGCCCATTTACTATGGAAGCTCGACCATCCTTTGCTAGTAGTTCAATGGCTCCTCCCGGTGATAATATCTTTTTATAACGAACGGACACAACCATCTTGACTTAAGTTTACCAAGAAAACACTTTTAATCTAGAATTATATAAAAGTACCACTTGCCCAGGGTAAAAACACTCTTCTTAAAATTCTTTTATCATGCCATCTTTTTGTGCAATCTTTGTAATTTTGGCATTCTCACATACATCTTGGTGGAATTCTTCAAATTCGCGTATTTTAGTTTTCTTTTCTCACCTACTCTTTGTCATGTCAAATTTAAGCTTTTTCACTACCTAAAAGGACTTATGTTCTAATTCCACTTTGGAAGGTGGCATGACTTCCCAAAAACTAACCGATACGGAGACATATCCAGAGGTGTTTTGTATGTCGTATGATAAGCCCATAAAGCATCATCAAAATTTAAAACCCAATCTTTCCGATTTGTGCTAACCGTATTTTCTAAGATCCGCTTAATTTCCCTATTGGAAACTCGGCTAACCCATTTAATTACGGATGGTATGTGGTGGTCACTCGATGCCTCACTCTGTATTCTCAATAATATTATTATATAATTTATTTGAAGTGAGATCATCCATCACTAGTAAAGGCTCGTGGAGTGCTAAACCTAGTGAAAATATTCTTTTGCAAAAATTTCAACACAATTCGGCATCATTTGTTTTAGTAGGGATTGCTTCCACCTATTTGGATCTTGTTGGGAAATTTATTGACTAGATTTTGATGAATGCCTTGTAAAACTTAGACTAAAAAGTTGGCACCCTATTTTCCTTGTATTTTGTATTGTAATAGATAGGGTTGTATGGTGAGTCAAGTCGGCTATGCCTGGATATACAAGAAGTAAGCGGAGATCGAAATGAGGACTCAAAAACAAGCATTTGAGTATGGCAAGGAGGAAAAGTCAAGAACTCGATCAAGGAGTATCGGTGGGATACAAGCGTGTGAAGGTCGATCAAGTCAACTCAAGAAGCAAGTCTTAAGTTGAAGTGACGGATGAGTCATCCATTGATTGGAAGCTAACTCAAGTCACCTGGGGATGTTAGAAGAAGCTGATCAAGTCAAGACAATGAAAAAGAATCGGTTGCATTGGGAAGTCAAGAAGCTTACTTAAATAAGTAATACTTCCCGTTTGCCATCCGAAAGTGTTGATCCCCGAAGTGTGCAAAAGGAATAAACCAATGGGAAGCATCGCACCTCGTGTCGGACTCGAAAAGTTTGAACATTCATTTAATACGAGGAAATGTCAACATCAAGGATCGCAACAAGACAAGCCAACGAACACACGTGGCTTTTGAAAGTCACCCCATCTCTTCAATGGGCGATTTTTGAAATATCACTATAAAAGGTGAGGAATCACTTTGAGAAAAGAAAACCTTGACAACCTTGAATCACGAACTATCAACCAATTACTCGAACTATAACCTTGCAATATATTCTCAAGTTATTCAAACAAATCCTCAAGCCTAAATTTGAAGGAAATCGATCCAACACCAAGGTGTGAAGGAAAGACAACTTCAAAGCTGTTGAAGAGAAACTTTTGAAGAATCAAAAGGGGTCTACATTCAAGAACGATTGTAGAAAGGTTCAAAGTCGAACCCGATCTCAAGTCATTGGAGGGCTTCGTGATCAAATCCAAGAAGCTTGAGCAAGTGAGTTTGAAATAGCAAACCACTGTGCCCTGTGAAGTTCGAGTCGGACGAGAAGCCATTTGTGTGACCAAGGCATCTCGACTAAGTCCTAAAGGATCAAGTCAATTGTGTGATCAAGACTTGTATCTGGTCGATAACCGCTTTGTACTACGATCAATACTTAGTGGATTCCTCCGGGAATTGGAGAAGAGATGAGTAGAAGAATTACCCCATGTTCGAACCTCTACAAAAATTATTCTGTCATTTACATTTCAAAGCATTTTATTTTCTGCATATCATTTTATATCTGCGATAATTTGCTATCAACCGATAATTAACAAAGTGCTAAAATCAAGTGTTTAAAACAAAGTTAAACTAAATTCAAGGGTGTTAAGTCTTCCATTTGAAAATATCATCACAACCAAGTTAAGGTTTAGACTAAATAGGTGAGTTATTCTATCAACAGCTCAATCGAGTGCGTTGAGTGGCTAACTCTGTTGGTTAACTAACTTAGTTGTCCTCGAGGACTTAGTGTGAAATTAACTCAGTATTACTTTAAAGTACTAAAATCGAAAAGTTGGTAAGGTTTATTCAACCCCCTTCTAAACCTTACTCACACCCCTTGGGACCTACAAGTGGTATCGGAGCGGTTGGTTCATTGAGCCTTTAAAATCTTTGGTTCAAGTAGATCTCCAATCTTTCAAAGAAGTTTTTAACACTTGCTCTTTCAAAAGCTATTTTTACTCAAAGCAAAGTTATTATCATGGAAGCAAATTTGACACGCATTCCCATGTTCACTATTGAGGAATTTGATGACTGGAAAATTCGTATGCAGGCCCATCTATCTCGCTTTACATGACGAAATGTGGCTAGTAATGGAGGATGGGCCATTGCAAACATGGAAAGTGAACACAACCTGCAAGGAGAGTTGTTGCGGTGAAGGGGAGGAAGTTGTGGTGAAGCAAGACCACCTTAGTTAAAAAACCAAGGACTGAATGGACCAATGATGACATAAAGAGATACAACTTGGACAACGTGGCCAAGGATATTCTCTACAAGATTCGGACAAAGCAATGTTCAATAAAGTCAAATCATGCAAAAAGCGCAAAAGAAATCTGGGATAAATTAACTTTAATTTGTGAAGGATCGAGCAAATTAAAGAAAACAAATTATCTGTTGTTGTTCAAAAATTTGAAAACTTTAAAATCTTTGGCAGGTGAGACAATGGATCGTTAGATGCTAGATTCACTGAAATTACAAATGAGCTCTCAGACTTGGAAAGGAATACACACAGAAGGAGATGTGTATGAAGATTCTAAGAAGTCTCCCAGCTGAATGGGAAACGAAGACCATGGCTCTAAGGCACTCGATGGACCTATCAAAGACATCCAATCATGAACTATTCTCAGACCTCAAAGATTATGAGTTTGAGCTGAGAAGAAAGGATCAAGAGGAGACATCTGTACCCAAAACAACTGCACTTATAGTTAAGGATGGGAAGAGAGCTGAAGTCAAGGAAGCCTTTGACCAGGAGGAAATTGCCTTGATGGTTAAAAGATTCAACAAGTTCTTCAACAAGAACTATAAAAGAAACAAGGGTGAATCCTCCAGGAGACATTCAGCTCCATCCAAGTCAAGAGAGCTGAACATCAAAAGATTGAATACCAAAGAGCTGATAATCCAAGAATGGAAAGAACTGTTCAAAGAGTTGAGAACCTGTGTTGGAACTGCAGACAACCAGGTCATTATGCCATTAACTATCCATATCCTGTAGTCAATAAATACGGGAATGAAGAAGAAAGAAAAGTCTTGAGAAAGAAGACAAAAAAAAAAAGAAAAAGGCTATGTTGGCTGCAGAGATCACGAGACAACTAGGTCAAAAGAAGCAGCAGACTCGAGAAAGTAGTGAAGGCGACTACTCAAGCGATTCGAAGAAGAAGCATTGATTTGTCTAATGGCTAAAGAACAAATCAACCAACGACCAAGAAGATGAGGTACATTCAAACTCATCTCACTCAGTATTCTAGTGATAGTGATTGTGACACACAAACTTCATCACCCACTCGATCTTTATGATTCATTAGGTAAAATGATGAAATACTTTGAGCACATTAAATCCTCACACACATTATTGAATGAGGAAAAAAGCCACTCAAAAGCAAAAACTCACGGTGACTAAGGAGTTGAGTACTCTAAGTCACGAGTCGATGATGAGAACAAAGAGCTTAAGGTGAGAATGCTAAACTAATAGCGAGAGATAGATGCTATAGAAAAAGGGAAAATGATCTCAAAAATGTTATTGCTTCATTCAAAAAGGCATTTAAATCATTGGATAACCTTATTATGAGCCAAAAAGAGTGTGGAGATAAGACAGGCATATGATTCAATTCCTTTGTGCACAAATCAAACTCCTAGAGCAATCTTGGAAAAAGGATCTTCAAGTAATGAAGCATCTCAAAACCCAAGACACCCAATGTTGCACCAATATTTATTCCAAAGCACAATCACAAACAAACCGGCCTTGGATATAAAGGAAAAGGAAAACGCCGATTGAGTATCTTTGAGAGGACGGTGAGAAGAAATCTGCAGAGTTCCTCGGCAAACTCCAAACAGGAAGTACTATGTGAAGAAGAAACAGAGCTACGAGAATCCCCGGAAGTTCTATCAAAGGAACATACATGATGGGAACGGTAGAAATTACCCAAGCAAGTGATTGGAATAATGTGAAATATCAAAAAAGACCTATGGAGTATAAGCTCAAATGGCAAAGGCCAGACATATCCGCAAAGGTTATTCCAAAGGCAAAAGAGCTATCATCAAGACACACATATGCACCCAAGCACTACACTCGGAAATATCACAACTACCCAAAGAAGGCAATTGCTAAAACACACACAAAGGCATACAGACAAAAGAGACAGATGTATGAACCTAAAGCCCCCAAGCAATTTGCCAAGGTGAATTATGATTATGGCATAGATAGATGACAACCTCTTAAAGGTCGATCATTTGGCTATAGGTTGGTTTGATCATCTTACAAAGCACTAACCCCTCGGGACCAGGCAAGTATGAGTACTAAAACCGATTTCCTTGATTGCAGGTTCAGGGGAACAATGAGTAACAAGGAACTGGTACATGGATAGTATTCGGCATTCCGGACATACATGGCAGGGAACAAGAAAAATCTGTCAAAATTCAAGGAGATTAGAGGTGCAAAAGTCATATTTGGAGAAATGAAGCTCCGGGAAATAAGAGGCACTTTGGATCCATCAAGAAAAATGGATTGGAAATCACAGATGTTGCATATGTTGAAGGCCTCAACTTCAACTTTGTTAAGCATCACCAACTCGCGTGACAAGGGATATCTTGTTGGATTCAATATGGGAGTGTGCCAAATTAAAGATCTTGAATCAAATGAAGTAGTGTTGCAAGGATCCGACAAAAGAACATGTATGTGGTAGATTGGTCGATGCCACACCAAGCACTTGTCTAGCTAGCAAAGAGTACAACAATCAATCAAGTTGGTTGTGGCACAAGAAGTCGAGTCATCCGAATTTCAAGACAATTAACAAGCTTGGAAGGAGTCATCTAGTGGAAGAAGCGCGGACTCGGTGTACAAGAAGGAAAGTGTTTGTGATGCATGCCGGATGGGAAAGCAAATCAAATCATCATTCAAAGAGAAGCCCAATCCATCCTCAACAAGAATATTACATTTGTTACATATGAACTTATTTGGTCCAGTTGAGCGGCCTAGCATAAGTGGAAAGAAATACACTTTAGTAGTGGTAGATGATTATTCAAGATATACATGGACAATCTTCTTGTGCAAAAAGAAGGAAACTTTGCGAAGTTACCTCAACTAATGGGAAGAGTTCAAAATGAGAAGAGTCAAACTATTATAAAGATAAGATCGATAGAGGAACCGAGTTTGTCAATGGAATAATAACTCAAAGTATAGTGTTGAAAATGGTATTGCTCGTGAATTATCTGCAGCAAGGACTCCACGGTGAGAATGGAGTAAGCGAGAAAGAAGAAAAAGAACTCTCAAGGAAGTGCAAGAACCATGTTGTTAGTCAAGTTTGGATTGCCAAAAAGATTTTTGGGTGAAGCCATCAATATCGCATGCTATACTCAAAATAGATGCATGATCAATAGACGGTGACAAAGACTCCTATGAAATATGGATAGGGAGAAAGCCAAATGTTGGATATTTTAGAATATTTAGATGTAAATGCTTCATCCACAACAATGGCAAGGATAATCTAAAGGCTTATGATGCTAAGGTTGATGAAGGTATCTTCTTGGGATACTCGGTGAAAGCAAAGCCTCTGATCTTTGAACAAGAGGACTATGATCACGAGAAGAGTCTATCCATGTGGTTTTTGATGAACCAAATGTAAATGGAGAAGATATTGAAGAGTTAGTTGATAAGCTGAATCAGCCAACTATGCAGAAGAGTCCTTATGTTAAAGCAGAAGCTGGAGCAATTAATCGGGATGAAGATGAGATAGTGAATCTCAAAGACAATTTGGAGAATCTGCTGACTAAGTGATGATGAGAGAGGCTGCTCAAGACAACACAAGACGCAAGACGATCGAACCCGGTGATTTACTCTAACCCGATGTGAGATGGGAGAGACCATCCACCGAGCTAGTTATTGGAAATGTAAGAGATGGTGTAAGAACCGGATCCGAGCTCAACAAGAAGCAATGTTCACTTGTTTTATTTCCCAAATAGAGCCAAAAGATGTGTCACAAGCACTGGATGACATACATTGGATTCAAGCCATGCAAGAATAGTGAATCAATTTGAAAGGAACAAGGTTTGGGAATTGGTGCAAAGACCAACCCGTCAAAATGTCATTGGCACAAAATGGGTTTTGAAATAAGATGAATGAAGAAGGTTTTGTGGTATGAAACAAAGCAAGATTGGTAGCCAAAGGGTATTGCCAAGAAGAAGGAATATATTTTGATGAAACATTTGCTCTGTTGCAAGATTAGAAGCAATAAGGATGTTTTTTGCCTATCTTTGCTCACAAGAACTTCATTATATATCAAATGGATGTGAAAAGTGCATTCTTAAATGGATTGTTGGAAGAAGAAGTCTATGTTGAACAACCTCCAGGTTTTGAGCAGAAGACTCTTGGAGATAAGGTGTACAAACTCAAGAAAGCTCTATATGGATTGAAACAGGCACCTAGAGCATGGTATAATACATTATCTCAATTTCGACAGATAATAGATTCACCAAAGGCAAAGTGGATGTAACACTCTTGAGAATTCAAGATGGAGAGAGTATCTTTGCTTGTTCAAATATATGTGGATGACATTATTTTTGGATCCACAAACAAAGAGTCTGTGTGATAAATTCTCAAACCTCATGCAATGCAAATTTGAGATGAGCATGATGGGAGAGCTGACATACTTCTTAGGACTTCAAGTTAAACACCGAAGGATGGAACCTTCATAAGTCAAACAAAGTACACCAGGGATTTAATGAAGAAATTTGGTATGGAAGGAAGTCTTCGTGAAAATACCAATGAATAAATCGTCAAAATGGACATGGATGCAGATGGCAAACATGTGGAGCAAACAAGATACAAAGCACTTATGGATCATGCTCTATCTAACAACAAGCAGGCCAGTCATCACCTTTGCAAAGTAGGTGTATGTGCAAGATTTCAATCTGCACCTAAGGAAAGTCACATGTTTGCAGCTAAGAGAGTCCTAAGATATTTGAAGGGATGCAGGAAGTTGGCTTATGGTATCCAAAGGAAGGAGGATTCAAGCTCATTGGTTATTCGGACTCGACTATCTTTGGATGTAGAGTTGATAGGAAAAGTACTTGTGTACATGTCAAATGCTTGGAAACAGATGGGTTTCTGGTTAAGAAGAAGCAAAACTCAATAGCAACATCCACACCAAGTAGAGTACATAGATGCGTGTTGACAGTTATTGTGCCCAAGTCTTATGGATGAGACAATAATCGAGAGATTATGATATTGAAGAAAAAGTGTAGGTCCCGAGGGGTGTAAGTGTAAGGTTTAGAAGGGGGTTGAATAAACCTTACCAAATTTTCGATTTAGTCCTTTTAAATATTCGAGTTGATACTACAATTTTGTGTCCTTGATGGACACCAATTTAGTTAATCAAGAGAGTTAGTCTCTCAACGGACTCAATCGAGTTGTTGATGGAATAACTCACCTGTTAGGTCTAAATTAACTCAATTGTGGTTTTGTTTTCATTGGAAGACTTAACACCCTTAAGTTTGGTTAAGCAAGGATTTAGTGCTTGGTTTAGTACTTAGAAATTATCAAGTGGATAGCAAATTTATCACAGATTTAAACAATTAAGATGCAGGAATTAAAGTCTTTGAAATGTAAATGACACAATGAAATTTTTATAGAGGTTCGAAGATGGGGTAATTCTTCTACTCCTCTCTTCTCCAACTCCTGGAGGAATCCACTAGGTATTGATCAATATAGAAAGTGGTAGCAGTCCGGATACAAGTCTTGATCACACTGGTGACTTGATCCTTTGGGACTCGATCCGAGACGCCTTGATCACTCGGTGGCTTCTCGACGACTCGAACTTCTTCACAGGCGTTTTGCTTTGCTACTGACTCACTTGCTCAAGCTCTTTGGATTTGATCGAAGCCCTCTAAAAGCTTAAAACTTGGTTCGACCTTGAACCTTCCTACAATCCTTCGTGGAATGTAGACCCCTTGATTTTTCAAGTATTTTTTCCTCTTCAACCGATTGAAGTTATCTTTCCTTCACAAGTGAGTGTTGGATTGATGTTCTTCGTAGTGTAGGCTTGAGGATTGAGAATATTTGATTTTCTAATAATTGCTTGAACGTTTTTGGTTCAGTCGATCGTCCTTTTTCTCAATGTCATTTCTCGGCCTTTTATAGTGATCTTTCAAAAATTTGCCCGTTGAAGAGATAGGCTTATTTTTGAAAGTCACTTGCATCGTTGGCTTGTCTTGTTGCGATCCTTGGAATTGCCATTTCCTCGTATGAATTGTTCTTCACCTTTTCAGAGTTCGACACGGTGTAGTGCTTCCCATTGGTTCATTCCTTTTGCACGCTTCCGGGGTGAGCACTCGAGAAAGGTGGTATGGAGATATTACTTGTTTAAGTAATTCTCTTGATTTCGTGCAACGGATCTTTTGATTATCTCGACTTGACCGCATTTCTTTGCTTTCCCAGGTGACTTAGAGTCGACTTCCAATCATTGGATGACTCTTCATCACTTCAACTTGAGACTTGGCTTTTCTTGAGTTGACTTGTCGATACTCCACTGTTTGCATCTCACCGCTTCTTCAAATATAGTTCCCGTCTACTCTTTCTTTGCCATACTCACTGTCTCAATGAGTCTTCCTTCTAGTCTTCAGTTGTCTTCTTGCATGTTAGGGTGTAGCTGACTTAACTCAGCTTGGCCAGCCCTATTTATTACAATGCATTTTACAACAAGAATGGGGTGCCAACTTCCTATTCTAAGTTTTACATGGCATTCATCAAAATCTAAACAATAAATTTCCTAACAATTTCCCCCTTTTTGATGATGCCAAAACTTAAACCATTCAAAAATGCAAATAGCAAAGATACATACAGATAGTGTATTCACATAGAATGTATGCGTAGAATCAATCTTTTTATTGATCATAACATTCTTGTTCTTTTCCACAATTTACAAGGTGTATCGAGCAAACATTTGTCTACACTGAAAAATAAAGAATTTATAGCTTTATTGCACAAAACTTACATAGTATGTATTTACATCATAAAATACATGAAGGGGTGGACAACAACACTTCATCTCCTTCTTGTCTCCTTCTTTCATCTTGTTCAAGATCTTTCTCGCTTCTTCTTCTCTTTTTCTCATCTTCTTTCTTCTTCTTTTCTTTTCATATGCCTTTCCTGGCCTTCATCTCTTCTTAATCTTTCTTGTCTTTCCTCCCATAGCATTGAGTTTGTCTCTTGTTTTCTTCTTCTATTCTTTTCGCATACTCAACATTACTTTTAGCCACTTGCAAATTTGCTATTTGGTCAAGACCCATTGAAGAGATCCCTCCTTTCTTGCACGGATCTACATATTCAATGTTTTTGGGCGAGAGGCCCAGTCAAACCTCTTCCTCCACCACCGCTTCTTCCTCTACCTGCGGGCGTGTATTGTCTTGGGGTCTTCTTCTTCCCAATTTGAATGACCGGCGGAGTGACAAGCCAGTGATGGCCGAGTCTCTATTGCTGTCGCCTTCTTCACATAACGTGAGACCCTTTTCCCAAGACAAGTCCCAAGCTTGAGCCATAGACATATTTGCAAAGTATCCTTCGGATGCGGCGTTTTAAATTCATCAAGCGATCGTGGCTCTGTCCCGACATCCGAGATGGCATAAGTGTCTCTCTTTGGAATGCCTCCATGTTGTTTCAAGATGTTCATAACCGGGCATCCATTCTTCCTTCCACTTCCTCCATCCCCGCTTCAATTGTCTTTCTCTTTTCGGCCATAGATATAACAGAGTGTTGGAGTAAGCGAGTCACAGGAGTTTTGTCGATAATGTCATTTTGTGACAAGACCTTGTTGGGGGTTTGTGCAATCATCAAGGTCACATCTTTTGATCCTTCCCCTCAACAGATTTTCCTTTCTTTTGTTTTTCGCTTCTTCATTGTCTTTCCCTTCCTTGTTGCATCCTCTTTTTCGCCTTCCGGATCTCTTCTCGTGCTTTAAGGTATTCCTCTTCCCCCTTTTGGCATCATCAAAAGAGAGAGGACACTGAAACATCTTGCAAGCGTAAAATCGAGCCGCGATGGTAGAGTTTCATCTCGAGTCTGGCTGCGGAGTATGCAAAGACGAAATTCGGATCGAGTAGCGTTGGACTCTGCTGAAATTAGCTTCATCTCGGCCATGAGAAGGCTGAATTTTCTATTCATGTTTTCTTCCAAACGTTGTAGATCACTCTTATTTTGCTCACGCAGCAGACTTTATCTCGGCGGTGTGAGCTTCATGCATGTGCTCAATGTGTTCTCTCAACCGTTTTTGCATCGCATTCTCGGCTCTCCATACCCAGACTTGTTGAACAATGTCCTGAAGTATCTAACTTGTTCCACACGCATTGTTTCTTCTTTGTTGCCACCATTCCCCGATCCGACCGTTATGCCTCTTAAAGCGGAGAAGATTAGCATCTCTGTTGTCGATCGCATGTCCATAGAGGCACGATGCCTCTCCATCCGTTCAATCTCGGCAAATAACGCCTTGAACACTTCGCGGACTTGGTGATTCTTCCGTTGCGGTGATGGCCATGCGTCAAAGTTATAATCATTTGGAACAATGGTACTGATGGAATAATAGGAGCGGGGTCTATGGAAGCGTGCGAACTCGTTCTCGACTCTTGGGGGAGGTCGGGTACCTCGAGAGAAAGGAAAAGATTCTATAAAGGAATCATCACGGCCAATCGGTATTTGTTCAATGATGAGAGGTGCGCGTGAAGTTCCTTTTGAGTCGAACTGCTGCGACTTGGGAGCTGCAGCGATGGACTCTGTCTCGGTGGGGTCTTTTGTGAAGTGGACCCGACTCTTTGCTCGAGCCTCGGCTATTTCAACCGTTGGTCTCATTTGGTTTCTCCAATTGAGTAGGCGGTCTCGGCCGTATCGAAGCGTCGTCGGACGATGATGAGATATCCATTGGTGGTTCATCATCAAAATTAAGGTTTTGACGAGTAGTCTTGGGATCGACTTGCTCGTGCTTGGAACATCCGCGAATCGAGTCTTTTGAGCATCACGGGGGATGACTCGAACCTTCTTCGTCGCTTTCCGATCCCGAAAGGTTACATCAGGATTATCCTGGGAATCATGAAGTGCGCTTATCTCCTTTTCGGATGGGTCGATGATAGCGGGAGGGATGTTCTCTACTTGACTTCTTTACCCCGGAAGTCTCAACCTCCGTGGGCCTTCATTACCTCCTGCAGGTTCGATTTGCGGTGAGGCCTAGTCCTCCCTTTCGACGTCTCATTTGTCTTAGGGTCTTTCGTGGTGGCATCCATTGGAGTCTCAACCCCATGGATTGCACTTTCATCGCCTAGAGTGTTAACTCGAGTACATTCCTTGTGCCTCGATCGCATCGCCAGCGTCATTAGCCTTGAGTAGTTGGCACCTCGGTGAGATAGTCTCAATCGCCCGAGCTTCGTTGATGACAACTTGTCATTCGTTTAATGTTTGTACTTTCTCCACTTCGCCTCCTGGATTCGTTGTTGAGTCAGCTGCTGCAGCATTCTCCGACCTTGCCGGTGGAGGGAGTTTCCCCCTCGGTGGCGCACCGGTGAGTGACTTGGAATGGGGTCACTCGTCTCCAAACTCCCATTTGTTTCTATTAAGTGTTCGGCCGTTGGGGCGGTGGTAAGACACCTTCAATAGGGGTTGGCTCGTGGGGTCCCCACTATCCCGTTTCATCGCCATTTCCCTTATGGCCTTCTTCCGAGTGAGTCAGGAAGTGGTGGCGGCTTAACAACAGATGGCGATTTCTTTGAACCACTCCCATTGGATCAATTTCGATTGTGTTCGGAGGACTCTCCTGGTCCCTCCATCAATCTTTGCTCGTGAAGGATTCTCGATTCGTGCAATGCTTGCTGCATTTGCAACTCTTCTCGCGGGCAGCAGCAGAGTCGGATCCTCATCACTGTTAGAGAAGACATCAAGGAGAGGATGTGTGTGTTACGGGTGCGGGAGATAGGGCGGATCTTTGGCCTTCTCACGTGCCTCGCCTTCCTCTCGCCTGTCTTTCCTTCTCCTTGTCCTTGAAGATCTGCGCAGGATGTCTCGTGCGAGTTGTCTTCATCCGATCTTTGGGATCACAGTGGTTAGTCGAGGAAGTTTATGATTCCTCTTCTTCTTCTATAAACTCGGCCGTTGGAACTGTTCCCTTGATTTACTCAATTTCCATTTCCTCCACTCACGCAGACGATTTTGGATGTCCGGGTAAGGTGGAGATAGGATCATCACATCACTGCCTGGTCCATCGCCTTCTTCTTGTGTCTCAGCTGCGCGAACTATAGCTATTTCTTCAGGTTGCCTCTGCTGATCGCTTTCAAAGCAGACTTTAGCTGTTTCATCAATTACATCGGGGACTCGACCGCTTCAATAGTTTCAGTATTTGTTCCGGTGAGTGGGCTGACTCGGCTGGTTTTTCAAGCTCGGAGCGCTTGATGATTCTTCTTCGTCTCTGGTTTGTACCAGAGGGATTTCAGTTCAGAGACAGTTTCTTCTTGAGTCTTGGGCGCGGGGCGTCTTTGGTGTCTTCCTCGAGGAGCCGGCCGTCTTGGCTTATCGTTCTCCTCTTTTTGACGATCGGAGAAGGTATTTGAGAGTCCTTCTCGACCGCTGCTTTGCCAAGGCGGGAGACACGGCTGTAGGGCGGTGACTGCTGCGGGGCAGGAGCAGATTGACTTTCTTTCTTTGTAGGAGCAGCAGTCTTCTTAGCACTGCAGGGGCGCTTTCTTCTTTGGTGGAGATGAAACAGATTGTATCTTGTGGTCAGTGATTCCCCTCACTCGTGTCGCCTCTCTTGGCGTAGGCTCTCTTTCGTGCGCCAGAGAGATTTGATCTCAACATCCTCTTGTTAACATGGAACGCCTTTCCATGTCTAAGAGGGACTCCTTTCACCTCCATCATCCGGCCAATCACCAGGCCATATCCTAGGGATCCTCCAAATGTGCCATCTTCCTTGAAGGATTTGTTCCCTACATTACGCATAGTCTATTGTAGACAAACTCATTGATTTATTTTCCTTTCTTCAATGATCGCAGCCATTACGATCAACTTTGCTTTTGATGATTGGTCAAAGTCGCCAAATTTGATGTCAATACATTTGGCAACTATGTCCAATGACTTGTGATAGTCCTCCTTCAAGAACCTCTTGTTTTTTGTGTAAACTATTTTATCAAGATAGTCGGGCTTGGCTATTTCCTTCCAAGCGGCCAGGTTTACATCGGCCGTTAATTTCGATGCTCGTAAGTTGAAGTTGAGTCCTTCAACATATGCAACATCTCTACGATTTCTAATCCATTCCTCTTGATGGATCCAATGCATCTTATTTCTCCGGGAGCTTCATTTCCTCCAAATATGACTTTTGCTCCTTTAACTTCCTTGAATTTTGACAGATTTTTCTTATTTCTGTCATATGTCCGGAATGACCACTATCCATGTACCAGGTTCCTTGGCACTCATTTGTTCCTTGATCCCGCAATCAAGGAAATTAAGTTTTAGGTACCCATACTTGTGCTGGGTCCTGAGGGGTTAGAATTGTAAGATGATCCAACCAACTTATAGCCAAACGATTTGACTCTAAGAGGTTGCCATCTATCGATGCCATAATCATAATTAATCCTGGCAAATTTGGGGATTCTAGGTTCATACATCCTGTCTCTTTTGTCTGTATGCTGTGTATAGGTTTTAGCAATTTCTTCTTTAGGTAATTGTGGTGTCTCCGAGTATTGTGCCTAGGTGCATATGTGTCTTGATGAAAGCTCTTATACTTTTGGAATGGCCTTTCTTGAGTTCTAGGCCTTTGCCATTTGGGCTTATATTCCATAAGTCTATCTTTGATAGTTCACATTATTCAATCACTTGGCTTGGATATTTTCTACCATTCCCATCATATGTATTTCTCTTATAGATTTTTAGGGTTTTTGGTAGCTTTGTTTCTTCTTTACT
The DNA here is from genome assembly GCA_016081115.2 of Rehmannia glutinosa. Lineage (NCBI taxonomy): Eukaryota > Viridiplantae > Streptophyta > Magnoliopsida > Lamiales > Orobanchaceae > Rehmannia > Rehmannia glutinosa. The sequence continues at coordinate 576,660 of JABTTQ020000362.1, forward strand.
GAGTATTTTTGTTTGGAGTTTCTTTGAGAACTCTATTTGAATCTCTTCTGTTTGTCCTTTCAGCGCACTCAACTCGGCTATTTTCCTTTTCCTTTATAACCAAGGCCAATTTGCTTGTAATTGTGCTTTGGAGTGAATGTGTGTGCAACATTTAGAGTTTTGGATTTTTAGACTCTTCATTGCTTGAAGATCCTTTTTCCGAATTACTTTTGAGGTTTGACATAGCACAGTGGAATTAAATCCTAAGCTTTGTCTTGTCTCCACATTCTCTTTGACTCATAATAAGATCATCCGATGATTTAGATGCCTTAGTGAATGAGGCAATAACATTTTTGAGGTCATTCTCTCTTCTTCTGTGGCATCAATTTCTCGCTATTAATTTAGCATTTTCACCTTTAAACTTTCATTCTCATCAGCTATTTGACTTAGAGTGCTCGGCTCCTTAGTCGCTTTGAGTTTTGGCTTTTGAGTAGTCTGTTTTCCTCATTTAATAGTGTGTGTGAGGATTTAATGTGTTTAAAATCTTTCATCATTTTGCCTAATGAATCATTAAGATCAGTGGGTGATGAAGTGTGTGTGTCACGATCACTATCACTAGAGTCCGAGTTTGATGAGTTAGAGTGTACCTCATCTTCTTGGTCGAGTTGATCTTGTTCCTTGGCCATCAAGCGGATCAGGCTTCTTCTTGAGTCACTTGAGTAGTCGGCTTCACCGCTCTCTGAATCACTGTCTCTCTTGACTTGGTTGTTTTAGCATCTCTGTAGCCATCATTGCCTTTTTCTTTTCTTGTCTTCTTTCTCTCAAGACCTTTCTTTCTTTTTCATTCTGTATTTGTTGACTACAGGATATGGGCGACAATGGCATAGTGACCTGGTTGTCTACAGATTCAAAGATAGATATTCAACCTTTTGATCGACTCTTTCCATTCTTGGATTGTCCCTTTGATATTGACTTTTTGATGATCATTCTCTTGTTTGGCCTATCTTCCCTTCATTTGGAGGAGTGAGTGTCTTACGGAAGATTCGCCTTTCCTCTCTTGTAGTTCTTATTTAAGAACTTGTTGAACCTCTTAACCATCGGGCTATTTCTTCCGGATCAATGACTTCTTTGACCTCAGCTCTCTTCCCATCTTTAACAATTAAAGCGGTTGTTTTGGGTACAACTGTCTCTTCCTGGTCTTTTCTTCTCACTCAAACTCGTAGGCTTTGAGGTCGAGAATAATTCATGGTTGGATGTCTTTGATAGGTCCATGGAATGTCCTAGTGCCATGACCTTCATTTCCCATTCATTTGGAAGACTTTTTAGGATCTTCATACACATTTCTTCGTGTATATTCCTTTCCAAGTGCGAGATAGCTCATTGGTGATTTCTAGGAACCGAGCATCCTGTTGATCCAGGTTTTCTCCTGAGATCATTTTGAAGTTCTCAAATTTCTGTACTGAGCCCGGCCTTTGATAATTTGTTTTCTTTGATTTGCTCGAGCCTTCACAAATCAATGTTAGCTTGTCCTGATTTCTTTAGCCGTTTTGCATGATTTGACTTTATTGAACATGGCTTTGTCAAGGTTTTGTAAATGATGTCCTTGGCTACATTGTCCAGGTTGTATCTTTTTCTGTCATCATTTGTCCATTCGGTTCTTGGTTTTTCAACCATGGGTGCGGGAGCAACATCCTCTTCTCCTTCAGTGCGGACTCTTCTTACAGATTGTGTTCACCTTTAAGATTTGCGGTGGCCCATCCTCTATCACTATCCACATCTCATCATGTAACGCTGATAGATGAGCTCGCATACGAATTTTCCAATCATCAAATTTTTCAATAGTGAACATAGGGATGCGTGTCAAATTTGCTTCCATGATAATAAATTTTAATGATAAAAAGAGTTTTGAAAGTTTAAGTACTAAAACAGACTTTGAAAAGTTTGGAGATCTAGTTCAAGAACTGATGCGGAAGGCTCAATGAACCAACCGCTCTGATACCACTTGTAGGTCCCAAGGGGTGTAAGTGTAAGGTTTAGAAGGGGGGTTGAATAAACCTTACCAAATTTTCGATTTAGTCCTTTTAAATATTCAGAGTTGATACTACACAGCTGTGTCCTTGATGGACAACCAATTTAGTTAATCAGTAGAGTTAGTCTCTCAACAGACTCAACTGAGTTGTTGATGGATAACTCATTTGTTAGGTCTAAATTAACTCAACTGTGGTTTTGTTTTCAGCGGAAGACTTAACACCCTTAAGTTTGGTTAAGCAAGGATTTAGTGCTTGGTTTAGTACTTAGAAATTATCAAGTGGATAGCAAATTTATCAGCAGATTTAAACAATTAAGATGCAGGAATTAAAGTGCTGAAATGTAAATGACACAATGAAATTTTTATAGAGGTTCGAAGATGGGGTAATTCTTCTACTCCTCTCTTCTCCAACTCCTGGAGGAATCCACTAGGTATTGATCAAGTATACAAAGTGGTAAGTCCAGATACAAGTCTTGATCACACTGGTGACTTGATCCATTGGAACTCGATGAGACGCCTTGATCACTCGGTGCTTCTCGTGCGACTCGCCTTCTTCGCAGGCATTTGCGCTTGCTACTCTGACTCACTTGCTCAAGCTCTTTGCATTTGATCACGAAGCCCTCCGAAAGCTTAAAACTTGGTTCGACCTTGAACCTTCCTACAATCCTTCGTGGAATGTAGACCGCTTGATTTTTCAGTATTTTCCTCTTCAACCGATTGAAGTTATCTTTCCTTCACGGTGAGTGTTGGATTGATGTTCTTCGTAGTGTAGGCTTGAGGATTGAGAATATTTTAGATTTTCTAATAATTGCTTGAACGTTTTGGTTCAGTCGGTCGTCGTCCTTTTTCTCAATGTCATTTCTCGGCCTTTTATAGTGATCTTTCAAAAATTTGCCCGTTGAAAGAGATAGGCTTATTTTTGAAAGTCACTTGCGATTGTTGGCTTGTCTTGTTGCGATCCTTGGAATTGCCATTTCCTCGTATGAATTGTTCTTCACCTTTTCGAGTTCGACACGGTGTAGTGCTTCCCATTGGTTCATTCCTTTTGCACGCTTCGGGACCGAGCACTCTGAGAAAGGTGGTATGGAGATATTACTTGTTTAAGTAATTCTCTTGATTTGCAACGGATCTTTTTGATTATCTCGACTTGGTTGCATTTCTTTGCTTTCCCAGGTGACTTAGAGTCACTTCCAATCATTGGATGACTCTTGTCACTTCAACTTGAGACTTGGCTTTTCTTGAGTTGACTTGATCGATACTCCACTCGATTGCATCTCACCGCTTCTTGATGAGAGTTCCGTCTACTCTTCTTTGCCATACTCGGTTGTCTCGCGGCAATGAGTCTTCCTTCTAGTCTTGATTTGTCTTCTTGCATGTTAGGGTGTAGCCGACTTAACTCCCTTTGGCCAGCCCTATTTATTACAACGCATTTTACAACAAGAATGGGGTGCCAACTTCCTATTCTAAGTTTTGCATGGCATTCATCAAAATCTAAACAATAAATTTCCTAACAAAAAGAGATTCCAATTATGTGTGATAACACAAGTGCTATTGCAATCACTCGAGAATCTGTGTTGCATTCAGAACAAAGCACATTGATGTTAGATATCATTTCATAAGAGATCATGTTGAAAAGAAAGACATCAATTTGGAATACATCTCAACCGATAAATAGTTAGCGGGCATATTCACAAAGCTATTATGTGAATCAAGATTTGAAGAACTCAAGCATGAGCTAGGGTTAATTGAGTGAGTTGATACTCGGAAGACTCAAGAGAAGAGATGAAACTTGAAAAGATGAAAATTTGAGCAGATTTCTTGAATCACCAAGTGAACCACCAGATCGGAAAGTCGGTTGTATCAAGTAAGTGACAAGTGAATCACTATATGAGTAAAGAGAAGAAGAGTTGAGTCGGTTAAGAAGTAATTGAATTATTTATGAGCTAAGTGATAAAAATGCGTCATTTTTAATGAGCGGGAATGTTTTTAAGGATTACGTCGGTGTAATTATGACGGAAACGATCAAAAAAGTCGCACAACAAACATATGATTGGATATAAATGTTTCCGCATTAAATGCGAGCAATTAAATGCAAATTAGATGTGCTAAACCGAGCCGTTGACCTTGATCAAAATTCAAAAACCAAAAACACGTCATTTCATAACCCATTTATACTCTTTTGTTGATTTTCTTTCTCTCACTAAAACTCTTCATCTTTCTAAAGTAAAGAAAGCAAGTATCTTTTCTCTCAAAACCTACCCAGTCTTCAAAGCAAGTTCGTTAGGTTTCGTTCATAAAAATCACTAAAATAGCACCCGCAAATGATTTTACTAAGCTCGCGAATCAAATCCACACCGGATCAATCGTGGATTTCGAAGGGATGATTAAATAGGGTTCGATGAAACCCTTGTAAAGAAGATAGGTGATAAAATTGAGAAATCAAGGTGAAACCCTTTTCACATTGGAATATCATATGACGACGAGGAGGTCGCTCGGTTCTACGTGAACGTCAAGTGCGGGGACGAAGGGATTAAATCCTTAGTCCACCGCAAGGACATTCAAATCACCGCAAAAGGACCTTACGAACGCTTGTTTGTTGCCGTCGGAGGGCATGCCGAGATATATGAAGCTGATGTTGATTTGGTCATTGCATGGAAGGAAGTGGCCAAACCCGAAGTGTCTTTGCAAAGGTCGTCTACACAACCGAGAAGAAGGCTGGTTTTTGAAGGAGGATTACCATAAGCTTATGGATATCATTGCAAAATGTGTAGACATGAAATTTGGAAGCTTTAATCGGCTATCCGAACCAAGGCGATCGTCATGGCTACGATCATGGAGAGAGAAGAAAATCAATCGGGCGGGAATTGCCATAGCGGACTGCTGCAGAATGATGCAAATAAGTCCTTCAAGGACGATGGGTCATTTGGGGGATCTCTAGGCTATGGCCTAGTCATTGGCCATCTTATGGAGGTGAAGGGTGTTCCCCTTCGACATGGAAAATCATTCCATGTTAACAAGAAGATGTTTCGGGCCAACATGCGGAGCCCAAAAGAGAGCATACGCCAAGCGGGCGGACACCAGTGAGGGGGAATCAGCTGACCCTGAGGAAACAGTTGTTACTTCCCCTCCCAAGAAGAAAGATACCCATGCGGTGCAAAGAAGATAGTTGCCCTGCGGCGAAGAAGAAAGATGCACTGCCCGCAGTAGGAGTCACCGCCCTGCAGTAGTGTCTCCCCCCCTGCGGCTCAGTGAGAAGGAACCTCAAATACCTTCTCCAATCATCAAGAAGAAGAGGCGCCAAGTCAAGAAAAGCGACTCCTCGGACAAAGAAAGATGCACCGACCCCCACGCCGAGGAATGCGAGGAAGCCGTATCGAACCATAAATTCCCTGGTAAGGACAAAGAGAAGAAGACTCACCAAGCGTTGAGCTTGAGAAGACGATTCGTTGCCACTCCCATTGGAAAAAGATCTGCGAGGCTGAAGAAGTGCGATCTCAGAAATTATTGATGAAACGACCAAGTCTCACTTTGAGGTCGATCGTGAGAGGCAAATTGAAGACCCAATTGTGGGCCAGAACATCCGAGGAAAAAAAAGCGGTGAGAGCAATGAGAATCCCCTGTCGGCAGGACTATATCTCCATCTGTGATGTGACACTGGCGAGCGTGAAGAGCAACGAGTTTGCTACCCTTCATTCCGAAAAGGAAGGGCAATAGGGAGAGGATGAAGATGATGATGTAATCATATGTTCTCCATTGTACCGGACATCCAAAATCGTCTAAGAGCATGGAGGAAATGGAAGGCCGAGTCACTCTAGGGTGCGGTTTGAACTCAGAGTTCATTGATGAGAAGAGGAACACTTCAGGTTTCTTGAAGTTGATACCGTCTTTGCAAGCCCGGATGAGGATAATCGTATTAATATGCTACAAATTTGGAAGGAAAACGAGCAGGCAAGAGCGATTGAGGAAGCGAGAGGCATGTGAGAAAGCCAGCATTTGTCCTCTTCATGGAACAGTGATCACACTCATCCACATATAGATGTTCTTTCGAGAAAGTGATGAGGGCGTGGATCCGGTTCTTTGCAAAGGAAAAATTGGATATGCAAACAAGCCATGCAGAATCGGTCGATGCATGAGCACCGGTGATGGAAGGACCAGGAGAGTCTTCCAAATCACAATCGGAGATCGATCCGTTGGGAGTGGTACAACATATTGCCGCGGTTATTCTTGCAACCACTCCCTAGTTCACTCGGGACGGATCTAAGGAAATGGCGATGACATCTGGGAACTTGGGGACCCAACTTTAGCCAACCCCTATTGAATATGTCTTAGCACACCCCACGGCTGAACTCTCACTTGACAAAGCCGGAGTCCGGAGCGAGTGACCCCAACTTAAGTCACTCGGTGGTGCGCCACGGTGAGGGGAAACTCCTCCACCGGCTAGGTTGGAGGATGTTGCAGATGACTCCACCATGAATCTAGGAGGCAAAGTGGAGAAGGAACAAGAAAAGGAAACACTGACAAGTTGCCACTTGTGAAGCTCGGACAATTGAGACTGTCTCGGTGAAGTGCCAACTACTCAGCCGAGGACGCTACTAATGCGGTCGAGGCACAGGATGGATCTGCCCGGGAGTTAACACTGCAGGCACTAAAAGTGCAATCCACGGAGTTGAGACTCATGTGGATGCCATCACTGAGAAGGCCCTAAGACGATTGCGCTGTCGAAGGGATTGTCTGAGGCCATTGCGATTGAGGCTGCGAGAAGGTTGAAACTTTCCTACGTAAAAATCAAGGAGATAAGAGCATTCCTCAAACCATAATTGTTGATTGAGAGGAGGAAATCGGTGCTCTTAATGACTCCCAGGATGATCCTGATACAACCTTCATGGGATGCACGGATGAATGGCGAGTCTACCCCAACCGCACATCAAAAAGACTCATTTGAGGATGCTCTACCAAGCACGAGCAATCCATATCTCAAGGCTACTCATCAAACATTCAACTTTGATGATGAGCCAAGTCTTGAGACTCATCATCTTCCGATGATCTTTGATGGTGCTGGTGAGGAACAACAAATTCATTTAGCGAGAATCCACCGAGAAGAGAAGGTCATTAAGGCAGTGAGGCTCGATCGCCTAGCCAAACCACTCACCAAGGCCCAGGTGAAACATAGTCGTTTCTTGGGCTCCCAAAGTCGAGTGAGACTCCACTCAACCAGGGCACATAACGAGGCACGAGTAACGGAGAAATCTATACCATATGTCCGTGATGATGTATTTGAAGAAACTTTCCTTTCTCTATTCGAAATGATGAACTTGATGAAGAAACAACTCGAGAGCGGCGACGCTTCAACGTCGGACGACCCAGATTATTCCCACGGATATTATCGTCCCAACAAACTTTGATTTTGATCTTTTTGGCCGCCACGGTGAGACCGAGGTGACAATCGGCACGAAAGGTCTTCAAGACAATCTTTGCAAAGATTGAGAAGATAGAACGGCACCAGGCCACATTGGATATGCGGTCGGACAACGGGGATTCCAATCTTACGGTCGATCCGCACGGAATAGTGGTTAGAATCGGGGAATGGTGTCATGACAAAGAACGCATAATCTGACTAGAACAAGTCGGATATTTTAACTAACTTAGATTTCCCTCAAGGACTTATTTGTGAAATTAACTCTGTATTACTTTAAAGGACTAAAATTAAAAAGTTGGTAAGGTTTATTCAACCCCCTCTAAACCTTACTCACACCCTTGGGACCTCTGATACATAATCTGGCTGCAAGAAGAATGTACTTGTACCCATTTGACACTAGAAATGGTCCCATAAAATCTATACCCCAAATGTTAAATAATTCCACTTCCATTATTTTAGTCAATGGCATCTCGTGTCACTTGAAATGTTTCCCATATGTTGACAACTATCGCACTACAAAACAAACTTTAAAATAGAAGGTTAAAAGAAATCGAATCGTAATACCTTAGCCATGCGAGTTGGGCCAAAGTGGCCTCCACATGGTGATGAATGGCATTGCTCTAGAATATACACTTGCCCATTCTTCTTGAGGTACATGATGTGTGTAAAATATACATGCATTTTGGGGCTTGAATTGATATATAATTGATGCATTTGCATGCATACTATGTTTTTACTTGGTTTTCTTTAAAGGGCATGATACTACGTATTCTTGAAATTCTTGCAGGAAACGTAGCTTAGAATGAAGAAATGTCGGTTGGGATGCGAGAATAAGATTGTCGAATGCAAGGAGGCGATCAAAACGATGGAAAAAGAGAACAAAAACAAGTTAAATGGTGGACAATGTAGCCTCACATAGCCGTGTGGAATGGTGGTGTGCAAATCACGGTTGTGTGAAGAAGGGGAGAAAACAGAGGGCGGAGCAGTCCATGGCGGACCGTATGAAGTCGCACGGCCGTGTGGACAAGGAAACCAGCCGCACAACCTACCCGTGCGACCAGCCGCCTGCCGTCGACAAAGGGTTGAGCCCAAATCCACATGCCGTGTGGTCCCACACGGTCCGGCCGTGTGTGAGTCTATTTAGCGTGTTTTTCGAGTTTGCTTCTGTTCCAACTCTACAAGTGATCTTTTCAAGCATCTATAAAAAGGGACCAAGTCTTGCACGGAAAAACATTACTCTCTACATAGAAAACACATCAAATAACACAGAACGAAGGAATCAAAGAACTTTTGAGAGCAAATGCTAGGTCGCGAAGAACACCGAGAAGGCTTTCAGATCTAGAGAGCACAAGAGCTTCGAGGGATTGGAAGGGAATCCATCCACGACAAGAAGGGATTGTCTTTCTATGTCTAAGAACTCTTGTATGTGCTTATATGATGTCATAATATTGATTCGGATTTCTCTATGAGTTTATAATCAATGTTTGGCATATTTTTCGGATCTTAGGGGCAAAATTGAAAGCGTGGATTTGTATTAAATATGATTGCTTGTTTTCTTAATTGCTTCATTCGTTCTATTTTATGAATCTGAGTACTTATTTATAATTCCTTTTATTTGGCCAATAATTAGCATGTCATATTTGTTATTGCAAAATTCGGGAGATGAGTTCTAACAAAGCGGAAATCGAATTAGGACATGAAACATGTGCGACGGGCGTGCTTGTGGGGAGTAATTCAATTCACAAATCTTTTTGGAGTTAATAAGAATTGTAACAATCCGGGAGGACTACCACCGTGAGGGGAGTAAATGAACTCATAGAATTACATGAATTGATTTTTAAAACTTTATTCGCATTTAATATTGAAGAAGCATGTTGAGATTATGTGCCCAAGGTCCTTCCTAAAGATGTTTAAAATACTTGTGAGTTCGCAAATTTATTTTATTTATTTTTTTTTATTTTTTTGACTTTTTAGTTAGATATAATAAACTAATTTTCGGTCACTTCAATAAAATTGGTATACGGTGTTATTATAGCCTAAGTGTTTCAAGCTTCAATCCTCGAGGAATATAACCTTGCTTGACATTATTCTATAAACTACACTTTACACTTGCGATTATATGAACAACCAAAATAATTTTTGGCTAACAAAGACACATCTCCTAATAATCGAATCGCACATCTTTTAAATAATAGAGGTTCATCCCACAAAAAATATCTCACATCATAAAGAAATTTCTTCTTTTCATGATATGTGATATCCGGTGGTAGAACGCCCTTTACTAAATAATTTACAAAATCAACGTGAGGGGGATGATTATTACGACCATCGAGAATTAACTCGTCAGGGAATGATTCTTTGATGGTTGTGCCTTTGTGTTCTCATTAGTCGTTTGCTCAAGTCGTGAGAGATGATCGGCTACCACGTTCTTGCATCCTTTTTGATCCCGAATTTCGATGTCAAACTCATGTAACATAAGTTCCATCGAATAGGTATTTGACCGCATCATGGTCGAATACCCAAGAGAGTATTAATTACGCCGAGTTTATGAATGATGACTTCTTGATGATTAATTGTATGATCTTCTTGAGTATGGAGCCAAATCTATTTAAGATTCATAGTGTTCTTGGGTGTTTGTTTTTACCTCTTATATTATTTTCTTAATTTGCTCGAGGACGAGCAATGCTTTAAGTTTGGAGGATTTTGATGTGTGTAAAATATACGTGCATTTTGGGGCTTAAAATGGTATATATTGATACATTTTCACGCATATTTAGTATATTTTTACTTGGTTTCCTTAAAAGGGCATGATCTGCGTATTCTTGTAATTTTTACATGAAACGGAGCTTAAAACGAAGAAATATTAGTTGGAATGCCTGGCTAAGATTGACGAATGCGAAAAGAAGAACAAAACAACGAAAGAAATGGACAAAAACATTTCACACGGTCGGACCGTGTGGAGTCACATGATCGTGTGGAAATGCATGTGTGAAACTACACCACCGTGTGAAGTTGGGTAAAACAGGGGACGAAACCAGGGTGACATTGCCGGACCGTGTGATCTCACATAGCCGTGTGGGAAAGGGTAAGAAATTGCACCACCTACCCATGTAGGATCACACAACCGTGTGGGAAAGGTCTTGAACAACACCACATGGCCATGTGGTGCCACACGACCAGGCCGTGTGGGACTCTGTCACGACGCATTTTTGGAGTTCTCTTACCATTCCAACTCTACAAGTTATCTCTCCAAGCATCTATAAAAGGGACCCAAGGCTTTCACAAAAATATATAACTTCATACAGAGAAAACACATCAAATAACACAGAACGCAAAGAGTCAAAGATCTCCTGAGAGAATAAGACTAGGTCACGAAGAACAAAGACAAGACTTTCGCATCTAGGGAGCACAAGAGCTTTGAAGGATTGGAAGGAGAATCCATCCGACAAGAAGAGGTTTTATTTCTATGTCTAAGATCTCTTGTCTATGCTTAAACGATGTCATAATATTGATTCAAATTTTTCTATGAGTTTGTAATTAATGTTTGACATATCTTCTGATATTATGAGCATAATCAAATCTGTAGATTCATGTAAACATGATTATTTGTTTTCGTAAGTAATTCATGTTTTCTGTTTTATGAATTTGAGTGCTTATTCTTAATTGCTTTTTATCGATCAATAATTAGCATGCCATATTTGTTAGTGCGAAATTCGGAAGAGGAGTTCCAACAAAGACGAAAATTGAATTGAGACATAAATGGGTGTATCGAGTTGGGAGACCTACAACTTTTTGTGGGAGTTATTCAATTCATAGATCTTTTGGGAGTTAATAATAATTGTATCGAGTCGGAGACCTACGATTATTATTAATATCTTTGTTTATGCACCACCCCGGGGGAATAGATTAATTTAAGAATTGAACACATAGACTTGCATGAATTGGTTTCTAAAACATTATTTGCATTTAATTTTGAAAAAACATGTTGAGATTATATGTCTAAGGTTGCTCATGTAGTTGGTGAAAATACTTGTGGGGTTCACACATTTATTTATTTTTCTTTTACTTTTCGATTTTTATCTTAACTCAATATTCGGTCGCTTCAATAAAATTGGAATGTGATGTTATTATAGCCTAAGTGTTTGAACATAAATCCTTTTGGAATACGACCTTGCTTGCCATTATATTATAAACTACACTATACACTTGCGGTTGTATGATCCAAATATTTTGGCGAACAATTATACTTACTTAACTATACTAATTATGCAATAAAACTATATTGAGTGTGCAATAACACCCTATTGAGTATACACACGTTTTATTTTAGTTTATAGAATACTTACGATCTATTATAATTTCAATCCTTTGAAAACATAACAAAAACAAATAAAAATAGAGCTTTAGTGCAACAAGTCATACAACATTCATGAAATTTTTAATTAAAAACAATCTCGCTACATCATAGTTAAATTATCTAATAAAAATCATATTAGAAGTACACAACTATTTCACCCCAAAAGACAATAAATTAAGATTCAACGATCAAATCCAAAAAGATTATTACATAAAGATCATTCGCAAAATGCTCAAAAAGGTTTACTTCCTCCCAACAAAACCTACAATTTAAAATTTCATATAATCTTCTTCCGAGTCTAGAACTTCATTGCCTCCACCAAGTTTATTTCCCTTTTCTCATTGTTCTCATTGCCTCCCACCACCCTTCTTGACCCCTTGATCCCAACCTCTCGCATCTTCGCCATATATGTCTTCCTATGGCTCATGGAAAAATACCACAATCTACTTTGTTCATGGAGTCCCCACGACATAGACAACCTATAGTGAAAAAAATTGAATCTAGCAATGAATATAGATAAAAACTGGATTATACCAACAATACGGTGTATATGTATAGAGTATACATTAAAAACACCTTAAATATGCAATAATAATACTAGATTTGAATTTTGCACAATGTAATCACATCAACATGTAATGTACTATGCAGTGTAACTATGCACTAAAATTATACTAAGTATGCAGTAAGGTTGCACTAAGTATGAAGTAAAGGGTGCACTAAGTATGTATTTTACTATGTTGTGTAAATATGCATTAAAAATATACTAATTATGCAAAGTAAGCTTGCACTAAATATGCAATAAGGTTGCACCAAGAATGCGATTATCTTTGTGCAATAAGATTGCGGATGTCTTATATTAAGTATGCAATAAGATTGCACGCTAAGTATCGGCACCTGTTAACAAGTACAATTTTGCCAATTAGGAGGACTCTTTTGATGAGTATGAAGTAAAGGGTGCACTAAGTATGTATTGTACTATGTTGTGTAAATATGCACTAAAAATATACTAATTATGCAATAAGGTTGCACTAAATATGCAACAAGGTTGCACAAAAATGCAACGATGTACTATGCAATAAGATTGCAATTTTTTTACTAAGTATGAAGTAAGATTGCACGCTAATTGTGCGACACCCCTGTTAACAAGTACAATTTTGCCAATTAGGAGGACTCTTTTAATGTAATTTTGGTTCTTGCTCTTAGGGTGCAATGACAACTCCAAAATCCACAAAGACCACTCGATTATACAACTCCAAAAGCCACAACTTTGCCAAAAAAGAAAAATACCTAAGTACCAAAACTAATTTGTACAAGAACAATGCCAATAAAAAAACTTAACTACAAACCCGGATAGCAAAAAAATATATATATTCACAGAAAACACAATAACACAAACCAATTTTTCGACACAAGCTCCGAGTAAACTAACCCCTAGTAAACAATTTCTGAATCCAACAAAACTATTAGGCATCGAAAAATCCAAAGAAATCGAAAGAAATAACCCTAGAAACTCCACAAATCTTCTTCTAAAAAATGTTTCAAGTAATCAAGGTTAAGATTACATGAACAGAAATTAAAAACATATGCGAAAAACTTACCAATAAAGAGGCGTTAATCTCTAATCTATAATAAACAACGAAAATTGTGGAAGAACACTCTTTCAAGACGTTGCGCCCAACGGGTCAAGTGAGAGAAGGTTTCACAGTTGTTTTGTGATTTCTCAAAAAGATTTGATGGGATGGAATATCGTGTACTTTATCGGAAGAATAGGAAGGGACGTGATCTTTGAATGAAATAACTCCCCAAAAATAGCTCCAATTAAAAGATGGTAAATAATAACTTATCTTTTACACTATTTCTAAATGACAAAAATACTTCATGAAAAATCCAAAAATTGTAAAAATACACATTTGACCTTGTTGATGTATATCTATTAACTATTTACCTAAAATAATGGAATTAATGAATCATCTAAAAAATTAATCCAATGGCTATAATAAATCCCACTATCTCATATAAGGGTAGGGGTTCCATTTGAACCAAATTCTATATATATATATATAGGGATAAGATCTCGTGTGGCGTCTCTTACCATGTGGTAGTGTGGATTGATCCCATCCATCCTCACTTTTATTCAACGGTCCAGATTGCTATTAAAAATAATGATTTATCAATTAATTAATAGGTGAAAAAGGGCATAATAGTAACTAGCAAAATGCCATAAATCATTCCCCTACAATCAAGGGATTGATTAATATCATGTTTCCATAATCAAATTTCGCACCATTTTAATAATTTGAATTGTACACCATTTAATATCCTCGATAGTTCACCATTTTATATCTAACAATGCATCATTGTATAACTAATTATACATCATCTAAAGGCACTATGAAGACAAAATGGTGTAACCATCTTCCCATTTAATAACGTAATTGTGCACCATTTTATATCTAATGATGCATCATTGTATAATTATTTGTACATCATCTAAAAACCCTATAAATACAAAATGGTGTAACCACCTTCCCATAATGACGCCCTACAATCATGGATGTGACAAAGATCACGTTTCCATAATGAATTATGCACCAATTTAATAGTTGAATCGCTGCACCATTTAATAATCGATCGCGTGCACCATTTTATATCTAACAAAGTAATGATGCATGATTGTATAACTAATTGTACATCATTATGAGTAAACCACAATTGAATGAAAAACGGAACAATCGTAAAATTAAATCCCATAAAAATCGGGATTGAATGGTGTACAATTAGTTATACAATCATGCGATGTTAGATATAAAATAGTGCAACGATCGTAATTAAATAGTGTACGAGTTCAACTATAAAATGATGCACAATTGATTATGGAAACATGATATTAATCAATCCCTTGATTGTAGGGGCGTGATTTATGGCATTTTGCTAGTTACTATTATACCCTTTCCACCTATTAATTAATTGATAAATCGATTAATTTTAATAGCAATCAACCATTGAATAAAAGGTGTGGATGGACTATATTAATCCATACCGCCACACGGTAAGCCCTTGACACGTTCGATCCTAACCTTATATATATATATATATATATATATATATCAACCCTATATACTAAAAAAAAAACATTCTTGCCACATGTCATTACGAGCAATTCAAAGACACGTGTCAACACCGTGTTCTTCCAAATCCACGTGATCGGCTTGACATTTAGCCGCATGGAAACCAATATAAATTGGATTTAATTTCACTTTTAATGGTAAAAAATAATAATAATAATAATGGTAAAATCACTACAACAAAAATACAAAACCGATGTCTATGATTGTAGTTTTCTGTTATTATTTCTGAATTTTACTGTGGATTCCTTCTCCTTGTTTTTCATTTTATTTTTTCGGGATATTATTAAATACATAAGCTTGATATCCTGCAGTTATGCCTTCAATTGTTTATGTTTGCTGGGGCTTAAGAATTCATTAAAGAAAAGAGTGACCCATTTTCCATTCACAATGTTATACGTTAGCAGCAAATTCTAAGTTGATAATAAACTCATGTTTGTCTTCTTGGTGGAAGATTTGTGGTTGAGCTATTTTTGATTATTGGCTTGAAATTTGATTATTACCTTGCAGTAGATTGTAGTAATAAACTTATGTATGTTAATGTGCATAACCCACTCTGTGAATCCATTATCCATTTTTTCCATTTGAAATTCATTGGGTCGTAAAAAAGCAGAGCCCTTGATGTTTTAACTGAGTACTTTGAGGATTTTTGATTGGAGTGGCTGAGGTCCTATTCTCTGTGTTTTCATCGTATATTAAAGGATTTCACCAGTTTAATTTTTGCCGACGTGAGAAGCCTACTAATGAGTGTTAGAGTAGAATGTCCGGCGTTCCAATTAGATTGGATTTTATTCTACTTGTAAAACAATTTTATTGGAAATTATAATAATATAAAGGCATTTCTTTATCTTATGTTCTTTTGCATTTATTGCATATTTGTACATATGATAAAGTCGTTAGATCAATTTAAGCTATGAGGCGTGATCGCGCATTTGATGGCGATCATGGAACATGTCTCTGACGCTTTGATCTTAAATTTGTTCCAAGTCGATGGGTTTTTCAAGATAGGACATTAAATAACCCCGTAAGACTTGTACATATGGTGAATGCTCATGAGACGAGGATGTTGCATTCCATTGACATCAATGTTGCGACACAAATGCACATATGTGGGTGCTTGTTAGCGAACAAGTTCATCGAACATGACCCAATGAAAATTCTTAGATAGAAGCTTTGATTGTCGAATAAGAATTTTTATATTGCAATAGTGCATGATTAATCCTCGTACTTGAGGCACGACTATACCTTGTGTATATCCTACAATACTTTGATTTATCTTTTGATTGCTTGACAATCACAAAGAGGTATTTTGGGTATTGCGTGATATGCATGGAGGTTTGTGGGTGGCCAACATAGAATTCGACACTTGTCATTTAATAAGGGAATTTCTGTGTTTTCATAGTCCGTGGTTCAAAGACCTTGGCCAAGGCACGATGAATTTGATTCATAAAAGAATCACAAGAACTTGAAATGGGATCCCGGTTATTAAATCAATTGGGTTCGACTTATAAATCTATGCCCGAGATTTAATCGGGAAATTAGTTGTCGAAAGGATCGTACATGTATATAATTGCAATTGAAATAGGTTTTCTCGCTATTTCACCTAATACTAGGTAATCATGCTACTTGCTAGGTGTTACCATGATTTGTAGGTTCTTGAAATTAAAGAGTTAACTTCAAGTATATTTATTAATGGATTAATAAATAGAATAAGTTATTATTATTCGAACGTTACAAAGTTGTATTCCTACTACTAGTGTTAATCGTGAACCTAAAAGGGTCACACATAATTTTGGATGTTGACATTTTGAGATTGAAAAATCCAATGGTTGGATGCAATTAATTGATCAAGATTAATTAATGGGTTTTTAATTTAATTCAATTGTGGAATTAAATATTTAATTACATAATTTGATTATTTAATTAAATCTAATTTGATTAGAGAATCAAATAATTTGAATAGAATAAATTAATCAATATTTGAATTGATTAATTGGGATTTAATTAATTAATTAGTAGAATTAATTAATGGACTTTAAAGTCAATCCCATACCCTAATCTAGTAGGCCTAATTGTAGAAGCCCATTAGATAATTGAAGAGAAATAAAATAAATAAGATTTATATATATATATATATTAGGATATATATATATATATATGATTAAGAGAGAAATATTAAAAAATAAAATTAAAAAAATCACATTACTCATACATGCATGTGACCATGTGAGTTTGTGGTATTCTTTTCTTTACTTTTATTTGTGCCACCCAACCAAATGTTTTTAATTCAAAAGGATGACTTAACTTTTTATTTTTAAATAAAAGGTTGAGTTATGACAATGATTATGTTTTTGGTTGTGATTAAAACATAAGTCTTCATCTTTGGTGTTGTTGAACCAGAGCATACGGTTTTTCACAATGAGATAGAGAGTTTGATTTCTTAATATTGATTTGTACTCTTGGTGTAAACTCTCTCATTATCTCTTCAATATACACCACTTTTTCTCTTCAAGATTTTAGTAGAGAATAATTAACCAATAATTATTCATCTACAAAATTTTAACAATAGTTGATTGTTGGAATTAAATTCTATTCCGTTTTTCAATTTCGAAAATGTGGTAAACTCTACTAGCGAAGAATTTATCCGGTGTCACAACCAGGTGGTGGACTCGATTAGAGGGGAGGCGCTTGAATCCCTATTGGCGAGTTTGCGAGGATTTACCCTGTTGTGAGGAATTTGGATTCCTTCTACATCATCTTCAAAAGGAAGCATTTTAGGTAAGATCTTAAATCTTATTTTACCACTTGTATAAACGCGCGATCATTAAATCGCTACGATAATCGGGGCTTTATTTTTATGTATAATTGTATGCATGATTTAAATTTTAATTTTTCGCTGCATTTAGCCCCCGCGATATAGCGAACCGAACAATGAGTTGATTGGTGAGCTTTTTGTTATGTCCGTGAAATGATATCCAAGTAAGATTTCTCACGAAAGATTAAACAAAAAAAGAATGTTTGTTACAGTGTATTTGGATTTAAGACTTTTTACTTAGAAAATGACAAAGTGATCAAAGAACCGGGTTTTTCGATTTCCATTATCTCATGAATGTTCGTGAGTGTCTCGCGCTCCGACACAGGGTGTATAGGACCCCGTCGTGCATATGCCGCAAATATTTTGAACAACATGAGATTAAAACAACATGACATTATTAATTGAAATGAAATGAAATAAATACTTAACAAAACTACTTACATTATTGTCTAGATCCTCCTCTATGTCCTCAATCTCCCGAAAGTACGATTGCGGGTGAAACCAAGCTTAAGCACTAGCCCTACATCTCGCCCGACAAACATTAAAGAAATCAATTTAATAAGTATTGAAATGAAATATTATTAAAGACAAACAAAATATACAAAACATACTGCGGGGCGGCATCTCCAAGTACCAAGTATACGGTGACGGATCGATTTTTGCCTCCTCGCTTGTCTCACGTCTACAAATAGAGACTATAGGTAGCTCAACGGCATACGGACGTGGCGGGTAGGACATACGGGAGCAAAGGAGTAATCTCTACTTCCTCGTCCCCTATTGCGGTCCCCTGGCCGCAACATCCCCCACAGACTCTCGGTATGCTCAACAACTACTGCAAGTGGAAGTGTCGGGCGGGGTGTGCCACGCGGAGTACCACTAGGCACCGTCTGTGAAAAACCCTCCACAGCAGAGGTAGCCTAGTGTCCGACAAATCGTATAAGCAATTGAAGTACTATTAACATCATTTCTAATCCAACTTAAGTTTCGAATTAAAAGATAAAATGCATAACATAAACATACCCCGTACACAAAGTCCGATGTCCGAGCGGTATATGTCCTGTCGATGTGCTCCATGAGTCCCATGGCTGGTGCGTAGAGATGGATCATCTCGTGTCCCGGCTCGTAATCGTTGTGCTCGTGACTCAGCCTTCGCAGCCGCCGCTCACGCAAACTACCCGACATAATCCAAGTACGACTCCATATCAGCTCGTATGATCTCTCTCTGACGACGAACCATGCACGGTTTATCACCCGACCTACAATCGCGCCTCCACCAACCGCACGAATACCCTGGTAGCGAGCTGTAGTGGGGTCGATAGAAAAGTCGGGTCCTCGGTCGCTATGCACGGGCTATGATGAGGGACAAGGAGCCCCGTTGGAGATCCGGAAGGAGGTGGAGGTGGAGGTGGAGGTGGACGTCGAGGTGGGGATAGAAGTTGGGTATGGGTCCTCCGCCTCCGAGAAGGACGATCACTATCCTCAACCTCACTATCATAATCATTATCATCTATACGTGAAGGCTAGGATGGGTCAACCGTCTCTTCGGACGTCGAGATGCGCAGTCCTGAAGTAGCATTACGCCCTGGCTCCGAACAAGCCTCCTACGAACAAAGCATCACGGCCAAGTGGGGCAACCCGAGACGGGAAATGATCCATATGGGCATACATCAACTGCGCGACATGTCCATATCGATGCCCCGCATGTAAAGGAGTCGTAACTCCACCTCGGTAAATTTGTACCAGGCGCATATCGTCTGTGAAAAAAATAGGAAAACTTTAACTTAGTTACGATGGAAATATTATCAATACTACTATTACTCATATGATTTCGTAAAAAAAAATTAAAATTACCTTGGGGTTGTCAAATAACGCCACGCGCTGAAGGCCCTCTTGGGGCATCTAACCCGTCTCCGCCCCTAGGATAGCCATCCAACCCCAGGGCCACGGGCAAGGTCTCGAGCAAGAGAAGGAATAGCCTCAAATGCCCATAGTTGTATCAAACAAAAAACAAATAAGCAGTGAACCCGATTAGTATATGAAATGATCGTGTTAATAGATGAAATACGTGTTTAAATTATATATACTTGTATAGGGTAGAAGTAGGCATATATGGGGAATCGGACGTCTCTCTCGGGATCGCAGGGGCTCGGATCCCAGAATCAAGATAATGGATGAGGCGCCCATACACGTAGGAGCCCCATGGGAATGCCCGAACCCGGGAGCATCCTCAACCAAGGTCCACAACCATAATGGGATGGTGCCCCGCGAATCGAAAGATAATGAGATACCCCGTGACGAACAAGATATATGCCATCTTGATTCTCCTCTGGTCATTTCTCGAAACAACCTACTTTGAAACGCGACGACGCTTTGGTCATTCTTGATATCCGCTATCAAGTGGTGCTTGAGTATACATTGAGTTTTCCCCTCCAATTTTGTGCGTAACCCCATTTCCATTGCCAAATCGTAAAAAAAAACAAAAACACTCACTATTAGGCTTGCTGTCACATAACTCGAATCGAGTTATGTTTAACTCAATTCGAGTTACACATAACTCGAATCCGTCGTCTTCTTTTGCCCCTCTCACTTCCCCCATTAACAACATTCAAAGCTCCCCTGAAACACAAAATCCCCTATAAAACCCTATAATTTGTACAAAAACTACAACAAATACTAACCTAAAACAACTATAGACCAACTAAATCAACAAAAAACATGAAATTAAACAAAAGTGGAGTTGAAGGTTACTTGGTTACTAGTCGAATCGGTCGCCATCGTCGTCTGTATCGTCGTTCAAGTCTAGGGTTTCAAGATTTGGGGTCTGTTGTCGCTGTTCGAGTTGTTGGTTTGGATTGATTTGGGGTCTGTTGTGCCATTCGAGTTTTGGGTTTGGATTGGAAATATTTCACTCGAAAATGCACAGTTAAACTACTAAGGGCACTTATGTCTTTTCGCACCCCAAAATAGCTAAAAAGAGGTGTTTGAAAAACGTGGCTAAAAAGATTTTCAATTGACAAAAGGGCGCTTATTTGAACACAACACACATCCATATATATATATATATATATATATATATATATATATGGATTGGATCAAATGAGACCACATAATTAGAGTGAGATAGTGTGGACTAATCATGTCCATGATTTAAAATCTTAGATGGATGAGATTTTGATGATTTAGTGGCATTTTTTCTATTTTAAATCAAATAAGGGCATATTGGTTATTTTATTATTAGTGTTTTCACCCCCAATTAGTAACTCCCCCAAATCCCGTTCATCTTGTTCATCCCTCCCACAAAATCGATTTCGGCACACCTTGTGGTTTAACGGTGGAAATCGAAATCAAATTGCGGTGATTTGAAATCTCGTTCGACGGGTTTGGGGACAATTATTTTCTCTATTCCGTGGATGACAAAGTGGGGATTTTCCAAGGGTAAAGAGCACGTCCGTTGGCAAAAATTGTGGCGTTTGTAAGTGTAAGAATGCGGGATTCGATTATGGCGTCGCCATAGAGTGATAAATCGGACGAACAAGCCGTTGAAGAGAAAATCAACCCGCGGAACTCGATCGTTTGAGATGTTTCATTATTGCGTTTTGTAAAGATGGAAAATTGAGGGCCCGAATCGATGATGTTCAAATTATGATGGATGTAATTCATTCGTCAATTTATCTGCAAAGAGACAATGACTTGTAATGATTCATTATTGACTATAAACCACATTACACACATAAAATATGATCTATTATGGTGGCGGCGCGTGCGAATGAGATTGCGGGAGAGGGGAAGAATAGTCCTGGGGATGGATTTTCCGGTGCGGGATCGACTTAGTAGCGATAGGCGATTGGTATTTTGTTAATTATGGCTAAAAAAGGTAGAAAAGGTGAACAAGCGTCAAGGACAAATCGTATACATAGTCCGATTTTTTTTTGTATACTTAGACATAGCTTATTATATAGATCGTCGATTTTATTGTATAGTTAGACATTGTTTATGTAAATAGTCCGATTTTATTGTATAGTTAGACATAGTTCACTTTGTATACATAGCCTGATTTTATTGTATAGTTAGACATATTTTCTTGTATACATAGCCTTTGATTTTATTATATAGTTAGATATAGATGTTGATTTTTAATTATTGGTATTTGGTATACCGTAATAAACCGTAATTATTGGTCCGCCTGAGAATAATCTTGTTAATTGATTTTTCGATGTATACTTATATGTGTTTTCTTTGTATAAGTAGTTAATTTTTGGTGTATGTATTTATATTGTTGTATACTTATATATGTTTTGTTGTATACTTATTTGTATTTTATTATATACTTATATTTTTGTTTTACAATTATAATATGCAGTACAAATATGCTAAATATACGGCATAATAGTGTTATGTATACATCATAATAGTGTTAAGTATATAACAAATATACGATAAGTGTACAACATCTCGCATGGCGAGCACATGCGCGATTTTCTCTCTCCGGTAGCGATTTTCTCTCTCCCCACGTGATTTTTTTCTCTCCTAATAACTGATTTCATATTTAGATGGTCACCCACTTGGTTAATTTGACAATTATACCCTTATTTTTTATTAATTAAATGTTTAATATAATTTTAACCCCTATTAATCTTAGCCATTGATATAGATAAGGGAGGGTTGAGATGAGTCCACATTGTCTCACTCTAATATATATATAGGGATTGGATCAAATGAGACCAGATAATTAGAGTGAGACAGTGTGGACTAATCCTGGCCACAAATCTGTAATTTTAGATGGTTGAGATTTACCCAATTTAATAAATATTTTTTATTTATTTTAAATCTAAAAAGGGCATATTAGTCATTTTAGTTTTCACCCCTAATTATGTGGTCCCCAAATCTGCTATTATTCTCAACCCAAAAAAATTCTTATGAGACGTGGGTGATTTCGGAGGCGGACGGCGGCGAGGAATTCCGGATAGGTGGTCAGGGAGCGGCAGAATTTCGAAACACAACGGAATTGGTGGAGGGATTTGACGGGGAGTCGGGCGAAGATTTTGAAGAAGATTAAATCTTCTGGGAGTGATGGACCGTCAATTAGAACATGTTGTTTCTTGTTCGATATGATTGATTGTGATGGGAAAGAAGGAGTTTTGGGGCTAGAGTTTTATATATATAGTAGTGTTAATTAACGGGAATTGTGAAGATATGTATTTACAAATTAGGACAATATCAGACGGAGAATATCCCCTAAAAACTTGAATGACTTCTCCGTTTTCTCTTACAGTAGAAGAGGGGAAACCAGAAGAAAAAGAAGAAAATCACATCAGAGAGGCAACTTGAGTTGATGTTCGATGGGCCACCATGTTGTTGCTTTAATTTGATTTACACACACAAATAGGTTTATTTTTCGCCGGAGTTCGAGATATATATTTGGAGTTTCAGAATAAAGGACAGAATTGGAGGATTGGTGAAAAAGACGATGCTGACGTGGAGAAAACGAGGGCCTACGAGGATACAATTAGGATTAATGTACACTTATATGTTTTTCGATGTATACTTAGATGTGTTTTGTTGTATAAGTAGTTAAATTTTGATGTATGTATTTATGTTGTTGTATACTTATGTTTTTTGCTGTATACTTATATGTTTTTTGT